>QEPC01007591.1:487948-501297 GCA_003113815.1 Sphenodon punctatus
CAAATGGGTCCTATGGAGAAGTCGGTCAGATTCAGAGCGAGTCTGACGCCAGCGTCACTCTAGTCTCCTACCTACCTGTTTCATACACTGCAGCCCCTTAGTAAACCAAAGGGCCCTGCGGTGACGAGACAGAGGGAGAAGAAAGTCTCTGAGCCACCCTGTCGATGACCTCCCCCAACAAGATGTTCCAATGATGGACATGCTCATCCGCAGAGCGGCCGTCCGGGTCTAAGGTTAATTCTCTCAAAGCCTCCTGGAACCGTTGCGGTTCCATCAGCCTCCGAGGGCAGACCAATCTAACTGGTCCATTCCCCTTCTGGAGGAGGTGCGCTGAGAGGCTGGCCTGTAGGAGATAATGATCCGTCCATGACAAGGGCGTGACCCTCACATCCCCCACTAACGGTTCACCCGCCTCAAAGTCAGAACAAAAGATCAGGTCGAGAATATAACCCCCCACATGGGTCGGGCAGTTGACCACTTGGGACAAGTCCACGGTTGCCATGGCAGCCATGAACTCACGCTCCAGTCCTACAAGGCCGGCATCGGCATGGGCGTTGAAGTCCCCCAGGACCAAGGTCCTGGAGGAGCTCAGCACCACCTCCGAGGCCAGCTCTGCTAGAGTGGCAAGGGATGCTGCCAGACAGGAAGGGGCCTGGTATACCAACAGCACCCTAAGCTTGCCCCCAGACAATCAAACACCACATGGAGGGCTTCAATACCTGAAATTTCCTGAACTGGATATCTCCTAACTGGCCATTCCTCTCTAAAAAGAATAGCTACACCTCCCCCCCGGCCCCCCATGCAGGGCTGGGGCTGAACAGCATACCCGGATGGAACGAGGTCCACTAAAGCTGGTCCTGCCCCCTCATCCAGCCATGTTTCTGTGATACATGTAAGGTCCGCTGCCGCATCCAGGATCAAATCCCAAATCACTGGGGTCTTATTCGCTACGGACCTTGCATTCAACAGCAGCAGCAGCCCTTTAAAGGCGGACCTTAGACCCTAATCCTCTCTCACCCTCAGTGGGGGGGTGACTCTTTTAACCTCCACCAGGAACCTCGGTCCCGTTGGAGGACGAGTCACCCATCCCCTCGAACCATACCGTCCATGTCCCATAACCACCCCTATAGCTGCTCCCCCCTCCCATCTGCTCCATCCTGACCCCTAACCCTTGGCTGTTTGCCCTTCCTCCAGAGTTGCCCCCCACTCCACTCCCCACTCCCACTCCCCATCTCCCCCCCATTTCTCCTCCCCCAACCCGAGTTGCCCCCAAGCTCCCTAACCCACCCACCTCCAACATCCCACCCCAGTCCCTGGAATTCCCTCTCTCACTGGGAGTCCCCTTGACCCATGCCCCCCCGTGTCACCGGGGGGCAAGGCCCATCTCCCCAGGACTCTCCCTCTCACAGGGGGTCACCCCAACCCTCCTCATGGGCCACCTCCCCTCCTCTCACCAGGGGGGTAGGTCCTATCCTCCCTAACCCACTCCCCATGCCCCCCACCCTCAAGCCATACCCACTGCATCCCCCCCAAACCTCTTAAAACCACAAATTAAAAATTGTATTGGTGGGCTGTGAATTTGATTCCTCCTGAAATGTAATTGAATTCTAGTTTTCTTGTTCTTGTGTCCCATAGTGCAGTGGATCTTAAATGGGGTGGGGGTGGAGGTGGCATCTAGGGAGTGTGCAATGCAAGCTGTGTGATATAAAGGGGGATGCTTCAAAACCCCTACCTTCACTTTGTCTGAGGTGTGCATTGGGGGTGGGGGATTTCCAAAATGATGGTTGTCCCATCCAGCTCTGTACCATGAATCGATGAAACAGAGGTGAAACAAAGAGTGGGTTTTTATTCACATATATTATTTGCATTTCTGGATAGCTATTTGAAAAACCAGATGATTTTTCAGTTGCCATAGGAAAAATTAAGAAAATATGCAGAGTTCATATATGGCAGAGTTCATATATGTTTTTAGAGGGGTATATATCTGAGTCCCTAGGCCCAGCCTTAGAATTTGCAGGGCCCAGGGCAAAGGTAAAAACCTCTCCTGTGGCCTCACTCATTAGGGGTACCCTCTTCACGGTCCTACATATTTGCATCTCTTCTGGGAGGGAATGGAGGCCCAGGAGCCTCTTGCCCTGATGAAAATGGGGACCACTGCAGGGCTCTCAGAAGTGGAGAAAATAGTGGGTCATGGGACATCACACTGAGGTAAGGCCGGCCCTGTGAGTCATCATAAAAGGTTAAACCAGTGGTTCCACAATTTTGGGCTGTACGATCAAATTTTGAGATTTGAACATTAACCCCAGAATGTGACAAAGAATGACAAAGTAGAGCATATACAAATCAGGATTATGACCCCATCCTGGCTTGTAGGGAGGGGTGTGCATGTCATTTTTATTATTACAATAAAGATAATGAAAACTGTTATTTTCATTATTGTTATTGCAATAATGAAAATGACAAAAAATAATAATGAAAAAAGAAATGAAAATAACATTTTGTTTTTTAAATAAAGGGAAAACACTGAAAAACATATTTCTGGCTATAACTTTTTTTTCCTTATTCAGTTGTGATTGAATTTGTGTTCTTTGTACCCCCAATGGATGGAATTATGTGTACCAAACTTTGAAACAATGTGATAAGGGAACCGATTTTAGAAGCAGTTGAATGTTGTGGTTTTAAGAAAAGCTCCATACACATTCATGACTATGTCTTCTTTATCTTCCATCCAATTTACATGAAACCTGTGAATATCATGTCCTCCACAACGTTAACGATCCTGCCAATTTTCAGAAAGAGTTGATGAAGGGTCCTGATGGTATAAGACATTAGTTTTAAAATACATTTCCAGCTGTTACATTTGTATATTCCATTCTGTTTACAAGATATTTGGCAAGAATGTATCTGTAGCAGGGAGCAGTCCTGTGGGGCTGCTGCCCCTTTAAGAAGGGGGCTGTGTGGCCCAGCCAGAGGGCTGAGCGCACACAGGGGTGTGGCAGAGCCAGCCCCAGAGCTGGGGATCAGCCTGTGGGGAGCACAGTCTGAGAAACCCGTGACAGAGTGGGCAGGTTACTGGACCTTTAAGGCTGAAGAGTAGAAACCTGGTCACGCCCACTCCGCTATGTATAAGAAGAGAGCAAGGCAGAGAGGAGAGTGTCTCTGTCAGGGAGCTGAAGGAACAACATCGCCCTGAATAAGCCTGCCTGCTCTACGCTCTCCAGGGTGCTGAAGACTAGAGAACCAGAGGGACCCAGGTAAGTGGGAGAGGCTTTGCCCAGGAGGGAGCGTCTTGCCTGGGGAAGGGTTGGCCAGGGCCTGGAGGGGCTTAAGGCCTGTCTGGATTGACTTTGGGGGGTTGAGGTTGTGTTGCACCTGAGTCTGCAGAGATAAACCTGGGCCTGCAGGGTGGAGGCAACTGAGCTGGCAGCCCCAGGTACAGAGGACATGGGTTGTGTCCAATAAAGGACTGTGAATTAATACTCTCTTGAATGTGTGGTGTGTCATGAAAGGGTGCACCCTTCTTGGAAGAGGGGGATTCAGCTGAGGCTCAAGACTGAAACGTCATAGCAGGGGGTGAGCTAATTCCCCAGAGTTCAACCCCAGCGCCCCGTGAGGCCCTGGAGGACCTACAGTATCACATACCTTCCCTGTCATCTCTGCCAAACTATAGGACAATTTGATAAAGGGACCCAATTTTATAAGCAATTGAAGTTGTTCCCTTGAATACCATTATTCAGATAAATAGCAGCACATGCAGTGCCAGTCAGAGGCAGGCACCTGGCATGGCAGGGGGAGAGAGGCTGTAGGAGGGAGGATGTGGAGCAACCCAAAAGACTGACAGACACATTGACTGGCCAATTACTGCATGCTTCTAGCTTTACAGGACCAATTGGTATTGGCTTCGAGGCAGGCATAGGGGGTGGCCCTGAGGCAGGCATAGAAGGGTCATAACTGGGACATTGGGGATAGCATCCCAGCAATCAGGAGACATAGTTTACACATCCAGGCTGACCAATTATCATCACAATCACACCCTGTATCACTGTGACAGAGGATATAAGAGAATTTCTGTTGGCTCTTTCCTAAACAGATGCTTCTGACTTCCCAGTAACATCACTGGAACTTTGGGAATAGCATCCCAGAAATCAGGAGACATTGGGTGTTTTTAGACATACATTTCTCCTAGATGTTTGCTGTTACATCCTGAACTTTCTGTGTGTCTAAATCATTCACCCAGATCTTTGAACTTCTGCATAGAACTTCTCCCAGAACGTTTGTGTGTAAAACGTTCTCCTGGTAAATTGCTTTACTCCAGGCAGCTGTGGTCACTTGGTTTCCATGGCAGCCTGTCACATCTACAGCTGTGGCTACTTTAGGCTGCTTCAGGGCAGTCTTTGTGTGAAGAATGCATCCAGGAACTGCCTAAGGGCAGTGTGTGTGTAAAAATGCATCCGGAACTTACTTGTGGACTTGTAAACCCAGAAGATTGAAAAATCCAGAACTTTAGCATGTGTGTAAAAAAGTCCATAGTTTACACATCCAGGCTGGCCAGTTATCATGACAATCACATCCTGCAACACTGTGACAGAGGATGTAAGAGAACCTCTATTGCCACTTTCCTAATCGGATGCTTTCGACTTTCCAGTAACAAGTGGGGGAGAGGTTTTGGGATGGTCACAGCACAGAATGAGGATGTTTGGTTGACCTTTCTGCTGGCCAATTGGCATCACAAACTGATCTTATACCACAGTGACACATAAGAGAATCCCTGGCATAGGCTCCTTCTCTGAATATGCTGTTCAGGCATATAAAATTGGAACCCTTTATCACATCTTTCTGATATTTGGCAGAGATGATCATGAACATGGGATATAGATTCCTACCAAAGTTAATGTACACTGGTTGGACTAAAAAGATGTTACAGTCAGACATACATTTATAAGTCAATTGCTTATACCACCAGGACCCTTTATTCAGTCCATCTGAAAGTTTACAGAGATAGTAAATATGGGAAGGGGTATAAACTTGCCAAATTTCATATATGTTAAATGTGAGGCAAAGAAGTTACACCTAAGAATGTATATGAAGATCTTTGCAAAATAAATTAATCCAACTGCTTCTAAAATTGAATTACTTTATCCATTCTTTTTGGAATTTGGTACACATAATGCCTTTCATTGGAGGTATAATCACTCCAATTTTCAGTCAAATATATTGAAAGACAAAAACATTACAGCTGAAAATGTGTTTTCCATTTAAATCAATGGAAAACGAAAAGAAAATGAAAGCAAAAACAAAAATGACAATGAAAACTACAGATTTAAATAACAAAAAAAAATGAAAACATGGGCCCCTGGTGCACACCTCTACTGGCTTGATCCCAAGAGGTGTCCCTGACCCATAGTTTGGGTTAAGACTATAAGTAAACCAAGGTTATTCTGCGGTTTGTTACATAACACAAACTCTTGTGGTGATGTCAGCAAGCTCAGCATCCAATCATTATTTTAGAATAGAATTCCTTGGCCGTTCTTGCAAATTAATTAAGGCAGGATTTCCAGCCTTGAGGCAGGTCACTTGCTGTGTCCCAAATTTGTTTGTCAAGATGAAGTCAAAGGGGCAGGCAGCACCGTGAGCATCATGAAACATCATTTCACTCTCTGGGGCCACTGTCTAATGTGCCCTACTTCTGTGACCCAGTCTGAGAGAGAAAAACAAAGGTTCAATTAGTCCAGCTCTTTAAAGTTTGAACAATGAATTAAGTCTTTGTTATGGAGAAATCATGGCAAAAACAGCAACAAATAAAAACGTTCACATGCAATTAAAAATAATGAGCAAATGTGAAAATGAATGAGGTTAAAGTTGTTTGAAAAACTTCTTATGGCATTTGAGCTTCAGCATCCATGAACTGTGTTAAGCTAATAAATAGATGTAGTAGTGGGCAATGGTTTGAAAAAATTAAAATAATGGAATATATTTCCTCAGAATTAATGATTAACTGGAAGTATTGATGGTCTAGAGTACATCTGAAGGCTATTCGTAGGAAATGTTCTGCAGTGGGGTTATCTAGGATAAATTGTAAATTGGGGGTCAGGGATGGAATTAGATATTTTATTAGTGATTCTCTAAGACAGAGCACAGAGGTGGGGAAGCTTTTCCCTCCCCAGGGGCCACTTTAAAAATTATTAGGAGCTCTACTCAGAAGTTAGATTGATTAAGGGGTACACTCAGGATGACACGGGTCTAGAAGGTAATGGATAAATGCTATGGATCTGTCCCTCTCCTTGCATGCTTGCCCTCATGTGTCTGCTCCTTTACCCTGAACTCAGACTTTCAGTGCATGGGGACAGGAACTGGATCCTGGGGACAGATCCAGGCACTAGTAAATGGCCAAAATAAAACCTAACCACAAGCTGCATTTGTCCCCTGATCTTCCCATCACTGTGCCCTGATTTTGGTACATCTATACACAGCATGCATTACAGTTACATTGAGACCAGTGCATTCTTGGACTCTGAAGCATCTATCCCATGTTCACCAGCATGGTGATAGGATCAGCATATATGGGGTAATTTTGAAATGCAAAGCATTGCACTGCCATGTGGCATAAGGAACTCCAGGTGAACTGTCACAGATGTAATACTGTGAAACTTCCCTTCCCATTCAATCATTTGTCCAGTTCTTACTTAAAACTTTTCTTTTGGCATGGTAGCTCAGAAGCATAATTAAAATCTAGATCACCTCAGAATAAATGGACAGAAAGCATCCTGACCAATGGTTTGTTGCAATATATATATCTTCTCTTTGCATGCTGTGTGAGGTGCCAGATTTGGACAAATCTTTGAGTTGTTTGTACCAACTGATAAATAAAGAGAAGCACTCTTTTAGCTCACTTGATTGAGATGAGCTTTTGGAAACCATTAATTCACTCAATGAAGCTGCATGCACATGGCTACTGATGTTTAGCATAATCATAAGTGACTACCTGTATGTAGCTACTTAATAACACCCAAAATGATATTCTGATTTACACTTGAGCACAATCTGGACCTTAGTTAGAGAAGCTATGTGCTGGTGTTGAATAGTAAGCAAATACAACAAAAAGAGAGCTTAATACACAAAGACACAAATATTATGAATACACTCAGTTGAAATGTATGCACAAATTCAGTTGGCCTAAGCTATCTTCTCTAACACCAACCTGACTACTTATATACCACCATCTCTGTAAGCTATTTTTACACCGTAATCTACTTATACGCCCACTAGGGGTGTGCACCAAGGACCCTTCGGCGGCTTCAGCGCTGGCTGTGGCTGCCGGCTTCAGCGCTACTAGGCCTTCTGGTGAACTTTCGGGTTTCAGCGGAAGGCCTAGTAACGCTGAAGCTGGCAGCCACAGCCAGTGCTGAAGCCGCCGGAGTCAGACCGCCGCCGCCGCCGCTGCCCGGAGTGCAAGGTAGGCGATCCCTGGGTGGGGAGGTAGGACTAGGTGGTAGGGTGATCTGATCCCTGGGGTGGGGGTGGGGTGTTAAACCACCCCCACCCCAGGGATCGTACCTGCTGGTGTGGGCTCCAGGTTGCCGGTGGCGGCCCGGAGCCCCCACTAGCAGGGACTTCGGGGGAAAATTTTTTTTAAAAACCCACGATGGGCGGGGGGGGTGGTGTTTTCCCCTCTTCCACCCGCGCAGCCTGAACTTGGGAGGGAAAGTAAAGTGGGGGGTTTTTTGGTGGGTTTTTTTTACATTGCGGCCATTCATTTGAATGGCCGCAATGTAAAAAATCCGGTACGGGGGAATCCAGTAAACGGACCGGATTACCGGGTTTAATCCGATACTGCTGGTACACCAAATACTGGCAGTATCGGATACAGGATGATCCGGTAGTCCCACCCCTATTAAAAACTGTCAAATTTGTTATCATTATTAATGAAATTTCATTTTTCAATATCAGTGTCATTATCGGTATCGCATTCGAGTGATAACAAAGATTTTTTTTTCCAGTATCATTTCCATTGTGGGCTGCCACCAGTGGCAGAAGTACCAGCAGACACCTTCCCCAGACTTCTCAGAAGTTGAACTCCTTCTCCCCTTTCTCATTAAAATGGCAGTAGTAATAAATGCACAATAACAATATGAAAAATTACTAATATGTATGTCTAACCTAAACCTACATCTACTAACCTATACTATATGCAATATATTCCTATCTAAGTATCTATATCAATAAACTTCTATCTACTATGTGTTTTATCTAAGTATCTATCCTATTCCTATCCTATAATGCCAATATATATAATAAAAAGCCTAGTCTCTCTCTCTCTGTCTCTCTCTCTCTCTCTGCTACAGCATATGTCCCTCCTGCAAATGCCAAGTCTTATAAACCTAAGTTCTGGCGCATGATTGATGAGGCTTTGGAGGAGATGGTTGGCTTATACCCCAAAGCATTGATTATCCTAGCCAGGAACTTCAATGCTCGCATTGGCCATGATGACAACTCTCTCCTCCCTTACTGTGAGATAACTGAAGGATTGAATCCTTTGGGCCCTAGAATCTCTAAAGACAGGGTCATTAACAATTCTGGATTTCAGTTTATCAAACTAGTGGTAGAACACTCTTTAGTTATCCTAAATGGGTCAGGCTTTGGGAATCGGAAGGGGGAATTTACGTATGTGGGTCATGCTGGTGCTAGTGTTGGAGATTATTTTGCTGTCTCTACAGAGGTTGTTCCCTCGATTAAAGATTTTATGGTGGGGCATGCTCAGGATAGTGACCATCTTCCCCTGATTCTCACCCTCGGGGTGGGAAAGTCTGTCCCAGTGCTTTCCCCCCAAGAGGGGCAGTTCCCCTCTTTCGGGGAACGACATGTATCCTTGAGGTCTGCTACCCTGCCCCTTGCATTGACTAGCATATCTACTGAAGATCGGCAGTTTAATTATATGAGGGAGGCTATTATTGGTGGGGAAATGGGGGATATTGTGGATCTTTTTTCCTCACTAACTGACAAACTTCATGGGTTGATACTTCAGTCCACCGACTGAATTTAACGCTAAGAAGCATTCAAAGAAATGGTTTGACCAAGACTGTAAGGCTGCACGGAGAAGGGTAATTTCCCTCTACCAGGAGTATAGGGAGAATGAGGTTGCCAATATTTCTCCTCTGTATTTTCAGACAAAGACGGTGTACAAGGCTCTGATTAAGCAGAAAAAGCAGGAATATTGGGAGAATTATTGGGACAGTTTAATTGAGGTGGCAGCCTCAAGGGATAGTAGAGTTTTCTGGTCACTTTTGAACAGCTTGGGTAGAGGGGGACAGGGGAGTGTTCCCATAACCATGTCTGCCTCCACTTGGTCTGCGCACTTTAGACTTTTGTATGTCCCCAACCCAGCCATCCTTGACTATCAGATAACCTTTGAGGACTTCCGCTCCTTGCCGAGTTGGCCCCCAGTTCAGGAGGTGGAAGTTATTGAGGTAATCAACTCCTTCAAAAATGGCAAGGCCCCAGGGGTAGATCTAATCCTTATTGAAGTGATCAAGCAAGCTTTAGATTGGTGGGTACCCTTGCTGACACTGCTTTTTACCTCCATAAATAATCCGGGCAAGATTCCTGCCCAGTGGGGAGGGGCAGTAATTGTTCCAGTCTATAAAAAGGGAGATCGTACTGTCCCTGGAAACTACAGACCCATAAGTCTTCTTTGTGGCTGTAGTAAGATATATGGTAAATGGCTTCTGGGGAAGCTAAATTATTGGATTACTCAAAGTCAAGTTTTACATCCAGAACAGGCAGGTTTTCAGACTGGGCGCTCCACCACAGAACATTCCTTCATGCTGTATCATCTTGTGGAGAAATATGTCGAGAAGAACGGCATGTTTTTTGTGGGTTTTTTGGATTTAAAATCACCTTCAATGTGGTGGATAGGGCTATCCTGTGGAAAAAACTCGCCAATATGGGCATCGATAAATGCCTCCTCTATTTACTTGAGCAGCTTCATGTAAATTCTACTCTGGCAGTCAAAATAAATCTGCAAGGTCATCTGACGGATCCTATCCCTGTTCTGTCCGGGGTAAGGCAGGGATGTGTCCTTGCCCTGGTGATCTTTAATCTTTATATAAACAGGGTTATTCCTTTGCTGGCCCAGTCTGCTTTCCCCCCCCACAAGCTGGCTGACCGAAGTGTCGGCAGTCTTTTGTATGCAGATGATATTGCTATTATGTCCCAGACCAGGGTGAGACTAAATAGACAGCTATCTTGCTTTCTAGATTACTGCAAGCAAAATCATATGCAGATTAATTATGGGAAATCAAAAATCCTTGTTTTTTCCCAGTCCCACAAACTTTATCCCTGGGCTCTGGAAGGGCACCAAATATCGCAGGAGAGGGCCTTTAAGTACTTGGTTCTGCACTTCCAGGCCTCAGGAGGTTGGAAAATGCAGTATGAGAGAGCACTCACCACTGCCAGAAGCTCCTCTTTTGCTATCTGGAGGTGCTTTGGGAACACTGGGAAATCCGCATTGATTCCAGCGGCCAGGGTGTTAAATGCCAAGGCACGTGCCCAGCTACTCTATGGGGCGGAGCTATGGCTCCCTCTTGTGGGGGAAAACCTAGGGAAAATGGACAGCATTCAAGTGGCCTTTTTCCAAAGCTGCTTGGGGTGCCCAAGGGCACCTCATATGCTTCTATCAGAGCTGAGGTGGGGCAATGCAGATGGTCCAGTATAGCTTGGTGTCGTGTGATCAAGTTCTGGAGTAAACCTAACCAGTGTAAGGGGGGGATGACTCAGTATTGGAGTAAGGATGCCTTTAAGAGTGGCTGGATAGGGGCCATTGAGCAGTATTTGTGTAAATTGGGCTTTGCAGGGGCTATTGGGAGGCGAAGGATCTCTCTTCCTTTGCCAAGGAAGTGGTATGCAGGATTATGGATGTGACAATGCAAGAGGAGGTGGCAAAGATTAGGGCATCGCCACATATGTCAGGTTATCTGCCCCTCATTCTGCCAGGTTTTCGTATGGCCTCTTTTTTGCCATCATGCATATCACCCAGGGGGAAGTATCTTTTGATGTCCGCCCGTTTTAACACCTTGCCCACTATGGTGTTGGAGGGTCGTTTTTCCTCTCTGAGCTTCGCGGATCGATTATGTCCCTTCGACCGCCAGCATACAGAGACAGTGGAACATGTCCTTTTTAGGTGTCGGATGTATGATGGGCATCACCAGGAATATTTATCCCTTTTTTTGGGAAGGTATCGTGGTAGAACCGACCAAAATTTATCACTTTTGGCTCTGGCAGATATTAATCCACAGATTACAGAAGCTGTGTCTTGGTTTTTGGTAGCCGCTTTCAATGCTCGTGGTTTGTTTTTGCAATTTAAGGATATCTCAGAATCTTAGGCTGAGGCAGTGACTCAATTGGTTTTGAGGTCATTTTTACTTCATTTTATCCTGCTATGATAAATATGCTCTCCGTGATGTAGGTATATTTCTGTTTTGTTTCACTTATTTTCTTTGTATTGTCTGTCTTGTTATCATAGGCCTTTGGCCGCAAATAAATCTATCTATCTATCCATCCAAATATGGACAGGGGAAGGGGAAAGGAAAAAAACACAATATGGTATATCTAGCTAACTCTATCTATATCATCTATATCTGTAATCTATAGCTATCTATCTAAACTATATACCTAAACCTATCTCTCTCTCTCTATATATATATGTACAGGGTCAGACAGACAGGGGAAGGGGAAAGGTAAAATAAAGGGTATATGGAAAGGTAAGGTATAACACTGAGGGCTGGGGAACATTAATCAAGCAGCACCAGAGTTCTGTAAATGCAACCTGACACATCAAGAGCTAACACAGAACAAGAGTCCAACTGCCTGACCCTGCAACTTAAAGTGTTGCAGTATCCTCCTCAGAACCCCCACGAATGGTTCTGGGAGGCAGGAGGCATTGAGCCATCACAGAATGCCATGCAACTGCCTGGGACCTGCTTGCACTGCTCGTGGGCCAGCGATTACAACCATCAGGTCCTTCCACTCCCATCACAGGTCCAGTTCAAGAGTTCAACACTGTTTCTGGCTCCGAGATGTCTGCTCCTTCCTCCTTTCTTCACATTTCCCTCCAAAAAACACCTGGTAGGCAATAACAAAATCAATAACAACTTTTGTTTTCATTATTGATTTTGTTGTTCTTTATCTTCGTGATCGTTATTGCAATAATGATAACGAAAATGAAGAATTTAGTTATCGTTATCAATATAACAAAAATGACGTGCACACCCCTAACACACGTACACGCACACACCCTGCAGAGCCTTTAATATGCAAATGTTTTAATCTTTGCAGGAACCTGTGTTCACTGTATTTTCCCCATTGGCAGCAATAAACACAAAAAAGTTATTTTTGACTTTTGTATTTGAAACACAGAAAATGCCCTGCCGTTTTGGGGTATGCATTAGTGTATGTTGTGCCTCTCAATTTCCACTTCTAATTTGATGTTTTGTATTGTTGATCTAGCAGTTTGGACATCTTTTAAATTTCATGGTAGATTGTGCTGGTTGGGGTGGGGTTAGCTCCAACAGAAGTGATCTATAGGAGTAGATTGTGGGTTAGGTTTACTTTTAATCTTTAAGTGTTATGGGGCTGCTTCCACAGGCAACTTGAGAACTGCACCCAGGGGACTGGATAGGATGGGATGAGGGCATGAGATTCCCCTGACTAGTGCTCTGGAGCTCTGTTACCAGGGTCTTTTACTGTTTACTGTAGGCTCACCAGCCACACACAAACTGAGGGCTGCTCCCCCTACAGGCTACACACAGAGGCTGCACTCCCTTGCTTGCTTCCCTACCAACTGTAGCAGATCCCAAATTTTTGAGACCCCAAAACCCCTACAAAAACCGGCACTGAAACCAGAACAGAAATCAGAAATACAAAATTTTCCCTCTTGCACAAAACCCCCTAATTTTTAGTTTAGTATGTATGTATGTATGTATGTATGTATGTATGTATGTATGTGTGTATATATATATATATATATATATACATACATATCTCCCTCCTTCCCTTTGCCTCAAAGCTTCTGGAACGTGTCGTCTACTCCCGCTGCCTGGACCTCCTCTCTGCCAACTCCTCCCTGGACCCTCTCCAGTCCGGCTTTCACCCCCTCCACTCTACTGAAACTGCCCTGGCCAAAATCACGAATGATCTACTTGTCGCTAAATCTAAGTGCCTCTACTCCATTCTTGTCCTCCTTGACCTCTCTGCTGCCTTTGACACTGTCGATCACTCGCTCCTCTTGGACTCGCTTTACTCTTTGGGCTTCCGCGGCTCTGTCCTTGACTGGTTCTCCTCCTACCTCTCTGACC
>QEPC01007591.1:501397-515637 GCA_003113815.1 Sphenodon punctatus
CCTCCTCAAAACCCACCTTTTCCTTGCTGCCTTTCCCAATGCCTGCTAGTCTTTCCTCTTACTCTTACTGTCGGCCCTCCTCTGCTGACTGCTGCCACCAACCTCTCTGTAAACCAAGCCAAGCATACGCACCGGAGACTTCACATCTGCTTGAATGTTTGTTTGTCTTCTCCCCTGTCTCTCCCATTGTCCCCTCTCCCTGTCTCCCCCCCGTTTTTGTCTTTTAGATTGTAAGCCACAGGCAGGGACCACGTCTAATTCTATGTTCTGTACAGCACCAGGCCACACAACTGGCGCTATATAAATGTTTATAATATATATATATAAAAAAAATGAGAGAGAGAGAGAGAGAATTATAATAATAGACTTTAGACTATAATAAACATAGGGGGAAAGTTAAAAACAATATAAATTTATTCATAACAAATTTCTAGAAAAAGATTGATAGTATTTTGTCATGTAATGTGATCTACAGTATATCCTGGTCTTGTTTCTTCAGATGTCTATAAAGAAGCAAAGTTGATATATTTGCAGAAGAACTTCTAAATGTGCTGTTTTTACAACAGATTGACCTTTCACAGCACATAACTACGTCCTGGTCCATGACTCCCTTTCCTATCAGATGAATGAACATTTGTCACCAGCAGTGCTACTGAAATGTCTAACAAGAGGTATTTTCTAAATAAATCTCTTCTCTTGTTCCTTGTAGAAGATTCAAGTCTATTTCAGGAACCAGTTCTTTTGTCAATTTTGCTAAGATGCTGTCAATATCTTCCATTATCAACTAACTTGCCAGCAGGATCAGTTGCACACTGTACAGTTTCTTTCATCTAAAAAATTTTTCTATGTTTGCCAGATTCAGTAAATGTTCTCTTTCAACTATATTGCACTGTGGTGTCTAAAAAAGAATAAGATGAAGAAGAGAAAAAAGTGATTCCTCCTGAAACTTCCCTTCTCTACCTTTTCTTTTCCCTTTCTTACTAGAAATGTGTTACCATTCCACAACTACAGGAAAAATAGCATCTTCCAGAATGATTTAAAACTCAGATAGTTACTGCTCCTTGATCAAATACATTTATTTAGATGCTGGCCATGAATTTTCATGATGATAATTCTGTTTTGAAAGTTACTCCTGCTGGGATTGAGCTGAATCAATTACACTAATTTAAATTATCAATTTGATGTTTGTTTAAGGACTAAGACAGAAGAACATTAGAAATGACATACTGGGCAGACGAATGGTCTATTGAGCTCATCATCCTATCTGTGAAAGCGGCCATTTTTATTCATTTAGGAGAAGTACCCAACAGGTCATCATGGAGTGATACATTCCCAGCTCCTGACAGTCAGAGGTTACACTCCCCAACCTACTTGGCTATAGTCACTAATGGATCTATCCTCCAAGAAAGTATCCAATCCTTTTTAAACTGAAGCTGAATCCCGACAAGATGGAGGTGATGCTGGTGGGAGGGGCTTAGGGAGTGGTAGTACCTGTCATTGACAGGGTCCATCCTCTGTTGGTCCCTCAGGTCTGCAGTCTGGGGTTGCTCCTCGATTCACAGCTCCACCTGGATGTCCAGGTGACAGCTGTGGCGAGGGACGCATTTTGCCAATTACATCTGGTGCGTCGGCCTCGGCTGTATGTCTCGGACTCCGACCTAGTCAACATCATCCATGATTTAATCACCTCAAGAGTGGACTACTGCAACACACTCTATGTGGGGCTACCCTTGTTGATGGTACAGAGACTAAAGCTGGTGCAGATTGCGGTGGTCCGACTCCTTATGGGGATGGGTTGCCGCGAGCACATCACACCAGTGCTCCGTTCTCTGCACTGGCTGCCTGTAGTTTTCCGGGATCAATTCAAGGTGTTTGCTTAATTTTTTTATTTCACTTGAATTATTTGCTGCCACAGCAGCTTGGGGTGGCTTACAACATTTTAAAACATATAAAAATATATAGTAAAGATATATCCAATATAAATAACAATAAATAAAAATATAAAAACAACAATGGAACCCCAAGGGAGACCTAAAATAACAACAACCCTCCCATCCCAAACCCCACCACAACCCCTCCTCTGTCAAAAACCTGGCAGAACATCCAGGTCTTACACTATCTTCAGAAAGAGAGGAAATGTGGNCCTTCGACCCTTCTCCCTCGCTGCCCCCCATGCCTGGAACTCCCTCCCTGCCCACATCCGCCTTGCCTCCTCCCTCCGCTCCTTCAAATTCCTCCTCAAAACCCACCTTTTCCTTGCTGCCTTTCCCAATGCCTGCTAGTCTTTCCTCTTACTCTTACTGTCGGCCCTCCTCTGCTGACTGCTGCCACCAACCTCTCTGTAAACCAAGCCAAGCATACGCACCGGAGACTTCACATCTGCTTGAATGTTTGTTTGTCTTCTCCCCTGTCTCTCCCATTGTCCCCTCTCCCTGTCTCCCCCCCGTTTTTGTCTTTTAGATTGTAAGCCACAGGCAGGGACCACGTCTAATTCTATGTTCTGTACAGCACCAGGCCACACAACTGGCGCTATATAAATGTTTATAATATATATATATAAAAAAAATGAGAGAGAGAGAGAGAGAATTATAATAATAGACTTTAGACTATAATAAACATAGGGGGAAAGTTAAAAACAATATAAATTTATTCATAACAAATTTCTAGAAAAAGATTGATAGTATTTTGTCATGTAATGTGATCTACAGTATATCCTGGTCTTGTTTCTTCAGATGTCTATAAAGAAGCAAAGTTGATATATTTGCAGAAGAACTTCTAAATGTGCTGTTTTTACAACAGATTGACCTTTCACAGCACATAACTACGTCCTGGTCCATGACTCCCTTTCCTATCAGATGAATGAACATTTGTCACCAGCAGTGCTACTGAAATGTCTAACAAGAGGTATTTTCTAAATAAATCTCTTCTCTTGTTCCTTGTAGAAGATTCAAGTCTATTTCAGGAACCAGTTCTTTTGTCAATTTTGCTAAGATGCTGTCAATATCTTCCATTATCAACTAACTTGCCAGCAGGATCAGTTGCACACTGTACAGTTTCTTTCATCTAAAAATTTTTTCTATGTTTGCCAGATTCAGTAAATGTTCTCTTTCAACTATATTGCACTGTGGTGTCTAAAAAAGAAGAAGATGAAGAAGAGAAAAAAGTGATTCCTCCTGAAACTTCCCTTCTCTACCTTTTCTTTTCCCTTTCTTACTAGAAATGTGTTACCATTCCACAACTACAGGAAAAATAGCATCTTCCAGAATGATTTAAAACTCAGATAGTTACTGCTCCTTGATCAAATACATTTATTTAGATGCTGGCCATGAATTTTCATGATGATAATTCTGTTTTGAAAGTTACTCCTGCTGGGATTGAGCTGAATCAATTACACTAATTTAAATTATCAATTTGATGTTTGTTTAAGGACTAAGACAGAAGAACATTAGAAATGACATACTGGGCAGACGAATGGTCTATTGAGCTCATCATCCTATCTGTGAAAGCGGCCATTTTTATTCATTTAGGAGAAGTACCCAACAGGTCATCATGGAGTGATACATTCCCAGCTCCTGACAGTCAGAGGTTACACTCCCCAACCTACTTGGCTATAGTCACTAATGGATCTATCCTCCAAGAAAGTATCCAATCCTTTTTAAACTGAAGCTGAATCCCGACAAGATGGAGGTGATGCTGGTGGGAGGGGCTTAGGGAGTGGTAGTACCTGTCGTTGACAGGGTCCATCCTCTGTTGGTCCCTCAGGTCTGCAGTCTGGGGTTGCTCCTCGATTCACAGCTCCACCTGGATGTCCAGGTGACAGCTGTGGCGAGGGACGCATTTTGCCAATTACATCTGGTGCGTCGGCCTCGGCTGTATGTCTCGGACTCCGACCTAGTCAACATCATCCATGATTTAATCACCTCAAGAGTGGACTACTGCAACACACTCTATGTGGGGCTACCCTTGTTGATGGTACAGAGACTAAAGCTGGTGCAGATTGCGGTGGTCCGACTCCTTATGGGGATGGGTTGCCGCGAGCACATCACACCAGTGCTCCGTTCTCTGCACTGGCTGCCTGTAGTTTTCCGGGATCAATTCAAGGTGTTTGCTTAATTTTTTTATTTCACTTGAATTATTTGCTGCCACAGCAGCTTGGGGTGGCTTACAACATTTTAAAACATATAAAAATATATAGTAAAGATATATCCAATATAAATAACAATAAATAAAAATATAAAAACAACAATGGAACCCCAAGGGAGACCTAAAATAACAACAACCCTCCCATCCCAAACCCCACCACAACCCCTCCTCTGTCAAAAACCTGGCATAACATCCAGGTCTTACACTATCTTCAGAAAGAGAGGAAATCTGGGGCCAGGGAGGGAGTTCCACAGTCGAGGTGCGGCCACCGACTTCTCCATCCAGGATACTCAGGGGACTTTGAGGAGGGCACTCCCAGTGGACCATGGGGGCTGCTCCAGGACCTGGAGGGTGAGGCAATCCTGCAGATAGGCAGGGCCAAAACCATTTAGGGCTCTACCAACACCTTAAGTTGAGTCCGGAAGACTATAGGAAGCCAGTGCAGAGAATGGAGCACTGGCTTTGACCTATAAAGCCCAATATGGCCTGGGCCCCACCTATATGCAGGATTGACTCACCCTCCAGGTCCTGGATCAGTCCCTGTGGTCAGCTGGGAGTGCCCTCCTCAGGGTCCCCTGAGTCTCTCAAGTGATGACGATGAGGAGATGATGGGGTGGTTGCACTAAGGCTATGGAACTCCCTCCCGATGGAGGTCCGCTTAGTCCTGGACCTTCCCTCTTTCCAAAACAATGTAAGACCTAGCTGATCCACCAGGCTTTTGGTGAGGGAGACGGGTGATGGGTTGTGGGTTAGGGAGGGGGTAGGGTTCTTTTTAGCTCTGCCTTGGGATATATTTATGGTTGTTTTTTATTATTGTATTTTGATTATTTATTATGTTATATACATATATATAACTCTGAGCTGCTGTAGCAGGAGGGGGCAGCTCAGAAATCAGTGGAAGGAAATAAATAAATAAATCCCAGCTATGCTACTGGCCTTGACCACATCCTCTGGCAACAAGTTTCACAAGTTAATCTTGAAGCAAGCACTAATGTACTTACTAGTATACAGCTCTGCTTGAGATGAATGGAAGTTTGCCTTAACATGGCTCAGCACTTGTTCTCACAAACACCTTGCATTAGTAAGACCTTTTCAGTGGTTCCAAAATTTTGCCTACATAAGTGACCTCCTGTGGCGTAACAGAGCCCACTGGGGTTTTACCCCAGCCTCCCGGCACCCTGTTATCCACCTATTATCTGGTACTTTTCCACTGCCACCACCCTAGAGATTGTAGGCTGTGAGTTCCATCCCTCTAGGAGAGATGAGAATTCTACCTTTTCTTTAAACCGACAGGCCCACAAGCCAGAATAATTCAGTTCCCAATTACTGCCGCCAGAGCGTGCAGAGGGGTATTCGCTAACACACACACACAGATCTTTTAGATCAGAAAAAGGAATATTAATTTAATGGTATTTTAAACCAAGAATCACAGGCTACAACCATGTGAGGTACTTTGAATCCTTGAGCAAAAGCAATTGATCAGAACACAGTTAGACTCGAGGGCCCTTTTTGTAGCATCTAGCCTAAACTGGTCCCTCAGATGTAACATTCAATTACTCACAGCTTTNAAGAGGTATTTTCTAAATAAATCTCTTCTCTTGTTCCTTGTAGAAGATTCAAGTCTATTTCAGGAACCAGTTCTTTTGTCAATTTTGCTAAGATGCTGTCAATATCTTCCATTATCAACTAACTTGCCAGCAGGATCAGTTGCACACTGTACAGTTTCTTTCATCTAAAAATTTTTTCTATGTTTGCCAGATTCAGTAAATGTTCTCTTTCAACTATATTGCACTGTGGTGTCTAAAAAAGAAGAAGATGAAGAAGAGAAAAAAGTGATTCCTCCTGAAACTTCCCTTCTCTACCTTTTCTTTTCCCTTTCTTACTAGAAATGTGTTACCATTCCACAACTACAGGAAAAATAGCATCTTCCAGAATGATTTAAAACTCAGATAGTTACTGCTCCTTGATCAAATACATTTATTTAGATGCTGGCCATGAATTTTCATGATGATAATTCTGTTTTGAAAGTTACTCCTGCTGGGATTGAGCTGAATCAATTACACTAATTTAAATTATCAATTTGATGTTTGTTTAAGGACTAAGACAGAAGAACATTAGAAATGACATACTGGGCAGACGAATGGTCTATTGAGCTCATCATCCTATCTGTGAAAGCGGCCATTTTTATTCATTTAGGAGAAGTACCCAACAGGTCATCATGGAGTGATACATTCCCAGCTCCTGACAGTCAGAGGTTACACTCCCCAACCTACTTGGCTATAGTCACTAATGGATCTATCCTCCAAGAAAGTATCCAATCCTTTTTAAACTGAAGCTGAATCCCGACAAGATGGAGGTGATGCTGGTGGGAGGGGCTTAGGGAGTGGTAGTACCTGTCGTTGACAGGGTCCATCCTCTGTTGGTCCCTCAGGTCTGCAGTCTGGGGTTGCTCCTCGATTCACAGCTCCACCTGGATGTCCAGGTGACAGCTGTGGCGAGGGACGCATTTTGCCAATTACATCTGGTGCGTCGGCCTCGGCTGTATGTCTCGGACTCCGACCTAGTCAACATCATCCATGATTTAATCACCTCAAGAGTGGACTACTGCAACACACTCTATGTGGGGCTACCCTTGTTGATGGTACAGAGACTAAAGCTGGTGCAGATTGCGGTGGTCCGACTCCTTATGGGGATGGGTTGCCGCGAGCACATCACACCAGTGCTCCGTTCTCTGCACTGGCTGCCTGTAGTTTTCCGGGATCAATTCAAGGTGTTTGCTTAATTTTTTTATTTCACTTGAATTATTTGCTGCCACAGCAGCTTGGGGTGGCTTACAACATTTTAAAACATATAAAAATATATAGTAAAGATATATCCAATATAAATAACAATAAATAAAAATATAAAAACAACAATGGAACCCCAAGGGAGACCTAAAATAACAACAACCCTCCCATCCCAAACCCCACCACAACCCCTCCTCTGTCAAAAACCTGGCATAACATCCAGGTCTTACACTATCTTCAGAAAGAGAGGAAATCTGGGGCCAGGGAGGGAGTTCCACAGTCGAGGTGCGGCCACCGACTTCTCCATCCAGGATACTCAGGGGACTTTGAGGAGGGCACTCCCAGTGGACCATGGGGGCTGCTCCAGGACCTGGAGGGTGAGGCAATCCTGCAGATAGGCAGGGCCAAAACCATTTAGGGCTCTACCAACACCTTAAGTTGAGCCCGGAAGACTATAGGAAGCCAGTGCAGAGAATGGAGCACTGGCTTTGACCTATAAAGCCCAATATGGCCTGGGCCCCACCTATATGCAGGATTGACTCACCCTCCAGGTCCTGGATCAGTCCCTGTGGTCAGCTGGGAGTGCCCTCCTCAGGGTCCCCTGAGTCTCTCAAGTGATGACGATGAGGAGATGATGGGGTGGTTGCACTAAGGCTATGGAACTCCCTCCCGATGGAGGTCCGCTTAGTCCTGGACCTTCCCTCTTTCCAAAACAATGTAAGACCTAGCTGATCCACCAGGCTTTTGGTGAGGGAGACGGGTGATGGGTTGTGGGTTAGGGAGGGGGTAGGGTTCTTTTTAGCTCTGCCTTGGGATATATTTATGGTTGTTTTTTATTATTGTATTTTGATTATTTATTATGTTATATACATATATATAACTCTGAGCTGCTGTAGCAGGAGGGGGCAGCTCAGAAATCAGTGGAAGGAAATAAATAAATAAATCCCAGCTATGCTACTGGCCTTGACCACATCCTCTGGCAACAAGTTTCACAAGTTAATCATGAAGCAAGCACTAATGTACTTACTAGTATACAGCTCTGCTTGAGATGAATGAAGTTTGCCTTAACATGGCTCAGCACTTGTTCTCACAAACACCTTGCATTAGTAAGACCTTTTCAGTGGTTCCAAAATTTTGCCTACATAAGTGACCTCCTGTGGCGTAACAGAGCCCACTGGGGTTTTACCCCAGCCTCCCGGCACCCTGTTATCCACCTATTATCTGGTACTTTTCCACTGCCACCACCCTAGAGATTGTAGGCTGTGAGTTCCATCCCTCTAGGAGAGATGAGAATTCTACCTTTTCTTTAAACCGACAGGCCCACAAGCCAGAATAATTCAGTTCCCAATTACTGCCGCCAGAGCGTGCAGAGGGGTATTCGCTAACACACACACACAGATCTTTTAGATCAGAAAAAGGAATATTAATTTAATGGTATTTTAAACCAAGAATCACAGGCTACAACCATGTGAGGTACTTTGAATCCTTGAGCAAAAGCAATTGATCAGAACACAGTTAGACTCGAGGGCCCTTTTTGTAGCATCTAGCCTAAACTGGTCCCTCAGATGTAACATTCAATTACTCACAGCTTTAGGTGCACCTTTTCCTTGCAGCAAAGGGGTTCAGTCCTTAGGTTCAGTTTAGTCCAAACAGGCCAGGAGCCGTTCCCTTAGCTCCATAGCAAAAAGGTCAGTATATCAGAGCAAACAGAAGTAAAAGTGAAAGTCTGGCCCCAGAGGCATGGTTTTGGTCTTTTTAAAAGCCCCCTACCCCTCTTTCGTGATTGGTCCTTGGGAGGTTACCTGGCTGTGCCTACTCCAATCAGAGAAAGATCCCCCCCAGCCATGCTGGCTGTAGGCCCCTTCCCCCAGTATTGCGAAATCCTGTCATGTGGCCGGTTGCAAAACCAGGCCTAGTCAACCTGGAAGTCAGAGTGTCAGTGAAGGTCACATGGAAAGGCAGGGTTGCTCGTAGCAGCTTCTGCCACACCCCCATTTTGAAACTTAAGTATAATCTGAAGGTCCCCAAAGAGCACCAAAATTTGCAAACTACATCAATATCAGTCAGGTTCGATTCCCATCTGCAGACAGAAGAAAACCACTTGGGGTTCTTCTGGCCCACAGTCTGGGAATCTCTGCCTTAAATCACTTGCATTTCTAGTTTGTACACACAATCAGTGTGCTTATCTATGAGTATAAAGCAAGGTATGTACTCCTGTAAGCAAAGGAGTATGTGCACTGATTTTCTGTCTCCTCAAGTGTATTTGCTTGTGTGAACATAACCATGTGAAAGGAGGGTTAGATTGTTTATGGGAAATTCCTGGACGTAAAGCTCAACCAGTAAAGTGTCATATGGGTAGCCCTCCCCTCCCCACTCCACTCCATTTTCCTGTGGGAAGAAGAAGGGTGTCTGATGGGAATTACCATGAGATTGCCCCATGAATGAAGGTTGGGGAAAAGGCACAGCATTGACAACAAGCACCAAATGATCTCAGTTTGCTTTTGTCTAATGGTAATAGTACATTTTCCATTGCATTACTCCCATTTAAGAGCAGAGCTGGTACTTCTTGAGATATTCCTGAACATCATATAGGTCAGGATAGGGGTTGTCCTGGACACGGAACAAACAGCGTCATTCCTAGGCTCTCCAGGACATGCCTGGATGTCTGACAACCCTATATGAAAGGTGTTGTTTAGCCTGAGACAGAAACTCCTTGCCCAGTGGGCACTATGTTTTCTCAAGTGCCTCCCTTTCTGTGTTCTCTCTATGATTCCTTGTTTTCCCTCTCACCTTAAATTTCCCAGCAGTTGTGAGGAAACTGTATACCATTCAGAAATGCACCTTGGAATATATTACTAGCATGCTGAATGAAGCCTCTCATACTGGTGGTAAACATAAAGTGGTTACTTACTTCACTTCAGAAAGTGTTTGTAAATAGGACTGAATTGAGTAGTGAAAAAACTACTCAGGAACATTTGCCCGAGTTCCGCGGACCCTTGGCAAATACTCGCAACTAGTTGCCAAGGGCGGCGGCCAAGGAGGGAGCCAGAGGGAGAGAGGGGAGGAAGTAATGGGCCAGAGAAGAGGGGGTGGGGACCTAGCAGGAGCTGAGAGGATAGAGTACTCACCCTCCAGAGGGGCTCCAGCGATGTGCAGCCTGCTCTGGACCAGGTAAGTTTGAAAAGAGAAAAGAAAAAAAAGATAGGCATGCTCAGAAGGGCCAAATGTCCTCTTCTGAGAATGCTCAGACTTTTCCAAGATGGTGCCCTGAGCATGCCCAGCTTTCCCCCCCACCCAACTTACCCAGTTCAGAGGAAGCCACACACTGCTGGAGCCCCTCTGGAGGGCAAGCACACTACCCCCTCACCCCCAGCTAGGCCCCTGGCCCCCCTT
The DNA here is from genome assembly GCA_003113815.1 of Sphenodon punctatus. Classification (NCBI taxonomy): domain Eukaryota; kingdom Metazoa; phylum Chordata; class Lepidosauria; order Sphenodontia; family Sphenodontidae; genus Sphenodon; species Sphenodon punctatus. The sequence goes on from QEPC01007591.1 coordinate 511,720, forward strand.
CCCTGGCCCCCATTGACTTATTCTCTCCCTGGCCAGGGAAGGGGGGAGCAGGGGGCCAGGGAAGGGGGAGCAGGGGCCTAGCACTGGCGTCTGGATCCTTTCCTGACTTGGGTGAGGATTTTCCGAGTTCTGAATTTTCAGGAGCCATTCCTCAAAACTTCGGAACTTGGAAAACTGAGTTCAGTACCACAAAACTCAGGGTTTTCTGGGGAAAACCGGGGTTTATGAATATGCTACCAGAGTAAAGTAATCACTTCACTCTGAAATTTTAAAAATGGGAACACAAAACGGAGTAAGGTGTATTTTAATCCTCCGTATCCTGGGGTGTTCACTCTACATTAGATGCTACAAAAATTCTGGGGCTACTACAGGCTGTAGAGCAGCCCAAATAGGTTAATCATAGGAATTATTAAGAACAGTATAGAGAATAAAACATAAAATATCATTATGCTTCTATATAAGTCTATGGTGGGATTGCATCTTGAATATTGTGTGCAGTTCTGGTCACCCCATATCAAAAAAGATATAGTCAAATTGGAAAAGGTACAGAGAAGGGCAACAAAAATGATAAATGGTATGGAGCAGCTTCTGTACGAGGAGAGACTTGATAGGTTAGGGCTCTTCAGCTTGGAGAAATGTTGGCTGAGAGGGGATATAATAGAAGTCTATAAAAGCATAAGTAGGATGGAATGAGTAAATAGGAAGTTGTTGTTTATCCTCTCAATTAGTACTAGGAGACATCCAATGAAATGAACTGGTAGTAGATTTAAAACAAATAAAAGAAAGTATTTTTTCACTCAACACACAATTAACTTGTGGGATTTGTTGTCAGAGGATGTGATCAAGACCAGTAGTATAGCTGGGTTTTAAAAAGTATTGGAAAAGTTCTTGGAGGATAGGTCCATTAATAGCTATAAACCAAGTGGGCTGGGGGACATATCCTCCAGGGGTCCAGCGGGTAGTGCATTGGTTACCTGTAGGTAATAACCATATTTTTGGACACCTCCAGCGGACATCCGATGGGATACCTGTCCCCCATCAGGTGCCTGGTGTCCAAAAATACAGGTGGTACCAGGGTTTCCCAGGATGCGCCAGGAAGCCAATTCTGGCATCTATGGCTCCCTGGGTTGACTCACTGCCCAGCTGCTGTTGCTCCTCCAGTCCTGGCTGCTGCTTGCTGCTCCTTCTCGGCCCACTTTTTTCTGAGGGGAGTGGTGAGGAGCACCACGCACAATTTGTACACACCCCCACTATGCCCCATAGTGCCCCTATGGCTCACATTGGAAGAGGCCTCCTCATTCTCCCTCCCACTCAGAAAAAGCTGAGTGGGAAGACCCCAGCTCAGCTGGGGAGGAGCAGGGAGTAGTGGCTTGGAGAAGAGGAGTAGCAGCAGCTTGGCAGTGAGTCAGTCCGGGTAGCTGCGGGTAACCTGTTGGGTCATGTTTGGCATCCCAGATTTGACAGAGTGTCTGAGTGGGCGGGTCTATCTCTGATTGTCAGGAGTGGGAGTGAACAACAGGGAATGGATTGCCCCATTATGACATGTTGGGTCTTCTCCAAAGCGACTTAGATTGGCCACAGGGCTCTATAGACCATTAGTCTGACCCAATATGGCACTTCTTATGTTCTTATATGTTCTTATAATTTAGAACCAATAGTGAGTTTGCTCTCTCAGCCACTGTTTGCCTAGAATTCTGTGAAGTAAAGATTATTTAAAAGCTAACTTTACCCATGTCCCCTCAAGTTGTCTCGTATGTGACTTTAAACAAAAATTAAGCAGGCCATGCAGTGAAGGTGTCAAATATCCTTTGTGATTATTTAGGTCAAACTGTGATTGACCTTGCTGTCAATCTGGAGTCTCTGCCAGCTAGGTCTGAATTGACATGTGGCAGTGACTGACAATTCTGTTAGAAACCTCCCATCCATTGCCATTTTTCCAACATGACAAGGACATGGCAATCCATACTTGTTCCGATGCTTGCTGCCGATTTCCGCTATTGACTGTCACTATTTCTCGGCAGCAGAAAAATTGTCGCAAGTCCCATAAAGTGTTGGAAAATGCTGCAAAGTGTTGGAATGTGTTGCTAAAATGTCGTAAAAACTGTCGTAAATGTCGTAAAAACTGTTGGAAAAGTCGGTAAAACTGTCAGAAATGTTGAAAAAACTGTCAAAACTGTCAGAAATTGTCACTATTATCTTAGGTGCCACAGAATACCTGGAACTGTTGAAAAATGTCAGATAGTGACACAAATAGATGGCAAATGCTATCGGACAGCAGCAAGACTGTCGAAATGTCAACAGTAAACAGCAAAATGGCAAACAACACTGCTGCTTCAGGCCTACTTCCAGCTTCTGCTACAACTTCAGTGACACCTTCAGAAAAGCTAGCATATGGCCTTTTTACAGTTCTTCTGTGCTATTAAATGCTCAGCGTGTGTGAGACCAAGCCAAGAAATGTGTTTCTCACCGAGAAACTCGAAAACACCGAGATCAAGTTTCAGCCCTAGTCCTGACTCACCCTTGTGATCCCAGCTGTGTCTGTGTCTCTCTGGCAGCCTCTCTTTCTCAGGAGCTCCAGTTGTATGTCCTTCTGCCATGCAGTTCCCCCTTAATCACTAGGGCCAGCTCAGCTTTATACCCAGAGTCCTTGGCTGGGCTGCACCCAGGCAATTGTTTTATCATCAAGGTGCCCATTGCAACAAGGTGCCCATTGTTTTAGCATCCGCTTCAGTGAGGCCAGGGCCACTCTTAGCCTACTTGTGCTACGCTACCCTGTCACACCTATGGTTTCTACTGTAAAGTTATACTCTATTACAGGTGATAACTCAGATGAAATCACACCACAACAATCACTCTCAAAATCAATTTGTCTCTCTATGTCCTTTCCTGTTACCATTCAATCTGGACGACACTCATACTGCTTCAAGGGGATACTGGTCTCATCGCTAAGGCCTTGGCTGCTGGCTTGCTGACATAACACATTGGTATTGTTTTTCTCCAAATCACGGCTACATCAGTTCATTGACCCTTGCTTCATTGTTTCAGTTGCTTTTCCCCAGGGTTCTTGGCAGTTTTGATCTCCCTACTCTGTCACTCTGCACCTGTCACCACAGCTGCAGACTCAGCCCCACAATCACTGTCCCCCACTCTCAACTCTCTTGGTACACACTGGATCAGCTTCCCATATGATTATCTGTCCTCACAGAGGGACCTGAAGTCAGCTTTCTCAGCTCAGAAACTGATCCTCAGCCGGATCCTCCGCCCTGCCACGTCTTCCCTCACCCCTCCCGCTGGTGCCACCACCACTGTAGGTGAGAACACAGCCATAGTAGCACCTAGGCATCCCCTCCTATGACTGTGACAGCACAGGTCCTCCTTGTATACAGGTGACCTGAGGTGGTTGAAGCAGGTGCCAAGGCAACTGATTGTGTCATAGATCAACTTTGTAGGACTATGATGTGGCTACAATGGTGGCGTATATGGGTGACCTCCAAATGACCTTACATCTGCAAAGGGGTCTGTCTCTGCAAACGCATCTGTATCTGAAAAGTCTCACCCAATAGAGCTCAGCAGAGATGTTCCAGGTGGTGAATAGCCTGGTACATCCAGGATGCCTTTGTCTGGAGGCTGAGCCATCTACTGCCCACTGTGATGAATTTGCCACTCACTTTGCAGACAAACTGGCTCATATTCACCACAGTTTGGTGGCCAGTGCCAATAGTTTGGTGGTGCAGTCAGAGTTTGGGGTTGTTAAGGTTTAGTCTTGCCCTATTTTACATGGATCAGTTCCAGCAGGTGTCACCCACCGATGTAGTATGGATGTGCAGCTGTAATTAAATTCTTGCTCATCATGGTTGGTGAAAACCAGTCAGGAGAGATTATTAATTATTATTATTATTATTATTATAATAAACATTT
>QEPC01007591.1:515737-525962 GCA_003113815.1 Sphenodon punctatus
CTGTTTAGCTTGGAGAGAAGTTGAATGAGCGGGGACATGACAGAAGTTTATAAAATCATGCATGAGGTAGAGCAAGTGTAAAAGGAGCTGCTATTTACTCTCTTAAACAACACTAGAACTAGGGGACACTACTCCATGACAATAACTGGCAGCAGATTTAAAATAAACAAAAAGTAGTAATTTTCACTCAACATACAATTAACTTGTGGACCTTGTTGCCAGAGAATGTTGTGAAGGCCAGTAACATAGCTGGGGTTCATTAAGGCTTGGTTTAGTTCTTGGAGGATAGGACCAAACCACAAACATTTGGATACTGAAACAAGAAGCTGACTACCTTCTTTTTTGTAGTATAGAGCAGTGCCACTCATATGGCCTATCTATGTGTGTTTGCTCTGAGAAATATGTGGCAGGCACAGTCTCATTAAGGCTGCATGCAACATCTGTCTAGGAACATATGATCAATCTTTCTATGAACAAGGCTGAAATGCAGAATGGAGGGTTTTTTCATCTGTGATTTAACTTATGTCGGTTAAGAACAAACAAACCAGCTAAATGCTTTGTGCTAAATAACCTTTGATGAAACTGGTTGCTGGCAGCATCTTTCACTTCAAGAAGCTCTGGCAAGCAGATAAAGACAGACATTAGAGATACAAGTGATCAAAGATGACACAATGCTTCTACACTGTCTAGTTAAAAATACATCATCACTTCTGTTTCCACTTGCAGGAAGATTTACTACTGCACCAAAATATTCATGCCATACTACATTTTCTAGTGTCAAATGAGATCTCTCTGTATAGATTGTACTGTAGGAAGACTCAGAAGTGCACCCCAGGGAAACACCTTGCATTAAAAAGCATGTCTCCCTTAGTAATGAGTCATTATATTCAAATCAGATTTGTGGCCTGCCCAAAAGTGACACCGTATATTGAATTACAGAGTGAAATGTAAGTACAAGCTGTCATTTATTTGATAGATAGGGGTGATCCATCAAAATCTGTTAGGCATTTAAATAAATCATGAATGCTTCTTCCTTTCTTAATGAAATCCAGCAAGCCATTGAAATTTAGTAAAACTTGGGAGGTGGGGGAGGGAAATAAAAGAAAAGATTCTGGGTAGCTTGTTAAAAAAACGTGAGTTATGTACCCATAAGACCAGAGATGACTCTGAAGAATCCTGCCAGGTCTGTTGGGTAAATATGCATTTAAGCAATTTGAAAAAAAAGAAAATGTATGCACCTGACAGCCTGGAATGAAACCCATTCCAGTCCATTGTGTAATTAGGGCATGTGTTATCTGGAAGAAACATCCTCATAAAAAGTAAATTCAGGGAAAGATATTGCTCTGTGTGTCAGTTTGAGTTTGAAGCCACAATATTTTATCCTGCCTGCTTTTTTGTTTTTATTTCTTTTCATTTTTTGTTTAGATTGTTAAAATGCAAAATGCCAGTGTTGTTGATTCACTGTTTGCATGACACACCATGGTTGATTGCCTCAGTTTCCTCCTCAGTAATGCACTGGACTCAATCAATTTAATACAGTTCCTTCTCAGAGTTCTTCTGCTTCTTACCTTTTAACATCTACCTGATTAGAAATTGCTAATTTCACATACTGCAAGTGCATATGGACCAGAGGTTGGTCTAATTTTTAAAGCGATACCTTGAAGCTCTTTGATTATGGGACTGATTCTGCAGCTCTGTTAAGACGTTCATTTCATGCAACAAGAACAAAAGATTAATTCTGAAAGGTGTAATTTGAAGTTATGAGTAGAAGAGCTTTTCATTTATGCTAGATTTCTCAAGTAATTAGCCAAAGATGAAAAGCCCTTTCATGCTTATGGAACGGTTGATTGTAACCATATGAGTCATCTCTATGGTTTCATAACCCTTGTTTCTGCTGAATAAAAAAGCAAACAAAAGAAACAGACTTTCCTCGCATTGTTTGCAGATACTCCCCGCCCCTTCCTCTTTTTCTTTATCTTGCTCTATAAGATGCTTTTAGCCTTGGATTCCATCTTGTCCTCTTTCTTCTCAGGGGAACGCTGATCAAAAGCTGCTGTGGGGAATGGATGAATAGATTGTGGTACCACCTGACTATGGAAAAAATAGCAGCGAATTTAATGGACAAAAAAGAATCTTTTGCTGCAAAATGGTTCCCCTGTGTTTGCGTAATGACAAAATCAGATCTACCTGAAGATCAAAGAACATATTTATTTGATTATTATGTATAAGTAAAAGGCCCACCTGAACCCAAAGAAACACTACCAAGGAAAAACGTTTTGTAACCACAGTTTAATGTTTACAATGTTATAGCCACAGTTGAATGTTTGAATTTGTTTACAATGTTATATAAAATAAAAGAAATTTAAAAAAAAAAAAAAAAAAGCTGCTGTGGGACCATTCTCAAAGGGGTATTATTTAAAATGCTGAAGCATTAATTTAGAGTGCTCATCACCAAGTGGAATATTCCTAGTTTATAGGAATGCTCTTCTGCTCTCTATGCAACATACTGTCTTGTCATTTTGTCCTGTCTATGAAAGTTATATGACTCCCTCCCTCCTTGCCACATACTGCCTGATCTCCTCACAATCTTTCAATGCATGTATCTTCACAACATCCCTGTGATGTAAAGAGGGCCTATTTATCCTACTTTTAAGATCGGAAACTGAAACATGGAAGGGTAGATTTCTTCCAAGGGCAAAAATGGCAGCTAGGCACTTGACTTTCAGTTACTTCTAATGGAATGGAAAGTAGGTGTCTTTTGAAATCTACTCCAAAGGGAGACCATCAGACTTAAGTTTCATTCACTTTGCATTAATATAAACAAACATTGGGGGCAGGAAACTGGCAACCAGGTTCCAATGGTGTTTAGGAGTTGCAAGCTCTTTAATGTGACTGTTCCTGTCAATGGAAAATGTATATTCTCCAATAGCTTATATTTGCATTTCCTCTGTGATTTTTTTAAAAGTAACTTCAGTAGTGCTCAGACTGGGGTTTCTAATCCCTGCTTTTCCGCTGTAAGAAGATTCACGCTAAGAGCTGCCTAGCTGGAGACAATAACACTAAAAGCACAAGCCTGACAGCTCTGGAAGAGTGGATGCTTGTCAAATGCAATGTGACAGTCAGATCCGTATCTATCCATCCTTGGCCGAGTGACACAGCCTGAAATTATTATTTTTGAAAGGGCTTGAGTGTTGTTAAGATTTCATACGCACTGTTGAGAATGATGATTACTAAGACATTATGGCTTTTAAAAGTGAGAAACCAACCACTCTGAAACAGTATTGTTATCATAAGCATGTGTTTCAGGATCCATTTAGAAAGGCAAAAAAAAAAAAAAGGCACATTTCTTTCCACTTCTCTGAGACTATTAGGGTTCCCCCTTCCTCTGTAAGCATGGTAGTTAACAGGGCTAAAGTAAGGTTACACTAGACTGATTTTTTTCTAGTGGCCTTGACTCTTTCTTCGGGAAAGGCAATGGAAAGGAATGTGTAATTTAAAGAATTGTGTGGTCAGACTTTTATACTGAGGTGCAAAATATTTTGTAGGTTGATAATTTCCCCATAAAAGCATTAATGAGAAATTGTCCATGGAAACTGCATAGAGTCAGCATTGTAATGTGCGAAGTACTTTCACAGAGGAAGGAAGAATATCTCTTCCAGTCTAGGTTTGTGCACTTTGAAGTCCTTGGATCTTCCCGGTGTTTGGCTGCTGTGGGGGACTGGATGTGGTTGAGCTGATTGAAGTTTAATCCTGATAATACAGAGGTGATGCTTGTGGGCAGGGTTGGTGATCTGGGTGAAGGGGAAACTCCCATTATTGGGGGGTTCCACCCTCCTTTGGTTTCTTAGGTATGAATGAATGAATTTATTGTTTGAGTCGTAGCCGTAACAAAATTTACATGAAAACCTCAAAGTTTCTTAGGTATGTTGTCTGGGGCTGCTCCTGGACTCGCAGCTACGCCTGGATCTGCAGGTGTCGGCTGTGGGCAGGGGTGCCTTCCGTCAATTACATCTGGTGAAACAGCTCTGTCCGATTGTCTCAGACTCTGATCTCTTCACTATCATCCATGCATTCGTCACCTTGAGGCTGGACTACTTTAATGTGCTCTATGTCGGACTGCCCATGGTGACAGTCTGGAGGCGGCAGCTGGTGCAGAATGCGGTGGCCCACCTGCTTACTAGGATGGGTTGTCGGGAGCATGTTACACCAGTGCTCCGAGCACTGCACTGGCTGCCTATAGTCTTCCAGGCCTGATTCAAGGTGCTGGTTTTGACCTGTAAAGCCCTACCTATCTGACAGACCACCTCACTCCCTGGGCAGCTCCTGCAGCCATCGGGGAGTGCCCTCCTGGACGTCCCGCATTATCGGTGGGTTAGGATTGACAGGTGGACATTCTCAGCAGTCACTCCATTGCTGTGGAACTAGCTCCCAGTGACCTCAGCCCGGATCTCCTTGCCTTCTGGTGGCAATGTAAAACATGGCTCTTCAGCCAGGTGTTTGGTACAGAGGAGGAGGTTTAGGTTGGGTGATATGGTTTTTTTAGCACAGTTTTATAGTTGGTAATTTGTTTTAATTATTTATAACAGTTTTAATTATTAATTTTTATTATGATACCAATTGTATTTTGATTAGATTTTTGTTAGCTGCCCCGAGCTGCCATTGGCAGGAGGGGAGGGATACAAATGCATTAAATAAATGAAATAAATAAATAAAATGTTTGGATGCTGCAAACCTGCTGTCAGGTCAAACAGAAGCAGCTGCTGTAGAAATCTCCCTGCATATGGGAATCTGGATGGCATGAGTCATTGTATATTTCCCCCTTCCCAATTTCTGATACATGGGTCAGAGCTAGGGCTGAATTGGGTTCCCATGCTGTTGGTAAATTCCTACCTTTTGGAAGCATTGAAGAATGCTCATTGGTTGTTCTGAATTCTATATTGTTATCATGCTACCAGTGAAATTGGGAATGCAATGCCAATTTTCCCATCATTTTTGTCAATTTTGGGCACTTTTCAGTACTTTTGGTAATTTCTGTCACTTTTGAGTGCCTGCTTTGTTACAGTTCAAAGGTATTATATAAAGTCCAAAGTAGCAAAAAAAGTAGCAGAAATATACCAGCCAAAGTCGTACACAAAAAGGAGGATAATTGAATGAGTGTCCACTACCATTTGGTACCTGTTTTGTTCATTTTGTTTTGGATTTGACAGGTTTGCCCATTTTGGCAGCTAGCCATTTCAGCTCCACTAAGTTCTATTTCCATTAGCACCAGTGCCAATTCATAGTAACTTCCTCTGCTGTGAATGTGACACTAAAATACTGTCTTCACATTTCCTATGTTTTATACATTTAAAATCTCTTTACTAAGCTGTGTCTTGGAAATGAAGGATTCAAGTAATTCCTTACTTTTTCGGCTAATACCTAGGGTGATAATTCGTTCCAGTTTGGCCAAGACAGTCCAGAATTCCATCGGCTGGTCCAGCCAGTTGTTGAAAATTGAAAGAAAAGTTCTGGTGAGTCAGCATGAGGGTGCAGGCAGGAGCACTCCTGGAGCAGTGGCCAGGGAGGAGCAGCCCAATGGACGAGCCAGCCGCTGGAGAGCACAGAGTGCTCCTTCCTGCACTTGCTCTCTGTGCTTCCTGGGCTGCCTCCCCCATCTGGCTGCTTCTCCCCAGTCACTGCTTAGCTGATCAGGCTGGCTTCCTGCCCCGCCAGCTTTTCTGAGCAGGGAGTGGGGGTGAGGGGGGAGCGAGGAGGCCTCTCCTAGATTACAAAGTAGAGTAAACAGGCATTCAGCACTTGCCTCAAAGTAGGAAATACTTGACAGGCCATTCGTCCATACTGCAGGAATAGGGTGGTCATATCTCCCCTTTAAAAGAGCACACTTATGAAACATACATGAAGAAGGGCTGCACTGAAACCAAAGTAGTCCTACAACATGTATTTTTCATAAATGTCCTCTTTTAAAGGGGAGGTATGCCCACCGTATGCAGGAAGGAAGCCTGCTCCCCCTCCCCAAGTACTAAGACTGAGAGGGTCTGGGAGCTACAACGGATTGGAAACCACCGTACAGTTCCCCCTGTATTGTCCCCTTCTCCGCACAACACCACCTGCTAGACCCGTGTCAAAATTTCCCTGCAGAGCTCCCATCTGTGGGGGCTTCCCACAAGCATGTTTCTATGCCTGGGTACAGCATCACACACTCACCCCATTGGGTGAGTGTCAAACAACCCTCTTCTGCAGAGGAACTGGACTCTGGATGTCGAGCCCCACAAGATGTTCTGTGGGTTTGCGAGGAGTCCCTGATTGCACCCCAGTGATATAGACACCTCATGAACATAGGAGTGGGTGCTGGTTGCATGCACCCCAGAGGCTCTGTGGAACAGGAAACGGTTTCTGATTGCCCCCCTCCCCCAGACATTCTGAACTTGAGAGGGGTCTAATTGCAGAATCCCCAGGAATAGAGGCTCTATGGGATGGGAAGGGATCTCCAATTCACCTCTCAAGTTAGATGCCCTACGGCATCCATTTTTGGTGGATATCAACATTAAAATGTATTATATTGTTTGCAGTGGTGGTACCATTAAAATTAAACATTAAAAATGCAATTATTTATGTTTTCTTTTCTTTTTTTACAAGCCTTCACTTGATCAAGCAACAAAAAGTCTAGGGGAGCAGTGTGTTAAACTACCAACTACATGAAACCAACTACTTCAAGTGAAAAAGCATAAAAGGACCAATGTTAACAAATTTAATGTCATAGTGAATAAATTGGAAACAATATGTTGAGAAGAAGATACATTTATCAATACAAATGCCCACTATTATGCAAGCACAAAGGCTTATTATACAAAAGCAAAATGCCTGATGTAGCAGGGAACAAACAAATAAACCAGCACAGTGATCAAACCTCAAAAAGTCAATGGATGTAAACAAAAGAAACCTTAAATCTAAATGTCGATGTTTCGCCCACTAATTGACTTCTTCAGATGACTTGATTTGATTAAAGTCTCTTGAAACAGGTGATGAATACCACGTTGGATCTCTTGTGGTATAACTCCAGCTTCTGGGCTACAAAACTAAACAGATACATTGTACCTCATTGTTCCATATGCTTTTTGCCCAATGGAGAGGGAGCTTTATTTCGGCATGCAGAAACTCCGCTTCAAACTCAGAAGCTAATAAGGATACATATGTAGCCAGATTATGCTGGACAGATCCTATCTACAACAAACCACTTGCCCCTGCCATGTAAGGCTCTAAGCTTCCCGCTGGCGTGTCAAGCATTTTGCTTCTGTATAATAAGCCTTTGTGCTTGCATAATATTGGGTGTTTGTATTGATAAATGTATCTTCTTCTCAACATATTGTTTCCAATTTATTCACTATGACATTAAATTTGTGAACATTAGTCCTTCTATGCTTTTTCACTTGGAGAAGTCCCCTTCACTTGAAGCACAGTGCCCCAGATTTTCTTTAAAATAATATGGTCACCCTACTAATATCTCTAGAGTGACCTGCTTAATGCAAAGATAGCTATGACCCAATATTTTCTCAAAAACTGATGGAGTCTTATTAACACAGGAAATGTGCCATTAACGTGCACAGCTAAATCTGGAGATTCAATAGCCATGTCCGTTTCGGCAGTGCTGAAAGCCACAGTAAGGAAGCATATAGAGTGAAAATAGACATGCACCTTAACTCTGCCTTAACACCGTTTTAACACTTCCTATGCATATTACAGAGCTGCATGGGGTGCCAGTGCAGCCCTGCAACATGCATAAGAAATGTTAAAGCAGTGTTATAGCAGAGTTACATGCATGTCTGTTTTAACCCATAATCTATTTACAACTACAGTAACCAATGCACTGAATCCTTGGATCACTTGTGCTGTTAGCAAGTCATCCATTATTTCAATCCATGCCTAATTGTTGGTTAATCTGGAACACAGACCATTAGATTGGTAAAAACATGAAATCTGGAATATGTAGGTCCTCTTTGTTCAGTTAAGAGAGGTCCCTGTTCTTTCTTTTTTTTGACTTAGCTGGATTTTTTTAATTTGGCTGAATGTCCTGTTGCTAGTATTCTGTGCCATCTGGTTTTCTAGTAATTGTTATAATTGTTAACACACTTTTAATCAGAAATCTGGCTTGAAGATCCTATTGGGGATGTTTTCATTAATTATTTTTAAAGTTTAATTTACAGGACAAAGGAAATACCAGCTATATATATTCCACAGACGTTGATATAAACACTTCAGGAATCTGAATATCTTATGTTTTTATAAAGATGCATTTTCATGGACCCAGCAGAATATGTTTCAAAATGTGATTGATAGAGTTCTTATTAAAACTGATCCCCCCCTTTTAAACCTCTGAACATAAATTACTGCTCCTTACAGCATTCATGTGTGCCATTCAGATTCATCGGGGTCTGCAAGGGTAGCAACTGACTTCTTGCAGGCCCCCTATTGACTGCAGCAGAGTGATTCTGAATATAATTGGTCTAATGGGGGGAAAAAAAGAAAAGAAAACTATTTCTCTATTCATCTTTTCAACTATCCTGCCTCACCTCCCCATGAATCTTCAGGACAAAAGCGGAGCTGCTGTGAAAATTATATCTGTTCCCATTTCTAGTAGTCTCCATTCAGTGACATACATTTGTAGGGCCATTGGAGCGTCTTGCCTTACAAGAAGTCTAACTCTATGATACTGGGAGTTGTGAATTTCCAGCAGTCATCACACAATAGGGCTAGAATAAGAGGCTGCATTCTTCTCTTTTCTTTTTCCTGGTTGTTATCTACGTGTGTACAAGTATCCATTTGAAGCTGACACAATGGCTCTGGCTGATGAACAAGGTTAGCACTTGTAAGGGAGAGCTTATTTGTTCCTCTTTGGACTTAATAATTAATGACCGTATGTTAAACCCTGCCTTACAACCAAGAGAGTGGCAAGTTCCATTGGTAAGAGTAATACTAAAGAAACTGGACTGGATTTCATGACAATGAAAATAGTCCCTGGACTAATGGGCCGGAAAAGGCAAAGCACGGTTGCCTACCACTGTGAGCACGACTGATGTAATCATGTTGTTGAGCATTGTACTGAAGACATCCGTATTTTTCAAGGCAGTTTTAGGTCAGCATTTATCCATTAGCGGATCATGGGCTTGATTATATCTCTTGCTCAAGTTGAAAAGGACGGATATATGCCAGCTATTACATACAGATGAATGTTTACTTATCCTCTTATGTAGATTCTTATTGATAATATGTCAGACACAGCTTCCTCCCCGTGGTCAGATTACCACATTAGATGTGCTCTCTGTGATGGTGAGTAGTACCCCTGTGCGCTTTGGGGTCAGATATTGCCTTTCATCTGGAATAATGAGGATGGCGAGGGCTGGGGAGATGGAAAGTTCTTGGGGACTACAGAAGCTGTCTTGCTTCCTAAGAAATGTTTCTGTTTGTCAGATAACCCTGAAATCTGGCTTCTAAGTGGGAGAAGAAATCCCTTATTTTCCCAGTTGCTAGGGATTGCTAAGAGAGGAGCTAATCCATTCATGTAATGAGATGCCCCATTCTCAGGGTATCGCTATATCTATTTCTTCATCTAGAAAATCACTGCTCTACTTTTAACTGACAATAAAGATATAGGTGTGGAATGGACTATTTACTTGGTTCCTGGGAAGAGGCAGGTAGGAATAGCAGGGCTGTGGGAAGAACTAATAAGTAGATGGCCTGTCCAAGCTGCTGTATCTTGGAAGCAGGATAAGTAGGGGTGTGCACCAGGGACCCACGTCATTTTTCATTTTTTGTTATTAAAAACTGTAATTTTAATTATCATTAATAACAAAATTGTGTTATTCATTATCAGTGTTGTTATCAGTATTGGTATCAATTTCGAGTGATAACAAAGATTTTGTTTTTGGTATTGTTTCTGTTGTGGACTGCCACCAGTGGCAAAAGTGCCAGCAGACAACTGCCCCAGACTTCTTAGAAGTTGAACTTCTTCCTCCCTTTCTCATTATAATGCAGCAGTAATAAGTGCACAATGACAATATGAAAAATTACTAATATGTATGTCTAACCTAAACCTACATCTAGTAACCTATGCTATATGCAATATATTCCTATCTAAGTGTCTATATCAATAAACCTCTGTCTGTCTCTCTGTCAATAATATGGACGGGGGAGACAGACAGGGGAAGGGGAAAGAAAAAACTATAGGATC
>QEPC01007591.1:536736-557559 GCA_003113815.1 Sphenodon punctatus
TCCAGTGACCTGACAGAAGACCATGTTTTAGCCACCCGAACACAACCGAACGCGATTCGAATTGAACGAACTGTTCGGCCATTTCGTAGTTCGGTGTTCGGTTCCGTTCGGTGTGTTCGGCCATTTCGTCGTTCGGTGTTCGGTTCCGTTCGGTGTGTTCGCCATTTCGGTGTTCGGTGTTCGGTCCGTTTGGTGCGTTTGTGTTCATGTTCGTGTTCGGTTGTCCGAACAGGCCGAGTTCGGGCCGAACACCGAACTACCGAACCGCGTTCACCCATCCCTAGTGTAAACAAATGGACAGCAGCTGAGCACCAGGGGTGGATGTGCCAGCCTGCTTCACCCCCAGGCTCACTGGTCCATCTGAAGGTGGCCCACCAGATGCAGCAACTGCTCTGGGGCAGTCCCTCCTGCAGCACTCAGGAACATCCTGGAGTGATGCCAAAGGAGCCAAACCCAGGACACTGGCCCAGAGTAGAGCTTCTGTCCATCTGCTTGGTGGACCCATGCTGTAGCTGCACTTCCAACCGTCCATTGCCCCAGCAACACTATAGAGTTGTGGATGGTACCAGCCAAGACCGTTGGGCCACAACTCTATGGTGTGTGCGTGAGGGGGTGCCGAGGAACCCACTGGATGGATAGATCTGACAATGGCCAGAGAAACCCACTGGGTTTATCTAAAGTGTGGCTGGAAGTGAGCGGATGTGGGGGTGCACCCCAGAGTAGCTCCAGGGGCAGCTTGCCCCCGAGTTCATCTAAAAACACCCTATGAGAAAACAGGATTTGTTTTCTTTGCAAGAGAGTTGGTTATCTACATGAAATGGTAAAACATGTCAAGCAGACCTAATTTTTTGAAGAAAACCTTGCAGGTTAGGAGTAGGATTACCACGCCTTCATGCTCTGACCCAGCATTTCTGGGTTTGAACCCACCAGCTCTGAGCTCTAGGTTGCCTGGATAATATATGAAGAAATGAGGTCTTCAGAGGGCAGTAGGGGTGGGGGCTATGGCAGAAAGGGGAGGTGTGCAAAGGGGCTTTTCTATCCCCCTTCTGACATGGTCCCACCTCCTGGGGAGAGTTTTGACATCACAAAGGGGCGTGGTCATGTTGGAAAGGAGTGGGAGGATCCCTATACCCTGTCCCTTTCTGGCATGACCCTGGCCCCTTCAGATCAAAGTCTGAAGGCAGGTGGCAGTCCTAGTTGGGAAGGGCCTGGAATTGCAAACATTTCCAGGGTGGTTTTGAATGAATTATTTTTGGTAATATATTGCATACTGTACTAACTACTATTATTAATGGTATTGTGTAGTTCCCAATGAAGTCAATAGGAGCAAAGTTCAACTGTGCTTGCATGTTATTGCCACAGAGTTGCAAATAACTGCAAGCTTATGATGAATTTGTTAAGAGCTACTCACACACATTTGTTTGGTTGCTGGCTAAGCTATAAAAGGTAAGACACAACGGTTCAACAAACAAGCTGATCATGGAGCATGGGTGGCAGGCAAAGGGTAACAGTTAAACGCAGCTTCAGTTAAACAGAAATTGCAAAACTATCAATTAATAGGACAATATGGTGAGTTACAACAATGTTACATGACTGTTTTACATAGTTGATGCTTCCATAACGTTTATTTAGAATAGGACTAGGGTCATGATCCACAAACCATTTATTCTGATCTTTGGACTTCAAAAGGAATACTAGTGGTTTGTGGATTTCAGCCTAAGGGTGAAATCGCATGTAACACTGTTCGTGGGCCCCCAGAACTTGTATAATGAGCCCCAGATTAATGTTACGTGTGAGGGAGTCAAAGGGAGTTTCAGCCCCATTTTAAATGCACACTGTGAGTTAAGATTGGATCTGAACCAACATGGCTAATGGACTGCCAGGTGGAACCTGTCCTTTATTTATGTTGGGAAGACTATGGTGGAATGGGCTGGCTGTAGGGGAGGTAGCAGCCAGAGTTCAGGCACCTAGAGTATCAGTTCCACAGAAGTTATCCCAGGATTGGGATCAAGACTGGATTCTTATATAGCAGTGGCTGTGAGCTAAGTTCCCCAAAATACAACAGTAGCAATCTTCCAGGAGGGTTAACTGCCCACTGTTACACTGCCATCCATCTTTCTTGGCACTGCTGATCACTTAAGGCTCTTCAGTGACCCCTTCTCAGCCCCCATTCCCTCTAGGGCAGGGTTGGGGAACATTTTCGGTCCCAAGGGCCATATTGAAAATTATTATAAGCTCCGAGGGCCACATTGAGGTTGCAGGCAGGGTGTATAATGGGTGTATCCAAGAAAAGGAGGGACCAGATCATGGATCTGTGCTGTGGATATGTCTCCTACCCTTGTGTGCATGCATGCCCTCCTCTCTGCTCCATTAGCTGGAGCTCAGTTTTTCAGTGCTTGGGGGCAGAGACTGGATTTAAGAGCCAGATCCAGGAACTGGAAAGGGGTCACATAAAAACTTGCCAAGGGCTGCATTTGGCACCCAGGCCTGAGGTTCCCCAGCCCTGCTCTAGGGCTCCCCAAGCAAGCTGAAAATTGGGAAGGGAAAGTCAATGCTGCAGTGCCACCCCCTAAGGTGGGGAGTTTGAGACACCTAGTGAAACTCAAAAATGTCAGCTTTGAGCCCTGCTGTGATGTTGTATTCTCCCAGCCCCTTTTAATGAAGAGCTGAAACAGCTATTGGATTTACTACTCACAGATACTTCTGCAGGCACGAGGGTATCCCTTCAGTTACTGCCAGTTACTTGCATTTCTGGGCAGGTACCCAAGTAATAAACCTGGGCTTTGCCTGGGAAGGGTGAAGCAGTGATCTAGGGGGGAGGTGGGTGGGACACAAAACAGAAATCCAGATAATGGCAGTCTCTTTGGGGGTCAAAGCCAAACAGCTAGGTGCACGTGTGCCTGTGCAGACTGGCCAGGTAGAGGCACACCCACTCAGAATCCACTCAGCCAGACTACGCATGCTCAAGTGCACCTGACTGGCTCAAATGTCACCACCAATGCCACCTTCCCTTCCCTTCCCTGCCCCAGCCCAAGTGTACCAGTTGGGCACTTTATGGTTACTGAATCGCGAAAAGTGGTTTGGTTAGTTACTGCAAATCTGATAGGCAGTATCAGGAGGCAGTATCAGTATCACCCACTTTGAATGGGTTTCAGCTCTGTCATTGTGTTCTGCCCTCCCCTGAAAATTGTGACCTGAGCACTCCCTTTGCTCTTTCCCCCATTGAAACAGCTCTGGTGAGTAACTGAATGAGACATGTGTATGGCAGCAGATGACAGATGGATTTACTATCTCAGAATCTAGTTTTTGTAAGTTTAAAATCACAGCTGCTATTTGGATGCTAAAGGATATGTGTGTGATGTGTCTGCATGTACACACCCACAATTCTGAATTGCTTAGATATTGAAAAAAACAAGTGCTTATATTTCAGTATCTTCTTCTTGGATACACTAAAGCATACACTGTGACTGAAGGAAATTTTATATTTACTCTGTGTCTGATGGATCTGAAATTCATATTCAGAGGCAGCCTCTTTCGCAACCTTCATGGTTTCTTTAGCATCAGAGATATGTAAACACTGTAAATAGTTGAACTTGAATTAATAGCTTCCTAATGTAATTGAATTTTCTATTCTGAAGAGATGGAAGGTCTTTTAATTAATACGGGAGACAATCTGCAATTTCTCTGAAAGTGATAAGGTCAACTCATGCCTTTAAATGTGAAGCAGCTTTCATGTCTAACCTGCCCTCACTATACTATTAAGACACATTCTGTGAAATCTGAGCTGGGGTGACTAAATGAAACATCTCATTTTAGTTTCACTGAAGGAAACAAAACTGAGTAATTTTTCAACGTCCCAGCAGTCTTTGCATTTACAGATATGACTAAAATACTTCCAGGAATTGGAGCTGAGACACTGAATGCATATTTAGGACACTGGTAACATTTTTACACTTGTTCTTATAACTAGATACTGTAGTACATGTCACAGACACGACCTACATATTTCACCAGGAAATATAAGACTAACAGACATTCCTTTACTACTTAGAAATTAGGTAATACAATCCCTTGAGAAAATGAGAATCTTGTAAGCTTCACAACTCAACTTACCCAATCTTTTGGTATCTCTCAAATGTTACTATTTCAACTTACCCAATCTTTTGGTATCTCTCAAATGTTACTCTTTCAACTTACCCAATCTTTTGGTATCTCTCAAATGTTACTCTTTCCTTATAAATTAGGGCTATATGCAAATCTCAGATTTTAAACCAAACTCCCTATTGATGAATTCCACCGGAAATAATATTTTCTTCTGAAAACTGTTACCTTTTTTTTTAACAAGTAAAAATTGTAAAAAATCTTTTAAAGCCTAATTGCAAGAACTTAGGCATGTGCTGACAGTTATGGGCTAGTTTATTAATTAGCTTCTTGAGTGATGAAAGAACAGCAGGTTTAGAGATCTGTCAAGTTAGGCCTGTTGTAGCTGAAAAAATTAAAACCTCTCCCTATTTTTTTCAGTGAGTGTAATACACTATTTTGTGTAGAGCCAATTCCACTGATTTGTTACTAATCAGTTGTATTCCATCAAATCATCTGTGGCCCCACACATGGGGAGACATACACTGGATTTGGTTTTCTGCACCGGCCTTGAGGCAGAGGTCAGTTAGTAGAAGTTAAGGGGGTAGACCCTTTGTCATGGTCTGACCATTACCTCCTTAAGGTGTGCATCCTGGCGCATGTTAGCCCGCGACAGGGTGCAGGACCTATTAGACTGGTCCGGCCCTGGAGACTTATGGAACCGGATCAGTTCCGGAATGCTCTGGGGGAGTTTCCCCTGGACCTTGACACCTACTCTGTCGATGATCTCGTAGCCTTCTGGAACACCTTGTTGGCTGTAACCATTGACAGAGTGGCTCCCAGGCATCCGCTGCCCTCCCGAGTCTCCCGCAGGTCTCCTTGGTTTACTGAGGGCCTGCGGTGTTTGAAGCAGGAGAGCAGGTGGTTAGAGTGATGGTGGAACCGAACTCGTGACCAGTATGATCGATCTCAGAAAAAGAGCAGTTTAAAGGCCTATGCTGTGGCAGTGCAGGCAGCAAAGAAGCAGTTCTTTGCTGCCCTTATTGCATCTGCAAAGTCACGTCCAGCGGAGCTTTTCCGAGTGGTGAAAGGTTTGGTCAGCCCTGCCTGTCTCTGCCTGGGCCTGGAGCAATCCAGTGACCGCTGTGACTGGTTTATCGAGTACTTTGTAGGTAAGATCGCTCGCATCTGCCATGATTTCGGTTCAGCAGTTATTGCAGATGATCATCTTGGGGCTATGGATGCCCCGTCCTGTCCTGTTTTGTGGGATCGGTTTCAGATGGTGGCGCCTGCCGATGTGGAGTCCTTGTTGGGATCTGCTTAGGCCACTACTTGTGAGCAAGATCCATGCCGATCCTGGTTGGTGAAATCTAGCCAGGAGACATTACGGCCGTTGCTGGCTGAGGTGGTTAGTGCCTCCCTTTGGGAGGGCAGGGTGCCTGAGTACCTAAAGGAGGCTGTGTTTAGACCCCTGCTCAAGAAACCATCTCTTGATGCTGATGCGCCTGTCAGTTATCTGTTGGTCTCTAACCTTCCCTTTTTAGGGAAGGTTATTGAACGGGCTGTGGCACGGCAGCTCCAGAAACATCTGGACCGCACCGGTTTCCTTGATCCCTCCCAGTCTGGGTTTCTGCCTGTGTATGGTACGGAGATGGCATTGTTGGCCTTGGTTGATGATCTCCGTCTGGCGTTGGACCAGGGTCATCAGACCTTACTGGTCTTGCCAGACCGTTTGGCTGCGTTCAACACAGTCGATCATAAGGTGTTGGTGATTTGCCTGCGGGACTGTGCCGGAATTGGTGGAACGGTCTTGGACTGGTTTTGTTCATTCCTGGCCAGGAGAACTCACTGGGTGGTCTTGGGGAGTGTATTTCTTCCCCCCGGGACCTTATGTGTGGAGTCCCGCAGGGTGCCATTCTGTCCCCCCTCTTGTTTAACATCTATATGCAGCCATTAAGGGAGATCATGAGAGGGTTTCAGGGCATGCCGTGTAATCAGTATGCTGATGACACTCAGCTCTACCTCTCCTTTTCCATTGACCCAGGCCATGCAGTCTCCTTATTTTCCCAGTGCCTGTCAGCTGCGGGGGCTTGGATGAGGTTGAGCCAGCTGCAATTGAATCCCAACAAGATGGAGGTGATGTTGGTGGATGAGAGCTTGGGGGGCCTGGGGGTGGTTGAATCTCCTCTTGTAGGGGGGTTTGCCCTCCCATGATCTCTCAAGTGTGGAGTCTGGGTGTGCTCCTCGATTCGTGGCTCAGCCTGGAAGCTCAGGTTGTGGCCGTGGCGGGGAGTGCATTTCGGCAGTTACATCTTGTCTGGCGGCTTCGGCCATATCTCTCAGACTCCGTCCTTGCCACTGTCATCCATGCCTTCATCACCTCGAGGCTGGATTACTGCAACACGCTTTACGTGGGGCTGCCCGAGAAGCTGGTCTGGAGGTTGCAGCTGGTGCAGAATGCCGCGGCCCGTCTCCTGACGGGGGCCGGTCTCAGAAAGCACATGACACCAGTGCTCCGGGCTCTGCACTGGCTGCCTATAAAGCACTGGGCCAGGTTCAAGATGCTGGTTTTAACCTTTAAAGCCCTTCATGGCCTGGGCCTTGCTTATCTGAGAGACCGCCTCACTCCCCGTGTGTCCGTGCAACCCTTGAGATCGTCTGTGGGAGCCTTTTTGGAGGTTCCCCAGGTGAGGCGGGTGACCACCGATGTTAGATCGTTTTCAGTGGCCACCCCTGTACTATGGAATTTGCTCCCGCAGGAGGCTTAGTTGGCTCCCACTCTCCTGCTGTTCCGGCGTGTATGTAAGACCTGGCTGTTCCATCAGGCTTTTGGCGAGGGGTGGGGGGGGGGTGGGGGTTCCCCAGATTGTATTGTATTTTTAAATTATTTTTTTTAAAAAAGAAATTACTGTGTTGTTCGCCGCCCCGGGCTGCTCTGTGGGCAGGAGGGGCAGGATATAAATTTTAAATAAATAAAATAAATAAATAAACTTACTGTAGGGCATGGAAAGGAAAAATGTGTGTGTGTCTAAGCACCAGTTGGTCCATATTGGCAATATAAAATTGACCAGTAGGCTACACACACAAAAAAAAATGGTGGTGGTGCTGGTGGTGGTTGTAGTCTTGGGGGACCTTCATTGCTCCCCATCAATCAGCTTTTCAGCTGTAAACAGAAGCCCCCTCTCTGTCTGTCTGTTTGCAAAGAAAACCCCAAGTCACAGCCACAGCCTTTTTTTGGGTGGGAAGAGGCTGGAGTCAGCATTTGCACGTCTTCCAGCTGCAGGCTGGGAGATCTGACTGCCATCTTTTCTCTGGGAGCATGCTGGACTACATTTCCCATCATATTACCAGAAATTACTTAGTATTTTACTGAGTACTGAGTATTTTAACAAGGGTACCACCAAGTATTCAATAGTATTTGCAAATAGCTCCTAGAAACTCAGGTCCGGTACTCGACTACTCGGAAATACTCATGAATAATTTTTCTTCTACTCGGTTCAGTCCTACCAAATAGCATTCATGTGTTTACAAAACATTTTAGGCATCTCCCGCCAACAAATAAACCTCCTTTGGGTGACATGAAATGTGAGAGCACTAAAAGTCTGAATGTATTTATACTACTCCCTTAGTGAAAATGAAGCCTTAGTGTATCAACAACTGATGAATCATCTGGTAACTTATGGTAGCTATAACCAAGATGGTACAAAGAGTTAAAATAAATTGAAATATTTCCCCCAATGTTGCATAATTATATTATCTCTGCTCTGGATACAGGGATGTGCATACAGCAGGGCCGTCCCTGCCACTAGGAAGACCTAGGCAGCTGCCTAGAGCAGCAGATTGGAGGGGAGCAGCGGGAGGCAGGCAACACGAACAGCAAGGCAGCGCCTCATCCACCCCTCCTCCTCAACCCCCCCCTCTCTCTCACAAACACACACACAAAGGAAGGAGCCAAGCAGGGAACAGCAGCCGCTGCCGCTGCTTCAGCTGGGATGACAGCAGCCCCTTTCTGAAGAAGGCAGCAGGTTGGCTCTGAAGCGAGCAGCCCAAGGTGGAAAGGAAGCAGCGAGCGCCCACTCCTTTGGCTAACTGCTGGTGCGGCTCCTTCCATGTGCCAAAGCTGCTCCAACATTGTGTGCTGAGCAGGAATGTGCTGCCTCCTACTGGGGAGACATTTCACGGGCCTGACTGCTGCTGTGTGCCCGACCAGCAACAGGGGGAAGGGTGCCTGTGGAGCATTCAGTGCTTGAATGGGGGGGGATGAAAGTCCCCAAGCTCATCAGGGGCTGCTGCTAGTAATTAGGGTGTTGATTAGTTTACATGTTACCATTATTTACACACAGGTTGCGTTTATAAGCGTCTCCAATGCGCAATGGCCTGAGAACACCACCACCACCTACGCACATGCCCTGGACTGAATTTCTTTTTCTTTCAGCTTCCCTTTTGCTACTAGGAATAATGTGCAGAAACCTGAAGGACTCCAAAATTATTCCCTTATGAGTGTCATCAGGGCAAGCCCATCCCATTCCTCCCTTTCCCAATTCTCTTTCCTTCTCCTTCCTCCCCCCTTCACTTTCCCTGGCTTTTTATTTCTCTTGTAAAACTCTCCCTTCACCTATCCCTCTATTTTCCTCTGATTGTTTTGTGCTCTGTAATTATTTCCCACCACCACCGTCCAGCATTAGAAAATATAGTTATTTGTTACTTTATACATTCAGTGTAGATAGGCATTTCTTTACATGACTGAAGTGTGGTACATGTTTACTGTTTCTTGATATTGACAACCAACCTAGGTATAAAAACTTATAATGCAGCAATTATAAAAAGGTCTTTAAGCATGTTGTATGTTGATTCTACTGTCTCATTGTCTATTTAGCATGTCCGACTTGTAATATTTGTAAACTAACATTTTGATGATGGTGGGTACCCCTACATACTCCATATCACCACTGGGGGGGGGGGGCATGAAATTTTGTCTTCGCCTAGAGGAGAAAAATGTCTTGGGATGGCACTGGCATAGAGTGAGTCATGGAATGAAACTAGAAAGGAATCTGGTCCAGGATTTTGCTTTTATTCGTTCATATGCCATTTTAGAGAGCAATCTAAATTCCACTGATGTTGATGGGAGTCAGACTGGACTCTTAAAAATGTTTTTAATAAACTAAGCAGGTGAACGGGGCTGGTGTTAAGCAGGGCCAGTAGGAGCTATGGTCTGAGCCCCATGGTCAGAGGGGACCCCACAGGATGATGAATCCTGGTAGCCTCAGTATTAGTGTTCCTGAGGTCCCAGAAAGGGCATTTTCTGCAGGGTCTTCTCCCCACCTGTCATTCTCAGTCATTGGGGTGTCTGCTTCCTGCAGGGCCCTGTTTCCCTCCCTCTTCTCACCACACCTACTGGAATGGGGGAGCGCCATACTGTCAGTTGTTAAAAGGGTGGGTTCATAAGGATTACACAATTTATTTTCACCCTGGGCCCCACAAACAAAGGCCAGCCCTGCAGGTGAAGGGTGACATGAGGCAAAGGAGAGATCTGAGACTCAAAATGTTCAAGTGTATTGTCTGTGTGTGTGTATGCAATGTGCGTACACATACTAGAAGTTGATGCCCCATGTGAGATGGTAGTATTGGCCTCCCCTAGCATAGGAATGTTTTGAAAACACACACTGACTGACTAGGTAAAATAAAGTGTTACCATAATTAATCTTTGATGTTCAGTTAAGTAAAACATCTTCTGCAGGAGCCAGGGCTCCAACACAACAGGCCTATGTGTTATTTCTAGCTTATTCACTGGCCTCATATGTTGGGGTGCGGGGAGTGTCCCCAGTCTCCAAGAGCATTTCATAGGGCTCACCATGTTAAGTAGGGCTGAAAATCAATTTTGACTTTTTCTCAGTTGTCGCTGAGAATCGCAATTCTCATCTTGTTTTAAATGAGAAACAATAACCGAAAAAACTGCCATCTCTCAATAATTCTCGGTCGAGAATCTTTTCATGAATTACCGGTTATCATTTACCAGATTGTCATTTACCATTTGATTGCTGGTTACCGAGTTACCATTTACTGGGTTGTTTGTTACCATTTACCGAGTTGTTGTTTACCAGGTTGCCTGTGCACCAAATCCAATAACCAATAAACATGGTAACCAATAAACATGTTAATAAACCAATAAAACAATAACCAATAAACATAGTAACAAACCAATAACCAATAACCAAATAACAAATAACCAATAAACTAGAAACCAATAACCAATGACCAAAAACACAAATAACCAATAAACCAATAACCAATAAACATGGTAAATGGCAAATCACAGTAACTGGTAAACATGGCACATGGTAAATTGCGATACTGATACAACCGATAAACAGCAAAACCCCACAGTAACCAGTAAACACAGTAAATTATAAACGGTACATTGCGGTAACCAATAAATTATGTTTCATCCAACATCTCAATTGGGGTTCAAAAAAGCGGTGAAATCTCGGCAGCAATTCTCGATTCCTGTTTGATTCTCATTTCAGCACTAATGTTAAGGTTCTATTGACCTGTAATTTACACCCTTGCAGCTCACACTCATGATATCGTTACAAGTCTGTAATTGCCTGGAACCAGCCCTGCTTTCTCTCTCTCTCGCTTTCTCTCGGTTATAGATGGAGAGAAAGAAGTTGAGATGATATCTTTTATTAGACCAACTTCTGTTGGTGAGAGTATACAAGCTGTCAAGGCACACAGGGCTCTTCCTCAGGCCGGGAGTAAGTCAGAACAGACAGATGGCATATTCACACAAAAAAGAGTTCCCAGGAGCAAAGTCATTTCTTATAGCCACTTCTTCCTGGGTTAATTTAAGTCCTGATTCATATTATTATATAGGAGCCCATGAAACTTCAGCATGTTGGCCGTAAATTACCACACATTGCCCCAGATCCTCTCCTTGAGGTAGTGTGTGGAAATTTATCTTCAGGGAAAAGTTACTACACACTAACTGTTTTGGATGGTCACTGCTACTTAATAACATAGAGTGGGGTTTAATAACATTAAACAAATAACAGTAATTAATAACATTAATGAATAGATGGGTTAAAATTACATTGCACCCCCAAGTGAGCTCTGTTTTCTGTGAACATGCTGAAAGAGAATGCAATAACTCTTTCCTATCTCACCATTGTGTTCCTGACTACAGAAAGGTAGTGCCTATAAATACTTTATTAAATCAGGCACATGTATATTTTATATGTGATCAAAAAATTAATTCCTCATACTTGTTTTTGCATGCAATTTCGTCACAACATATCCATGACACCAAATGTTCCCACAAATCAACATTTTAACTTTCTGTGTTTGTATACACTAGCAGTCACTCTCATAGAAAATATTTGTCTCCTTGGATTCAGGCATCCGTTTGCTGTTACTGCAGAAGGATGATTAAAAATTGAATTTCCATAAAACTGCTTTATAAATGGCTATTTATAAGCAAGCATCTCATGTAGTTGCTATAGAAACAGAAAATTCAGTAGCAGGAATCTGATGGAAACCATATCTCGTTGGGTCAGGAGACAAGAGTGAATAAAACAAGAACCTTTTGAATTCATGGGGGAGGGGACACCCGGAAACATGGCTCACTGCACACACTGTGGGACAGATCGCATATTCAGATTAGGACTGATAGAGAAGACAGGAGGCCTGCCTCTATTGCACACGTCACCTTTGTGATGTGTACACCCTTGACATCCTTAACATTGGCATTGGGTTGTGTGCTTGCAAGAGCCATGGAAATGGCACATGTTTATTATTTATTTATTACAAATATTTAAATCCCGCACCATTCTGCGCATTGGCAGCTCGGGGTGCCGAACAACACAACACATAATCACAATAAACTATAAAATTAATTTAAAATACTGCAAATATTTAAAATATTTAAAAGTATCAAAGGCAGAAAAGCTAAAAGGCAGAAAAACCCTCCCCCCAACCCCCCACCCTACCCACCCCCATCCCCGAAGGCCCGGCAGAACAACCAGGTCTTACAATATCTTCAGAAAGAGGGAAGGTCTGGGGATAGATGGGCCTCAATCGGGAGGGAGTTCCACAGCTGAGGTGCGGCCACCGAGAACACCCTCTCCGCCGTCACCACTTGGGATACCTGAGGTTGAGTCGGGTGCCCCCGGTCGACTGCAAGGGTTGCTAAATGACCCAGGGCCTGAGGCGGTCTCATAGGTAAGCAGGACA
Organism: Sphenodon punctatus; assembly: GCA_003113815.1. Classification (NCBI taxonomy): domain Eukaryota; kingdom Metazoa; phylum Chordata; class Lepidosauria; order Sphenodontia; family Sphenodontidae; genus Sphenodon; species Sphenodon punctatus. The sequence continues at coordinate 549,046 of QEPC01007591.1, forward strand.
CAAGCCATTTAGGGCTTTATAGGTCATCACCAGCACCTTGAATTGGGCCCAGAAGACAATAGGCAGCCAGTGCAGAGTACGGAGCACATGTGTAATGTGCTCGTGGCGGCCCGTCCCCGTTAGCAGACGGGCCACCACATTCTGCACCAGCTGAAACCCCCGGACCATCCTCAGGGGTAGCCCCATGTAGAGTGCGTTACAGTAGTACAGTCAAGAGGTAATGAAAGCATGGATGATGGCGGCCAGATCCACGCCTGAGACATACGGCTGCAGCTGTCACACCAGGTGTAATTGGCAAAATGCTCCCCTCACCACAGCCTCCACCTGACAATCCAGATGGAGCTGTGGGTCAAGGAGCACCCTCAAACTACGAACCTGAGTGGTCAAAGGGGGGCAGACCCCACCAATGACGGAAACCACCACCCCCTCAGCCCTACCCACCAACATCACCTCCATCTTGTCGGGATTCAGCCTCAGATGGCTCACCCTCATCTAGTCCCCACAGCTGCCAAGCACCGGGTAAGCACTGAGAATGTGAGGCCTTGGTCGCCAGAAAATGAGAGGTAAAGTTGTGTATCATCGGTGTACTGATGACATCGCATGCCGAACCTTCTCATGACCTCACCCAAAGGTTGCATATACACGTTGAACAGGAGAGGGAACAAAATAGAACCCTGTGGGACTCCACACACGAGGTTCCAGGAAGATGATGTACAATCCCCGAGAACCACCTGCTGAGTTCTCCTGGCCAGGAATGAGTGGAACCATTCAAGAACAATCCCACTCACCACAACCCGGTCCCACAGCCTTGTCACCAACATCTTGTGATCAATGGTATCAAACGTCGCCGACAGATTCAGTAAGATCAAATTCAATTATCTGCCCTGATCCAATTCATGGCATAGGTCATCAACCAAGGCCACAAGTACAGTCTCCGTGCCAAACCCAGGGTGAAAACCAGACTTTGAGGGATCAAGAAAACTGACCCAGTCCAGATGCCCCTGTAACTGCCAGGCCATCACCCGTTTAATAACCTTCTCTAAAAAGGGAAAGTTAGAGACTGGCCGATAGCTGTCCAGGGTGTCAACGTCCAAAGATGGCTTCTCAAGCAGAGGCCACACCACTGCCACTTTGAGACAGCTTGGCACTCTGCCCTCCCTAAGGGAGGCATTGACCACCCCCACCAGCAACGACCCTAATGTCTCCCGGCTGGCCTTCACCAGTCAGGACAGGCACAGATCTAAATCACAACAGGTGGCCCAAACTGTCCCATGGACCTCCGGCGTGTCAGAGGGAGATACCCACTGAAACTGATCCCACAACAACAGACATGGCGGGGCTTCCCCTACCTCTGGTTCACCCACTGTCGCAAGTGCAGCATTGAAGTCGTGATGAATCTGAGCGATTTTATTCACAAAAAAAGTCAGCAAACCTGTCACAGTGGGCACTGGAAGATTCCAGTTCCAGGCGGAGAGAGGCCGGACTGACCAGCCTCTGCACCACCTGGGAAAGCTCCACTGGACGTGACTTTGCAGATGCAATGAGGGCAGCAAAGAACTCTTTCTTTGCTGCTCACACTGCAACAGTATATGCTCTTAAACTAGCTTTATTCTGCAATCGGTGAGCTTCACTATGAGTCTGGCACCACCATCACTCCAACTTCCGCCCATCCTGCTTCATCCGACGCAGGTCCTCCGTGAACCATGGCGACCCCCGATGTCAGCATTCTGGGAGCAGATGCCTGTGAGCCATTCGGTCAATGGCCTCAATCAACAAGCTCTTCCAGAAGGCATTGAGGTCATCAAGTGAACGATCATCAAGATCGGGAGGCAATTCCCCCATGAGCATTCTGGAACCTTTCTGGTTCCATAAGTCTCCAGGGGCGAACCCAAAAAACTGGTCCTACACCTTTCCGGGGGCAGACATGTGCCAGGAGACCGGTCTGGAGGAGGTAATAACCTGTCCATGACAGGTGTAAAACTACTACATCCCCCCCACCAGATTCCTGCCTCAAGGCCTGTGCAGAACATCAGGTCAAGGGTATGTCCCCCCTCGTGTGTTGGGCCCCTAACCCTCTGAGACAGTCCCATGGTGGCTCAGCTGGGCAAAGTAATCAGAAAGCCATGAAGAAGAGCCCTCCTTGGCCCAAAATTAGGCCCAAGCCCAATGCAGCTTGGCTCTTATGAGCCTGGGCTTGATGTGATATGGGTGATCTCATGCCCATGGAATGCCATTATACCATGGTGCTCCATGAAAGTATTGCCACGTCAGGAAAGTGGTGAGGAACTGTCCAATCATGTCTCATTTCTCAGTGGCCATGCACATGCAGAACACCATGATACCATGGCACTACTTAAGGAGTGGATCTACATCAGGAAAGGGGCAGGTGAAGGGACTCCCTCCCCCCCCCCCACCACCCTCAGGGCCTTGAATCAGGAATGCATCTGCTCTGACCGGAGTCTGCTGGGACCAGTTGGATTCTGTGGTGCTCAAGTCCTTTTGAAGTTTTTTAATTGGCACAGCTGGGGGGCGGGTCCGTGTGCACTGGTTGGAGCAACCACACACACGTTCGGTGAGCTGGGGGTTATCAAACAGGTCAGGGATGGGTGTGCACCCCTACCCAAGTACGGTCTGGCCTGCCCCTCCATGGAGCATCCTGGACTTTTCCCTAAGACTCTGTGCATGGGGCATGAGTAGGTGGTGCATGGGTCACAGGAGCCCCCCCCCCCCTGCCTTCAGACAGGCACTCGGGTGGGTGGGGGATGGGTGGACCTGCATGGGCACATCTCATTTAAAAATGGCCTCTGTGGTAGCAGGCCATTCAGCAACTCAGATTGTCCTAGCCGGGTGTGTTGCCCCCACCACAGATGCCCTGGTCTGAAGAGCAACTGGGAACAAGAGGGGGCATGGCTGAAATATTCTACTTCCCTGGCCATTCAGCAATAGTGATACTGTGCCCTCTGAATTCACCGGGAGTGTTGGCATTAACTACAGTGAGGGCAGGATCAATCCACAGGGGCTGTGACACAAACAAAGGGTGTCCAGCTCTAACCTGTACTGGGGGTGGGTGGGTCGAAAATGATCCCACCACATGCCCCAGGAACGCAGTGGTGTATTGCCTGTTTCTTGGCTTTATGCTGGGATCAAACCTAGCACGAGGATTTTGTCATGCTTAGGATTCAATAGCAGTCTGCTCTTATGCAAAAAGAGAATTCCATCGACCTTAATGGAGGATTTTCTTACACTAATAATATAGAATTAGGGTGTTATTCTGTGTTTCATACATTAAGCTGTGGAGAAATAGGCACGCCACTGTGCTAAAGCTTAATGCTGCAGACTCAAGCTAAACTCTGAATGATTTCCAGGGGCATTTGAGTTATGTGAGAACTGAAGGATAAAGGCGTATAGTAGCAGTTTTATTTCCTTGGAATTTTTAATCATTTCATACATCAGATTTAATGCTCCTGCAATTTTAGTGAGAAATTGGTTTGTTAACTTTTTTCATTATCTTCTGGTTTTGATAGATTTTTAAGACTGGGGTCCAGGATACCGGGACTGCAGAATTTAGTTAAATTACAGGCAACTGTTATTACTGATCATTTTCAGATTTTGCATTCTAGATTATAATTAAACCATGCAAATTAGATATGATGTCAAGCTGTGTTTATCTCAAATAGAGCAAATATGGCTTCTATCAGGTTTAACTATTATGATACATTTGTTTCCATGGAAACAGATCTCTTGTTACTCTACCAACAAGTTACTGATTGGATTGGCAAGCAGTTTCAGTTTCTGTCAATTGCTTACTAATCTTGTGCTTTTGGTATAGGGCTGGGGAACCTCAGGGCTGGGAGTCAAATACCCTTTCCAATTCCTGAGTCTGGCCTCTGAATCCATCCCTACCCCCTCACACTGAACAACCTGAGTTTATGGTGTGGAAATGTAAATGAGGACATGTACACAGTGAGGGTCCATGATCTGGACCCTCCTCTTCCTGAACACACCCATTAAGCACCTTTGCTCCCAACTTCTCTGTGGCCCTTGGAGCTTGCACTATCTTTTCAAAGATCCCCATCCCTGCTTTCTTACCTAGAACCAGCCACCCCCATCATTTCTATTGAAACCATCCTTCAGTTCTGGGACTTGCCAACCCAACTGTTGAGGTCAATAGGGTTCCACTGTATTCGTCTTGGAGGATCCCATTGCATGAGCAAGAACTTAATACCTTCTTTATTGTTATTAAAGCATTCAAGCAGTAAGACCCACTACACAATAGAGTATAGCTGAATAATACACAGATCCTTTTATTGTATTAATTTTACTACTGATGGACTGTAAGCCACCCTGAGCCTCTGCGGGAAGGGTGGCATTTAATAAATAAATTAAATAAAGGAAGATACATTCTTGGGTACTTGAAGGACAAGCAATTCAGCAGGTGAAAATCTTTAAATATTTGGGCCTTCATTTCCAAACTTCAGGGAGCTGGAAGCAACACTTTGAAAGGACTATGTCCACAGCAAAGGGCCCATCGCTTGCAATTAGGAGGGTTTTTTTGAGTTCTGGCAAGAGTGCCCTTGACTCGGCCCTCAGTCTTTAATGCTAAAGTCACAGCACAGCTCTTATATGGTGCAGAACTGTGGGCCCCGTTAATTCTGTCCAACTTAGACAGGGTACAATCCAAGTTCTTGAAAAAACTTATTAAGGCACCAAGGGGTACCCCTTTGGCAGCAATATGGGCAGAAACTGGGCAGAGGAGCTGGTCCTCTGTCACTTGGGCTATGGCCCTGAAATTTTGGTTTAAGCTCCAGGGCTCACAAAATTTGGGGTTGGTAAAGTTCTTGTTAGTGGACCCGTTTCAGGGCAAATGGTTTAGTTCTATGGAATCTCACCTACTTAAGATGGAGTTCTCCATGGATTACCTGCTGAGTAAGGACTTATTTGTGACCAGGACCGAGGTACTACGACGCCATGCGGATATGGATAGGCAAATAGAAGTTGCCATGGTGAGGTCTTCTCCTCATATGACCACTTACCTCTTTTGGATGCCGGAGTCTGCAATTATGGCCCACTATTTGAAATCTTCAGTCTCCCCATATGGGAAGTACCTTTTAATGCCCTGCCTACAAATTTGTTGGAGGGCCGATATCATGGTACTCCTTTTTTAAACAGACTGTCCTTTTGATTTTCAGGGCATAGAAACCTTGGACCATATTATTTTCAGTTGTCATTTATATGATAAAACAAGAGATCAGTTTCTCAATTCTTTTATTTCTAGATATTCGGGGTGGTCGAATGCTGGTAAACTAGAATTGGCTCTGAATGACATGGATATAGATATGTTGCTAGTTTTTTAATCCATGCCTTTAAACTGCGCCAGCAATTCCTCCAATCTAAGTACTTCCTGAGCAATCTCTGAGTAACAGCTAGATGAGCCATGGCACTTGAAAGGATTAGATGAAGGAAAGTTTGAATTTTATTATCCAGGACAGTATAATTTTATGGTTTATACTTATGGACCTATTAAATTGGTGGGGTTTTTGTACCTTATTGCATTTTTGTTTTCATTTTTATTTTATATTTTAAGACTTCCCTTTATAAATAATTGAAATTTTTATAATATGTGATGAAGAACTTGATGTTCGATAGGCTCAGGGGACAGAATGGATAGGAAGGTATGGTCAAATCAATTTGTTTAGGAGTGATTGTTACCCTGGGCTGAGGTTAGGCAATTGGGTGGAACTATCCCCCCTCTCCTACTCCTTCTATAGATGGGTGGATTATTCAGCATTTGGTATTTGTTTTAAGGTTCTTCTCTTGTGTATTTTTTTTTGTTGGTCTTGTTCTGTTTTGTTTTGTATATGTTAATAGCCGACGGCAGCAATAAACTAAACTTGAACTTGAATTAATCTTTACCTTCTGCCTTAAAAAAAAATTGCAATTGTCATGTCTTGGGGTACATATGACCCCTATGGAAAAAACCCATTATAGGTGGGGTCTATTTATCCCCAAAACATAGTCTGTGTCCCAAAACCTTCAAACAAAGCCCAGGGAGCACACACACAGAAACACATGAAAGAGTCTGTTTTATGGGGATTGTTTTCACTCCGCAAATTCGTCCCAAAGGCAGATTCTCTCATGCAAATTACTGGCTGTGCCTTATAGTCAAACTTTACTAAGCACAGTTAAGTACACTTAGCACCTTTATAACCTGATATTTGCATTTCTTTTTTTGTTGCCTAGAATACTTCAGGGCTTGTTTGCATTTCTTTGTTTGCCTAAGATTCTTGTCTCCACAAACTGACCCCAGAAGGGAAATATAATACTTGGCTGAAGAAATGAAATCTAACATTACCTGAACAGCTGAGAAATGACACAGAAAAGGTTTGTGTAAAACCAAATAGGAAAACTCCATTGACACCTTGTGTGTGTTTGCACCCTGGCACTGTTTTGGCTATTGGAGACAAACGATAAGAGATATCTGGCTGAAATTTGAGTATGTTATGCCCAGAGGTGCCGGTGACAATGTCCTAAAAGCTCAAACTTGAAGAGCTACTAATTAACATATTTTAATGTTTTTTGTATTCACTGGGGTCAGTTTGACCCCAATACGGAAGATAAAGGTTCCAATGGGGAAAACTGCAACGTTAAAAATCTGATACCAAGAGAACTGAGAACTGGTAGAGAACCAATAGACTGAGAACTGAGAAAACTGAGAATTGAGGCTTTGCCAATAGTCTCACCCCACTGGCCTATATCTTGGGGAGATGCTGGATCCACCCCGATACAGAGAAGTCTTATCCTCAGCATACAGATGTCCTTGACCCAGAAGCCCCCAACATCATTGAAATCATTTGAAAACTAAACTCTGAGATGTTCAAAGCTGTCAAAGAAGTTGATCGCTATGAAAGGGTTTATTATTTCTGAGTTTTCTTGTACCCTATCTGTTCAATTTGTAGTGTCTCTTGCAGTAGGGAGTCACACCTGAGGACATGTCCCCCACCCCCTTTTCCTGAAGTTCCAGTGAGTCAGCTGTCCATTACACAAAACTAGTGCTGTAACTTGGTCTTCAGAAAACATCCGAAATTACCGAAGATTACAGTATTCAGTTCAGAAAGTCTGAATTCCAAAGTTCCAGGGACCAAGGTAATTCTTTGGAACACTTCGGAAAACTTCGGAAAAATTTGGAGGCCGCTACATGCGTTGGGAGCTGGTAGTGGAGCTTCTTCTGGAAATGAAACTTAGCACCATATAGCTTCCTGATGCTGGACTTACCATCCTCGGCGGGGGCGGCTGCAGAGCGGGCTCCGGGTAGGGTCTTTGGCGGAAGAAGAACACCTGTGGGATAGAAAAGATCTTGTGAGTGGCTGCGGCTGCTGACAACACCCTCCCACCGGGACACACACACCCCCAGCCACCTCAAAGGCAATGCGCCGGCGGCCACGTGAACAGGCTTCCTGTTGCTGGACTTACCATCCTCGGTGGCAGCGGCTGCAGAGCGGGCTCCGGGTGGGGTCTTTGGTGGGAGAAGAACACCTGTGGGACAGAAAAGATCTTGTGAGTGGCTGCGGCTGCTGACATCGCCCCTCCCACCGGGACACACACACCCCAGCCGCCTCAAAGGCAATGCGCCGTCGGCCGCGAGCCGAAGTGCTGCGGCCAAAGGGTGTGGCCCTTCGGGGCCAGTTGGGGATGGAGGGGTTTGATTACTGTGATCAGGTGGGAGGGACTGGTTGGAGTATGGGGAACTGTTTATTGATTAATGTTGAGTGTTTAATGCTGTTTTAAGGGGTCTGCCTTGGCTTGTGTGGGACCAAGGTGGGCTTCTTTGTTGTATTGAAGAGGGTATTGTACAGACGAGGAAGTGGAGATGGCTGACTCCCCTCCGGTGAAAGAGGGGGGGAGCCAGCTGTATACCCTGGTGGCAGCAGGGTAGGGCTGGTGAGAGTGATGGGACTATTTTGCCTGATGTGTAGGCATGGTCAGAGTAGATACTAGTTGGGGGTTGTTTCTTATATGTATATTGTTTATATTGTGTATGCTGGGTCCCCTGTGTGGGAATGAATCCGAGGAATATGTTTATGATAATGTTGTACGCCACCTCGAATCTCCGGAGAGAGGCGGGATATAAATTAAAATGCGATGCGATGTGATGCGATTTGATAGGAGGGGGTATGGGAGGGGACAGTTGAATGATGGTAACCCAGATGGCCAGTTTTTTAATTGGCTGGCAGGGCAAAATAAAAGTATCTGCAGCCATTTTGTCCATTCTCTTTCATGAATTTGGCTGCGTGCTACAGTGCTGCTGGATCTGCAAGCAATTGGCTGGGGAGGGGGAAAGGGGTGCCTGGCCTGACCTGGCATGGTATGGTATGGTTTCTCCTGTCCTGTCCATAGGGCCAATGCTGGGGGATGGGGGTTACTCCTTACCATGCTACGCATTTTTATATATATATATATATATATATATATATATATATATATATATATATATATATATATATATATATAAGAATT
>QEPC01007591.1:567171-594639 GCA_003113815.1 Sphenodon punctatus
CCCCCCCCCCCCCGCCCCCTGGGCACTCCTGGGTCCCCGTGCTCACCCATGCTCTTCCCGCCTGTAGGGCAGTGTCAGCTCCTGTAGCCTTCTCGTGGGCCTTCCTGGTTGCCATCGTGGGAGCCCGCATGCATGTGCCATGGCTCCACCCTCCTTTACGGGCTCTCGGCCTGACATCCAGGGTCCCCCCTCCCGTGGGCATGTCTGCATGATGGCGTCCATGGCTCTGGCGCAGTTGGACTCCGCTGGTCCGGTCCACGTTGGTGTGGCTGTTTTCGCTTTTACATGGACGCTTGGGTGTTGGACACCTATCTCTACTCACGGAGGGTGCCGGCCCCCCATGGCTGCTCTGCGGGTGTTGGCGGGTGGATCGGGCACATGCCCCCACCCACTCATGGACATTTACACGGATGCTCTCCCACCCATCTGTTGGGTGTTTCTGAGTGTTCATGCATGGGTGGCATTCGTGTAAAAGTGGCCTAAGTCTGGGGAGCCACTTCCACCCAGACTATTGTATTTATCTTCCTAATATACTCACTCTCCCAGGGCCAGCTCATCCACTTTCACCCTACCCTGGGGTAAGCATCTCTTGGCAGTCTACCCAGACATCCTCATCTTGGGTTCTTGGGAGTTCTTCTCCATCCACATCCTTATCTTCACTGTCCTTAATCCCGGGGACCCCAACGTTACCCGGGACCTTTATCTTGCTACTGGAGGGTGGCCGGCTTATCTGCCTTCACCCTACCACCATGGGGTTTTACCATTCAACAGTCTAGCCATCTGGGGTTGGAATACCATCCTTCCCATTCCTTGTGGTTATCTCCCCACCCCCAGGACTCTATTTACCTCTCCATAGGTTCTACCAATATACTGTCATCATCTCATACATGCACAATCCATTTCCTAGGAAATTTATTACTTCTGCCAATCTACATCTAATCCTTGTCTCTTTAAAGATTTCTCTGTCCATGTCCTCAGCACTCAGAGGACCCCAATCTCCCATAAGCAATTCTAATCTGTTCAATTTCCCTGCAGGCTTTCCAGACCATGGTAAGTAAAGCGGGATTTCAGTCCGACGACTGTTTCCCGGCCATGTTGGTGTTTAGCCCAGGCTATGACTCAGGATTTCCCCCAAGTCACAGCCTGGGCTAAGTGCCTGCCAACACTGCCCAGGCAATGTCCCAGGCTAACATCTGACAGTGCTTTCAGAAGTGACGATGGTCTGTGGTTCCACGCAGGTCAAAGTGTGGAAATGTGGGCTATTGTCACGTCTGAAAACACCCAGTGACTCAATTTATTCCATTAACCATTCCCTCCACCCCACACACCATATTCCTCCCACTGAACCCTTCATGAAGCACAGAGTTGCTGGAAGTACTTCGGGACTCAAAAGTTGAGTCAGATATGAGCATTCATTTCCCTGCTGCTCCTAAAGTTAGAGAGTATGCATCTCCTTTGTTTCCTCCTGTAGATTACACCCATGCTTTGTATATACAGGGATCTCTAGTCCCATTTCAGCTTTGGGTACTACTGCCATAGGAACATTTCATAATACCAGCAAACTCCAATGAGGTTGCAAGAGGTATTTTGGTACGCACGTTGTAATTACCTCAAATGAATTTTGGCTTGGACCAAAGAATTAATACGCTTATGAAAACAACCATGGGATTTCTAGTTACAATCTTCTTTTATTAAAACCTCATTCAAAGTGGAGCATCCTAGTACCCTCTCTTTTCATTGAAGCACTGATTCTGTGCTGACCCTTACTATTTAAATCAGGGGTAGGGAACCTTATCCCTCCCAGGCTCACTTTGACAATAAGTACAAGTTCTGAGGGCCACTTAGAAATTGAGGGTGGTGGTACTTAGGGGGTGTACTCAGGAAGAGAAGGGTCTAGTTCATGGACCTGTGCCATGAATCTATCCTATCCATGTGTGCATGCCCTCATCTCTATTCGCTTGCCCTAAGCTCCATTTTTCAGTGCTTCTTGGGGATAGAAACTGGATCCTGGGACCAGATCCAGGCAATGGAAAGGGGCCAAATAAAGACCTAGATGGCCCCTGAGCCTGAGATTCCCCATCCCTGATTTAAATCACTGGCAAAGCTTTCTTGATTTCACTGCAGCAGAGATCAGTGTCCATAGAAAAAAACATTCTGTGGCATGGTAGGTGCTTGCATTGTCCTTGGCACCTACAGGCCATGGAAACTTTTTCTGAACTGGTTTGATTCTGCTGAGGTTCTGAAATGAACCAAGCACACAATCCAAAGTGGCACAGCTGGATTTGACACCACTCTTTTTTTCTCTTCTTTAACAAAATGTTTAAATGAGGTTTTCATCACTTCAGTTCCCCCGATTTCAAGGAAAAGTGCAATGCACAGATGGATACAAAAGCTCCAGTAATTTTTCATTGTAGGAACTTCGAGTCCTCACATTTTGTTAGCCTCTGCTCAAAGACAAATTAATTAGTATTCTCCCATAATTGGCACTAAATATTTTAAATCTTGAACCTACTTGTGTGCTTACGTTGTTCTTATTTCACTTACCAGATTAAAAGCAATTTCTTGTCTTTGTCTTGTTAAACCCCCTGCTGTAAGAATTCCAGAGGTTACGTAAACTAAGCATATTGTTTATCTTAATTTGGGATTCATATGATTAATTTTTTTCCCCTATGCTCATTCTACAATTGTGTTGTGAACATGGTGGGACGATTTCCGAGAATCTATGAACATGCTAATTTTCAACCCACAAGGTCTGATAAATCTCAGATATAAATTTGTTTTAAAATGATCACTGAGGTGTTTTGCTACAGCTGCTCGATATGGGCACTGAGATGGGGGGGGGGGGGAGCAAGGGTATGCTTCTGCCTCACCCCTACAGAGTACTGTGACATCACAATGGGGCCATGCCAGAAAGGAGCAGAAGAGTCCCTCTGCCACACCCCTTTCTGAACATTGTGATAAAAATCTTTAAACGGTGCTCCAAATAAAATGGCAGGGCCACCTCAGAAAGGAGCCTATAGAGCCTATTTGTCCCATCTGTTACCAATTGGCTCCCCTCTGTTTCTGATTGGCTCCCCTCCTCACCTGACAAACATTCTGATGTCATCCTTGTTGTTGTTTCTCTAGGCCAGGGTTTTTAAGGAAGCTGAAAGCAATTAGGTACTCACTACTCCGTGTTCATTAGCTCTTTTGAAAATCCCAGTTTTAAGTGTCTCTTTTAATTACTTATAATTATTTCCAAATTCTTTATTACATGTATAGTGTTAAAAGGGGCACAGCCTCTCAGCCAGAGATATATTCCAGGACTTCATCTCTAGCAATATGAACTTCTGCTCCCCCTAGTTGTGCTGGAGTTGGGGTAGAGCCAGGGAAGTAAAGCAGCTCCCATCCCTGCCTGAGTTTGGGAAGGGGAGGACATCCGAGTAGATGGAAAGAGTAATGGTGGGAGCTTCTGGGGATCAGGGCAACCTACACCTTAGCAAAATGTTTGGTGCACCCCATCATCAAGAACAATGGTGACAGAGGAAGTCTCACATTCTCCCATCCCACTCTCCTGGCCCAGTTGAAATGATTGGGTGAAATGCTATCATAACCAGGGACCTGTGTTCATTGTGATGCTAATGTGGGAAACACAATGAACATGGGTCCCTCATCATAAATCTAAATCTATTATTGCAATCTTCATTGAAGTCAGTGGTTCAGCACCCACTGCCTTTAATGGAGGAGAATTACACTCTATGTCGTAGGGTGTTAACAGACAGATGGCACTCTCAGGGCGGCTGTGACAGCCCATTTCAACCCCGGGCTGGGCGTCCATCTAAAGGCAGCCTGCCAGATGTAGAAGTGGAGCAGGCTCAGTCTTCTCTGGAGAAGCCCTCTTTGCAGCATTCTGGAACATCCTGGAATGCTGGCAGTGGCATGGGCTGGCCAAACCCAGGGCACCGACCCTGAGTAGAGCTGCTATCCATCTGCTCAGATGACCCACACTGCAGGTCAACTCCCAGCTGCCCATCGCCCTGGCAACACCATAGAGTTGTGAGCACCAGCCTAGAGTGTCAGGTGATAGTCCGCAACTCTATGGTGTGTGTGTGTAGGTGCTGTGCAGGTAGACTGTGGTCCTCACATTCCTCTAAAAATATGCATAGTTGAGTTCCTTATCCCTATAGTATGTGTGTTTGCTGTTATACCCACATTATCCATTGTATCACTGATGGATTAGGGTATATTTATCTCTTTTTCATCCTGCTGATCATTGGAACACCTGGCATCTAAGTGTGGATTTATCAACTTCCCTTTTATCTAAATTACCCCAGAACTACCATAGACATTTCAAAATTACATACAAATTTCACTGCTGATCCAGGAGAGCTATTATACTTGGAGTCTCATCTCCCACAGAAACTGAGCCAGTCAGTGGCCAAAACTTGTCACAGACCCATCCTCAGCAGTTCAGTCTTTCAAATATTACTCACTGCCAGAAATAAAACGAAGTCTGGCACAAATATAGAAGAGTCAGAGAGGGAGGAAGTGAGAAGGGTCTCTCTTCCACAGAGAGAGGCAGTGGGGTGTGCAATTCATTTTCCTTTTGTTTAATTACTAAAATGAATGAAGGCACATTCATTTTAATAATTAGGAAATAAAAACAAATTAATTAGTAAATGAATTAAAATGAATGAGCTTTTAAAAATGAAAATGAAAGGGGAAACAAAACCGAATGAGGTCCCTTCTGTGCACTCCTACCCCCTGCTGCTCCTCTGTCCGCCTCTTGTTGCTGCTGCCTGAATGTGTCTCTCTTTCACATATCTCCTGCCCCAGTGCCCCCTGTCTGTATGTTGACACACTTTAGGGTGCCTGCTTATGCTGAAACCAGTGGCTGTTGCTCTTCTGCGGCTCCTGCTGCCCGTCTGTGTGATGACGGTGTGTGTCTTTCTCTCGTATCTTCTGATCTTGCAGAGAATACCTGATCGGAGAATTCCAGTCTTGCCAGCGTCATCCATGCATTCATCACCTCAACGCATTCCATGTGGGGCTATACTTGGTGATGACATGGAGACTGCAGCTAGTGCAGAATGTGACGGCCCACCTCCTGATGGGGATGGGCCACAGGGAGCACATAACACCTGTGCTCCATTCTCTGCATTAGCTGCCTACAGTCTTCTGGGCCTGATTCAAGGTGTTGGTTATTACCTTTAAAGCCCAAAACGGTCTGGGTCCTGTTTATTTGTGTAACCGCCTCACCTCCATGTCCTGGATCGACCCCTGTGGTCAGTCGGGGGTGGCCTCTTGGAGGTCCCGCCGGTATTCCGGGTGGTTACCTTTGAGAGGGCGTTCTTGGTGGCTGCGCTGCAGCTTTGGAGTCCCTCCTGGTGGGGATTCACCTCTCTCTTGATCTCCCCTCCTTCCGTAGACAGTGCAATACCTAGCTATTTTGCCAGGTGTTTGATAAGGGGGATGGGTAGTGGGTGGGTGGAGTTTTCTTTGAGAGGGAGGAGGGATATTTGTTTTTTTACCGGGCTTCAGTTGTTTTATTTGTTTTTAATTTATTGATGGTTTTAATGGATGTTTATTTACTGTGAATGTATTTGATATATTTGTTTAATATATGTTGCTCGCCACCCCAAGCTGCCAGTAGGCAGGAGGGAGTGGGTTACAAATTGTGATAATAAATCAATAAATAATAAGTTGAAGCCCAACTTACTTTGGACAGCATGTCTCCTTTGGCAGTCCTTGCTGCTTCTCAGTGCCCACCTGCGGCTTGCCAGTCTCTGTCTGATACTCTGCCTCCTGGGGGCATTCTATGCCACTTGAAGCCTTGTCAGACTTGGGGCACCACCATCTTCTCTTATGCTAGTGCCTGCAGCTTGATGCCCCAGGCCACACATTAGTCGGGCACCACCTAGTGTCTGCTCTGTCCTTTGCCTCCCTGCTTTGTGCCAGTCTGCTCTGATATTTCTGCCCCCCTGGGGCAGTCCATGCACATTTCGGGGGAGGGAAAGTGAAGGATCCTGAAACCACTATTTAAAGGCATGGAAGCCCTGCCAAGTGATTCCCACTGATTTCAATGAGAAACAAATATAAAAGGAAAACAAATTAGTTTTAAATGAAAAAAATGAAAATGAATGAATTTTGGGAAATGAAAATGAAAGGGGAAACAAAAACAAATGAGGTCCCTTCTGCACACTCCTGTTTAGCAGTAAATGGAAGTCACTGAACCAGAATGATCCAGCTAACATTCTCTTTTCCGTGTGTAGTAAGATTACTATCTATTAGACAGCATAGGAGTAAAAGCACATGACTCATGAAAGAGGCTAGCTATTTGCATTCTTCACAGGCACCTGCATCATTCCTGTGTTGGCACTGATAACGTCCCTGGATGATTAAGAAAGAATGGCATGTCAAACAGCAAAGGAAAGTTAAGGAAAGCATCATGGCTGAGTCTGTTGCGACTACACAGGAGGCACTGGAAGCTCCTGTGTTGTAACCCCGGCTGTGTAAATGCCATCAGCTATAGAAATGGCTGGATGTTCAAAAATTGCAGGATTTAAAATCTTCCTGCTAGTTGAATGTTTTACTAATTTTATCCAATGAGCTTGCTACCTAACTATTTGTGTTGTTAGGGTGCCAAACTGCAAAACGTAGATAATATTTTCCTACCTCACAGGGCACTGTGACATGCTAGGATTAGTTGGTTAATGGTGGTATGGCGTGTTGAAAATGTAAAGTGCCAGAGGGTCACAGCAGTGCAGGAAATGGGCTCTCTAGATTGTACCACAATGGAGCGATTGTACAGGGATTCATTACAACTTGTGGCAGGCATCCTGCCCTTTTAAATAGCGGAACATTCAGCTTTCTACAAGCCAGCACAGCCTTCCATTTTGTTCATCAGTATTTGCTTAACTATATTTACTTTGGGATGCCTCACATAATTATTAACAGAGGGTATTTTCAGACGTGATGGGGCCAGTATTGGCCCCGTCACGGAATCACCTATTGATCTCCCGCCAGGATCAAAACAACATGGCCAACAGACATGCCGGCTAATCCCGGTGGGGAATCGGGGGAGGGGCGGGGCTGCGCGGCTCAATGTGCGGCTNATTATTAACAGAGGGTATTTTCAGACGTGATGGGGCCAGTATTGGCCCCGTCACGGAATCAACCCATTGATCCCCTACCAGATCAAAACAGCTCATCAAACAGACGTGCCGGCTAATCCCGGTGGGGAATCGGGGGAGGGGCGGGGCTGCGCGGCTCAATGTGCGGCTGCACAGCCCCACCCCCTACACTCCCTAGGCTGCCCACCCTCTGGGAGATGGGCGGCCATTGACCACGGCCTGGAATCAGTGGCGGGCACGGCCGCTAATTCCGGGCCATGGTCAGGGGACAGACGTTACGATCCCATGCTCAACCATGGTGAATTCCCCGTGGTTGAGCGTGGGAACGTCACGTCTGTTGGCCCGAACGTGAGTTTCCCGCCGGGTGTTCACCCCCGTGAATCACGGGTGGGAATCTCTTTGACCACGCAAATGGCGATGGTCCGGGCAGGACCGCCATTTGCGTGGTCAAAGAGATTCCTGCCCGTGTTTCACGGGGGTGAACATCTGGCGGTGAACATCTGGTGAGAATCTCTTGTTGGGCCAACAGACGTTATGGTCCCTTGCTCCCCATGTGGGCATTCACTGTGGTTGAGCATGGAATTGTAACGTCTGAAAATACCCACAGAGATATGCATGTTTTGGTTTTGGTTCAATATTTTGCAGGTAGGGATAGGAGTATGAGTAGGATTTTACTTTTAAGGGCTTCTTATATGTTTTTATACATTTTTATTATTATATGTATTTTTATATGCTCTTTACCTGCCTTCAGCTTTCAGGTTAGGGTGGGATACAAATTTAAATAAATAAAACAAATAAACAAATAGAAAACTGAGTTATTGCCTTTAAATGTGCACCAATGCTCTTCAGCAATGACAAGAATCTCCTTGCCCCGCATGGTTTAGGGTTGCCCAGGGTGGGGCAACCCATGTGGATGGGCCCCTTCTGCCATCGCAATGGCCAGGGATAGCCGTACCACCAGCCACGCAAGCACACAACTGCTCCTCCCCCACCACCCATCTCCCTCCTCCGGCTGGGCCTAAAGCCCTGGCTGTGACATGGCAGTGCACAATGGGACCCAGCATGCATTGCTCATGGCCCTGTCACATAGCAAACTTGCAGCAGGCAGAAGGAACTTATGCACATGGGTTGCCCTGTCCTGGGTTGCTCCAGAATGGTAGTCAGGAGTTGATCTTCCTTCGTTCCCTCCATCCCTCAGGGGCATTGTGGGTAGAAAGATGGGAAATGACTCTGCACCCCACAGCTGGATAGGTCAGGCTGCTCTGACTGCCTGTCCCTGCTAGGTTGTCACACCTCCTGGTGGGGCCCCCTGCCCACCTGAACCAGGGGGGTTCACTTACTTGGCCCATGGGGGGGAGGGGGCTGGGTTAGCCCAGCCTCAGGCAGATACATCCTGCGGTCCCAACCCTTCATCTGCTCTTGGATGGAAACAGGATTGCCCCCGTGACCCTCCATGGGCAGGAGGGTCTTCTGGGGGCTCATTGCCCCTTCGGCCATCCTGGGGGGCACCTGCCCTGGGGCCTTTCTGAGCCCTTCTTTGCATGGCATGGCTAATGCCCCACCTCCTACTGGACTCAGCTACCATTCCCAATGACTCGGGAGGAGTTGCAGAGCAGACCCTGTGGGAGTAACCATGGGCCTCTGGTTTAGGCCTTGCCCCTTAGCCTTCAGCCCTCAGATCAGGCAGCCAGAGAGTGATAGAGGGCTAGGAAGGTTCTGTGGTAGCACCTCTGGGCTGGTACCCCTGGCCTGTACCCCTGGTCTTCAGTCCTCTGCGTAGCCTAACCCCAGCCCACTCAGTGATTGATTGGGCAGGCCCTGAGTCTTGAAGGGAGGGGGTGGAGATGTCCAATTGCTGGGCAGGTGGGGGGAAGGGTGTTCAGTCACGTGTAGACTCACCGCAGCTCCTCAGATGCTGCACTGCTCTCCCAGTTTTACCAGCTCCCACACCACTGCTCAGTTCCTGCATGGTGCTGTGTGTGGCATAGGGCATCAAGTCCCTCTGCCCACTCCACTTCAGTGTCCTGCAGGGCTGTGTGAGCTTTCTCATGCTTCCTGCTGCCATGAGCTTGCCAGCCAGAATGGGGGAAATGGCTGGGAGCTCCAAAATGGCCTTTGGGAAGCCACACAAGGCTAGGCTTCCTTTCACAACAGAAGTGGAGGTTACTAGGCAACCTCTGCTAGGCTGCAACTGCTTACAGCCTTTTCCTAGGTCCCTGATCCTTCTTCTGAAAGGGAAGCAGAAACAAAGAGTATCTCCAGATGAGCACTGTGGGCTTGATCCCCGTGCACACCTGTGGTGTGAAACTGATACCACAGTGGGTCAATCATGGGGAACCAGTCACACAGTCACATGGAGGCTGATTGGACTGGTCCCTGTCAGAGCCTGCCTGACACTCGCTGCTGCTGTTGTTCCACCAATCAGTGCTCCTGTCTCTCACCCAAGTCCTTCCCTTCTTGGGTGCTCTCTGAAAGTTGATACCCAGGCTGACAGACTTTGGGGTGCCAATGCTAATGCCACTACCTGCTGCCTCTCTTCTTCCTCCTCCTCTATCTGCCTTCCTGGGACTGCCCACTGCTGCTGCTCATCCTGCCTGTGAGCCTCTCTCTCATAAGTTCTGCCCCCCTGTGGCGCTTTCTGCAAGTTAGTACCCTGCCAGACTTTGGGGTGTCAACACCAATGCCACTACTTGATGCGTCTCCTCATCCTCCTCATGCTGCCTGGCGCTGCCCGCTGCTGCTGCTCCTGCCAGTGCATGTCTCCAACCCACAAGTTCTGCCTCCCCACCATGGAGTGCTCTCTGCAACATGATTCCCTGCCAGACTTTGGGGTGCCCATGCCACTGCCAATATCTTCTGTTTCTGCTCCTCTGCCTCCTGCCACCACTGTCTACTCCTTCCAGTGCATGTATCTCTCACACAATGCCCCGGCAGTGCCGGCACACCTTGGGATGACAAGGACAGTACCAAATACTCAGAACTTCTTGTCACCAGGGCCTGCTCTCCTGCCTGCCTTCTGCTTCTAGTATTCTCTCTCTCTCATATATATGTCCTGCCCACTGGGGTGTTGTCTGCCACAGTTTGGGGTGCCAAAACAAGCCTGATTGCTGCGCATCTGGAAAACTGCTGCTGCTACTGCTACTACTGCCAATCTGTATTGACTCTCTCTCTTATAAGGCCTGCCCCCTCCTCCCGGGGCACTCTCCGCTAACTTTAGCCCAACAGTCTTGGGACAGCACGTCTCCCTTTTAGTACCTGCTGGTTTTCAGTCCCAGCCTGCCTACTGCCTGCCCATGCCCCTGATGCTCCATCTTTTGCCTGCCTCCTGCATTCCAGTCTCTTTCTGATATTCTACTTCCATGCACCACCATCTGTCTCTTCCTTCCTCTATGATGCACATTGCCTGCTGCTTTAGTGCCCCCCAGTGCTTGCTGCCTGCCAGTGTCTGCCAGTGTCTGCTCTTACTCTGTCCCCTGCCTGCATGCTGCGTACCAGTCTTTTGGTAATATTTCTGCTGCTCTGCATCACTCCTAGCAACTTTGGGGAAGGGGGAAAGTGCTTTGGATGAAAAATACATGCACGTTCTAAGTTTTAGGAATCCCTAAAGTGATTCCCCTTGGAATCTAATGCAAAAATGAAAACAAAACTATGAAGAAAATAACAATTTTAAAAAAAACAGAACTAAAACTTTTGAGTGCAACTGGGCAAATTGGATGGTAGCATACACCATACTGCATGGGGTCATGTTGTAAGCCTTCCTGGACTGTGGGTTTGAGTTGGTTAAGCACAGTGATATAGTTTGACAGGTTTATGACTGATAGCCCAGGTGCCTGGTTACACTATGATGTGGACTTTAGGCAGAGGCGGTGGCGGGCATTAAACCAAGATTGCACCTGGATGTTCATGCACCCAACCTCTGGTTGGAGTGCATGAGCAAATCAAGGAGTGGTCGATGCTCTGATAGTGGACATGTCCTGGTATGGGCATGAGGCAATAAGGCTCTCTTAGCAAAGAATGACATAAAGTTGGCATTCCAGCTGCTCCCCCTCAGTCCTGAGGACTTCGATACTTTGAATTCCAGGGCCAGTTTTTTACTTCAACAAGACTATACTCATGGGATGCTCAGTCTCATGTTTGGCCTTCGAGAAGTTCATCTTGATACTCAACTGGAAGGTCCATCAGAGGTTGGGAAAATGCCAAGTTATGCATTATTTAGATGACCTCCCCTGTTTGTAGGTAGGGCAGGCACTCATGAATGTGCCATGCTGTTACACATCTTTCAGTGCCTGGCTGACAAATTTGGGATCCTGCTGAAATAGATATGGTCTAATCAATAATTTTTTTCCAGCTGATAAGCTAGTTACCCTGAAGGAGGGAATCTGTACATGCATGGATGCCTGCAGTCACAGTTAGTCAGCTGCAATCATTGTTTGGGTTCCTTAATTTTGGTTGCTGAATGGTGGCATCTGGGTGGGTTTTTTCTATCCCATCTGTACACCTGAGCTTCTGGGGACCTGCCCTGTAACCATCACATTCAGATAACCAAGGAAATGAAGGAGGACCTGGGGATTTGAGAGACCCTCTTAGCTGATTACAATCGGATTAGTTTTTTGCAGGAGAAGTTGCTCCTGTAGGTGGAATTGCTGATTCTATTGGATGCAGCTGGGGTCCTAGACTTTGGGGTATACATCTGAAGCTGCTGGTGTGCACAGCCATGGACACAGGAATGGGAGCATGCAAGAATCACTAGGGATCTCACCTTCCGGATTTTTTTTTTCCTATAGTGGTGATGGTCCATCTGTAGCTGACTTTGCTAACGTGAGAGAACTGTTTTGTGCAACAATGTAGCGGTTGTTTATGTTATCAACTCACTGTCCTTGAAGTTCCCCCAGGTGATGAGACTGGTTTGGTTATTTGTGCTAGCTGGATCTTGTCTCCATTATTATTTAACATCTATATGCAGCCCTTGGGGGAGGTCGTGAGAGGGTTCGGGGTGCGATGTCACCAGTATGCTGATGATACTCAGCTGTACCTCTCGTTTTCTACCGACCCAGACCCTGCTGTCTCGGTGCTATCCCAATGTTTGGAGGCCGTGGCGGATTGGATGCGACGGAGCAGACTGAAACTCAACCCAGATAAGACGGAGGTAATGGTGGTGGGGAGGGCGAAGGGGGTGGTGGCCCCCCTGATTGGGGGGGTTTGCCCCCCTGTAGCTCAGCAGGTCCGGAGTCTGGGGGTCATATTGGACGCAGGCCTGCGGCTGGAGCAGCAGGTGGAGGCAGTCGCGAAGGCTGCCTTCCGCCAGCTTTATCTGGTACGTAGGCTGCGTCCGTATGTCTCTGGCCCGGACCTGGCCTCCCTCATCCATGCCTTCGTCACCTCGCGACTCGACTACTGTAACGCGCTCTACGTGGGGCTTCCCTTGTTCCTGGCCCGGAGGCTGCAGCTGGTGCAGAATGCGGCGGCCCGTCTTCTTACGGGGACGGGTCGCCGGGAGCACATTACACCGGTGCTCCGAGCGCTGCACTGGCTGCCGATAGTGTGCCGGGCCAGGTTCAAGGTCCTAGTAATGATCTATAAAGCCCTATACGGCCTTGGCCCCTCTTACCTTAGGGACCGCCTCGCCCTTCGCGCCCCGGAACGACTCCTGCGGTCTGCCGGGGGTGCCCTCCTGGAGGTCCCCCGTGTTAAGCGGGGGGCCACGATGGAGCGGGCATTCTCGGTGGTAGGGCCGCGGCTGTGGAACTCCCTTCCGGAGGAAGCTCGCCTGGCCCCAAGCCTTTTGACATTTCGGCGGAACTGTAAGACCTGGCTGTTTGCCCAGGCCTTTGGGAGGGGGGGGGTGATTTTTAATCCCCCACCTATATATTTATTTATGACTGTACATTGCCCTGTTTTATTGATATATTTTATATTTGTATTTTAAATGTTTTAAAACTGTTTTTATTGTTGTTAACCGCCCCGAGCTGCATTGCAGGATGGGGCGGTATAGAAATCTATGAAATAAATAAATAAATAAATAGCTTGCCTGAAAAATAACATTTTCCTGTCCAAGCATGTTCCAAGAATTAAGAACGGCATAGCCAATGTTCTCAGATGGACTGCTTCTGTTCCTTGGTCCCTGGAAGCAACTTGACACCTGAGCCAATGCCAGAGGATCTAAGGAGCCTTGGATAGTTGAGCTGTTTGATACAGTCTAGGGATGTTTGGCCCCATGGATCAAGGCGGCTATGAGCAGGTGTTCTGTCAGTTCCAGCAGTTTAGGGCACAGTGCCCATGCCCTTTCGGTTTCCCTATTCTCAAGCTCCCAATGATACAGTTTGGGTTGATGCTATGGCACAAGGTGTTGGCACCAGGCACAGTAGCCAGTAAGATGGTGGCCCTTAACTACTTTTGCAGATTGGCAGGACAATAACCTCCTGACCAAGGGTTTTACCTACAGAAGATGACTGAGACTTGGTCATGACAAGCAGACCCCAATCAATCCCCCTCTGTTGCTCAAGTTAGTCAGATTTCTGGGTGATGTCTATAGGGACAGCTACACAGCCACTTTATTAGGGATGTCATTTAAGATAATCTTTTATGGATCTTTGCAGGTGAGGGAGCTTTTTCCTGACTCAAGGAGGGACCATTCTGGGGGCAATCTGGAGGTAGGCAACATAGTATTCAAAGGGGTAAACTCTAGGAGTGTGCACCAGGGATTCTTTTCAGTTTTGTTTTTGATTTCATTATTAATTTTTTTAAAAAAATCTGCTTTTTGTTATTGAGAGCTTTTGTTTTTGTAATTAAGTTTCACGTTTTAGTTTTCCATTGGTTACAATGGGAAATGTATTTATGGCTGTAAAGTCTTTGCATTTCATCTGATTTGCATGGAATTTGAACAGAATGTAGCTCTCACCAAAGGAATCGTACCTACCACATTTCATAAAGATTTTATAAAGGGCTTCAATTTTATAAGCACTTTAATTTAATATAATTCAGCGAATGACTGGCACCTGCTCCTCCTCTGCTCTGCCCACCACCTCCCATCTTCTTCACCCTCTCTACAAATGCTCCAAAAAGAAGATCTCTGTATCTAGTAAAACCTTTACAATTTAAACACCTGCAATTGATTCAAGACAATTTGCAAATTCTGTTAAAATCACAAAATATTTATTGTTTATAAAATTGGGACCCTTTTTTCAATCAGTTTCAATTTTTTCAGGGATGATCCCTCTCATGAGTGGAAGAATCCAACTAAATTGCATCCAAATTGGATGGAAAACAAAGTCGTTGCAGCTGGGTATGTGTGTGCTGCTAACCATGAAACGATTACTTATAAAATTATGACCCTGTATCCAATCTGTCTGAAATTTGGCAGGGATTGCTCCATTGAATAAGGGGCACAAAGATTCCAAATTTCATCTAAATTGGATGGAAAACAAAGACATTACAGTTGGAAATGTGTGTGCAAACCATTATTACTACCGGTTCTCTCGGTATCTGATTTTTAACACTGCGGTTTTCCCCATTGACATCAATATTAAAAATCCGATTAAAAAACCAATGCAAACCTCTGGATGGACTAGTCTGGATCTGTTGCTAACAAAAGGTAATCCTGCATACTGGCTAGGATCCTGGACTGGATGCGTCAAACATGACAACCCCCTTGACTTCCACATCTCCACCCCCTGACCTGGAAGCCCTGCCTTCCATCCCTCACCATTAAACACCATTACATGCACCAGCTAAATCAAATGTCATCATGTCAGCATGTGTCCCAATTAAAAACTTTCCTCCTCTAATCGCACATTCAGTTGCACTACCTGCTTGGAGATAAACCACAGCCCAACCCTGAGCATTTTAGGAGGCATTATAAGACCTACTTGTAGGCAGGTATAGGGCTCAGGCAGGAGTGGGAGTGGTTTTAATTGGGATATAAATACAGTTTGATATTTTATTGTTTTTTTATTTATGTATTTATTGTATATTTTATGCCATAAGGCATCCTGAGCCTTTAGGGAAGGGCAGGATACAGATAAAAATGAATAAAGAATAAATCAGGGAGCACACTTAGCTGAATTGGGCAGGGCAGTGGCCATTTTGAAAACTCAGTGCTGACGGTCAGAGCAGAGAGGGGGCTTTTGATGCCATTGTAGAAGGTCCAAATAAAGATCAGGAGGAGAGTCCTGTGTCCCAGTCTCAGTGTGCATATATCCCTCTGCCTCGCCTGTTTTTGATAGGGTTTCCATCTGCAGTTTGATTCTGAGACTCCCATATGCCAAAATGGGAGTCTCGGGGGTCAAACTGCAAAAGGTGGCAAAATTAGTTTTTGATGTTAGTCATTCTAATACGCTGAGTAACTACAAGATACTAGCTGAGCATAAGGGCTTTTGAACAGATACATAAGAGAGACCCAGGAGCAACAGAGGTAAAATAAAATGGACTCTATGCTCTTCTGGGTGACAGAAGAGCTAGTTGTTTATCAGGCTTTTAATGTTGCAGCTCTCTAATGTCACTCTAAAGGCAAACACCTGACACAGTTTCACTAAACATCAATTGATTTTCCTGTTTAGGTTTTAAAAGGCATTTTAAGTTGTGTCATCAATCCTGTAGGGAATTATTCTTATTTCATAACTCAGCTGTTGTTTACACCAGGGTGTAACTGTGAGCATATTGATTTCTAATCAATACTAAAACCAAAAGAATAATTTGCTCAATAAAGGCTGCAATCCTGATTCTACTGAAGGCAATGGAGGTTTTGCCATTGTATTCAACAGAATCCAGATACACTAAATGTTTGTATCTTTTCCTAATAGAATTTCCGCAAATATCTTCTTTACTCAAATGTACTCAATAAACTCTTAATTTCTATTTTACTGTTTGTAAGCAGCTAATTGTGAGTACTGTATTTATTTGAAAAAATATGAGATATATTTTTAAAAGACCAGTCTTACCTGTGATTACTAATTTAGGGTGCCTGAAATTAAGGGGAAGGGTATTATTAAGTCAGGGATTTGTATTCGAGCTATTATTGTTACATTTGATTATGAACCCTCAAGCAACTGAACAACAAAGGGGTCACCTCAGATTCAGCAGTATGGGTAAAAACACATGTGACAGCAGTGTGGAAATCCACAGGGGACATGGTCTGGGCCATGTCAGGGGACCGACCTTATATGCCTGGGGCCAGGCCCTCCCGCTTGGCCTGGGGAGGGCCACAACAGATGCGTGGGCATCCATCTCCGCCCCCACCATGATGGGCATCCATGGTGGCCAATGAAAGCTAGCCACGGCGGCCAGCCATGGTAGGCCCTGATCCAGGCTGGGTCATGGCAGGCAACAACAGACATGCTTGCCTGTTGTGCCCACTTTAGCCTGGTCAGGCAGGTCTTAGCCTGGGCTGTGACTTTGGGGGGTTCCCAAGGTCAGAGCCCCGGCTAGCTGCCGGCACAGCCAAGGGCAATCCTGTGCCAGCATCTGATGGTTCAAAATCAGGTGTGCTGATAAGTGGCCGACCATTATGTCTGGTTTTACTCAATGCCAAAAAAAGTATGGTTTCTGTTCCATGACTGGAGGAGAAGAGCTATTTTACAAGGAGGGCAGATTTAGGATCTGTGAGAGGAGTTTACAAGACAGTGTGTATTACCAGACGTAATGCTATCCAATGAGTTAAACACCCATTGTGCATTATGTCTGGTTGTGCAAAACATGGATCCCACTATGCACTGACCATGAGTTTTGTTTCCAAAAATCATGGGAGCAGACAGCTTGTAGCTGGTGCTTGCCAATGCACATAGTCACTGCTATGTGTAGTTAAGAGCATCCCCTCCCCCCCTTTCAGTCTGTGGCAATCTGAATCTTTTTGTCTGAGACAGCACTTGATTAGAACATTTTTCCCATAAAAATTAGACTATTGTTAGACATTTGTTGGCTCTATGCAGATTTTAAATGTAATTTTCTCTTGTCAGGTTCAAAGTAATTTTATGTACATGTGCAGCACTAGTTCCAAGGGTCAGGTCAGATTCTGGCTTGTGGATGGGTAGAAACAGACTATATGGTGGCCTGTGCTGGCCTAAGACTCACCCACTCATCTGTTGCCCCACCACCAGATGTTGGCCCACAACTGCCCCAGTGTGGGTAGGTGGTTGAATTCTGGGCAACGATCCTGATCCAAGGGCCATCCACACGGGCCAGTGTGGGCCACCAAGGGCCCACATGTTTTTTTTACCCCACCTATGCCCACCCATGGGGCAGGGGTCGCCATAGCTGCACACCATGGTGAGCGGGGCACTGGGAACATGATTGCCCACACATTTGTTGTGTTCCCCCAGGGCGTGGGGATGTTGGGACAGCTCTCCAGCTCCAGCTGCCAGCTGCACCCCTCCCCGACCCAGGGAGTAGAGGCTGTGTCGGGCTAGGGATGTGCCTTGCCATCCGCTTGTCTGTTTTTATCCAGTGTGCCAGAGCTTGAGTGATGGGTTTTGAATACATAGCAGTGACAAGTAGTGTCTCCTTCATATAAAATGTATCAGTTGTGTCTCCTCAGGCATGTGAGTTTATTGCTATCAGGGGTGTTTTCACACAAGACACTTTCCACCCACCTCCCACTCACTATACATGTTACAGGGCACCCATAGGGCAGCATGGGAGCCCTGCAACATGTATAGCAAGTGGGGGGGTAGTGGGTGGAGAGTGTCTTGTGTGAACACGGCCTAAATAATCAAATGTGCAAGCAGGTAATTCATTTGGTCCTTCAAAAGCTCTCTGCAAAGGAAATATTTTGCTTTATTTGCTCAGCTCTAGCAAACACAGAGAGTAATCGGGGGAGAAATCTAACCAATTTGGGAAAAGTAAGAATCGGTCAGAAGCTCCACTCATACCCCAAATCATACGCCAAATGTGGACTAATATGGATAAATTCCTCTCTCTCTCATCTTCTGTTGCTTCCACTGTAATTCTCTCCTACCTTCTGATCATGAGGTGTCCTTGCTCCTGCTTCAGGCTCCACTAGAGTCAGGCCTTTATCCAAACCCACTGAAGTTAATGGGAGCCTTTTCAATTATTTTAAGGAACTTTGGCGCATATCTAAAATCCTTAACTCACCATCATCTCCATACCTTCACTGCTAGAATGTCCTGACCGCGGTTCTAATCTACTACATCTCCAAAAGCTGCCACTTCTATTTCTAAGGAGATTAATACAGTCCAGCCAATTTGGCATCCATTTAGCTGGACTACTTCTCACCTCAAATTTTCTGGCACTCTAGCACTGTACTCTAGATGGTGTTGCCCTAGATTTTATGGTGTACTAAAGCCATAGAGAGAGTAAGATTCTCATTTGTGTATATTATTTTGCAAGATGATGTGAAAGCTGAGCAGATATCACTGGATGAGAGAATGTCTTACGAATATTCAGGGAATTTTCTGTAAGTGACATGAAAGTCTATTGTACACCTCAGATGTTTCCATATGAGAGTTGGAGCTCTTTCTACTGAGCACATCCTAGAAAAGGGTATGTGTGTGTTTGTTTGTGACCATTTTCACATTGAGGCACCCCCTCTCACACGTGTGTGCGGGTGGAGGAGGATGCCTGTGTGAACTCTGTGGTGGGTGAGGGGGGGCATCAGTGGGCGCCCGTGGGAACACTGTGGGTGGTGGGTGGGGATGCGTGCGTGCTCCCATGCGCCACACAGGGAGCAAAAGGTACCAGTGCCTGACGCTCCATGCATGGAGATGAGTGGGAGTGGGGGTCCCTGGGAATGCACCCATCCCACCCACTGCCCACTCATCCCCCCGCACACCTGCACCCATTAGAAAAGGGCCTATGAAACCTAGAGAGGGTGATGAGCCTATATTGGAGTGCTAAGCCACTTGCTACCACTTGTGTTTTGTTGTCTTGCTCTTAGCTCTCTTTACGATTTATTGGGTAATTCGTCTACAATTTTGTCATGCTGGAATATTCCTGACCTCAAGCTATATATGAATCTTTGGTTGTTAATGTTTTACAGTATTTCTGCCAAATAAGTAATACATTTATCTCCTGCATAAAAAGTCCTTACAGGCTTATTGTTAAGTGATTGCACAATCTGGCCTCATCTGGCTTCTTAACTTAAGGACCTCTGTAGCTGGCTTTAAATCCAGACAAAACATGCCAAAGCAGCTTTAAATATTTTTCTTTATTGAATTTGGAACAACCAGTGGTTTCTGTATAGAAAGAGCAATTTATGAAGGATTTTTAAAGTTAATGATACAAGAGCAGGTAAAACTGGAAATGTAGAAAAAGCCACCAGAACAGATTCTTCCATGCTCACCTACAACTTGTCATTCACATCATAGCAAAGTGAGCATAAATCATCGCCCTTATCTGCAGTTGATTAAATGACTACACAGGTTGCTTGGCAATGAAGAATTTGGCATTTCTACATAGCTACAAGTCTTCTGACCCTATGACAAGAGATCAATCAAAGTTCTAGTGACCATAAGAGGGTGGGTGATTATGGATTCAAATCCTGGCCTCACTGGGTTTGTCATACACAAGCCACTATGGGTAAAGCCACAAGTGATGGCCAGGCTGCCGTATCTGAGGCTGACCTGAGACGCGGTAGGGCGCATGCTCACTGGAGCACAAACCACACATGCTTCCAACCAGGCTGACAGCCAACCAGGCTGACAGCAGCACAGCCTGGGGGTGGGGAAAATGGGGAATGTGCATCTGTCTGGCCCCGCCCCACACTGTGCCCAGTTCCATGCCCTCCACCATGACAGGCCACCATGGAAACCAATGATGACCACCATGGCGGCTGTACATGGCAGAGGCAGCCCAGCCCAGCAGACTGGACTGGGAATAGACATGCTATCTTTGGGACAGCCCGCTTTTCCCTGGTTGGGCGGACCCTAGTCTGGGCTGTTACTTTGGCTATAAACTGAGGTGAGATCCTGGGCTAGCTGTCAACACAACCTGGGATACCCCTGGTCAGGAACATCTGGTGGCCATTAAAGAAACATGACAGTGGCCCACGGGGCAAAATGGGCCTAAGCCAACAAAGGTCTGGCCAGCTGGTCTGTGTTAACTGAAGCCCTTACGTATGCTCAGTGTTATAGTGAGCATCCAGCAATCCAATAATCTAGCCAGATTATGTGGTTTTGTGACATGGGAATGACTCTCAATATTGCCAGCTGTTGAACTTTTCTAAGAGAAAAATCAATTATAAAAGAAGAAACGGGTCAACGTGACCACTGTGAGAGCACAGATGAGATGACTGAACTTCAACGATTTTTATCTTTATTTTTTTATGATGTTAGCACAATAAACTCACACAGTAGCATTGATCTGTACTTATTTAACAAAATACATTTATAGCAATTTACAAATTTTCCATTTGAAAACATTTGCATAACATCTTATTAAACACAATACTTTATATATATAATTCTCATTTAAAAACATATTTAACTTTTTTACCCAATTGTTTTTCTTGGTAAAGCACAGCCTAACAAGGAAATTGGTGCCCCCTTTAGCAAGTAAGAAAAAACCAAGAAGATGCCACCTGTCAATTTATTTATTTATTTTTTAAATTAAGGTATCAGTGGAATGTAAACAAAGGTTAAGTTTACAAAAGGCTCCTTATCAAATATACATGTGGAAGTCTGAGTTCCAATTACATTTCTGTTTGTTAATGTAATAGAATTGGAGAAGCCATTATTAAAAACAGTAGCCTTTGGCACTTTTTGAGTAAAAAAGAATATATCAATATTTATGTAAAGAACACAATTCCAATGATTACACAAGTGCTTTAAAATCTTTTAAGAAATAGGAAAGCTTCGATAGGAAAAATACAACACTGCACTTGATATAATGCAGGAAATTTCAGAGTACTAAAAGCAACAGACGCAATACCCAAATATGGCTGACTAAAACCAGGATATAGTAAAGAGCAAACACTCCCACTAGAAACCTTGCTGTATCAAAACAGCTACATTGCCAGAGGGGGCATTTTAGAATCCTTGTCTTATTGCCATTGTTCTTAATACCAGTTTCCCCCCCACCCCATCAGGTTTATATCCTTATGTCCCCTTCCCCCTATATTCATAGGCCAACAGTGATTGTGTCATATCCATTCAGTTAAAGCTAATCCTACCTGCTTCTTTGTGTGGCTAGACTAAGCTAAAACCAACTATTTTGTCTAAGACAATCCATGTGTTTTCAGTCCTTAAGAAATGTGTAAAAAAGAGTCGATAGTAAATACCAAGGAGTTGAAGACTCGTTTGGTTTAAAAAAAAAAAAAGAGAGAGAGCCTGTAAATACTGTAATCTGAAAACATCTAAATTCTCTCTCATTTTCTCCACTATTCCTAGCTCTTCTGATTAACTACCCTCGCTCACTTGTCCTCTTAGGAATGCTGTGCTTTTACAGCTGACTGCAATGCTACTGAACAATATTTCATTAACCCTGATTTGTGCTCCCTTAACTAGTTCAGTTATACCAAACTACATAGATTCCAAGTAAGTTTTCTCTTTATGTTACACTATTTCTGTTTATGCTTTCATTTCTCTTTCATCCACACCCTAGGAATAAATCCATATTCTTCCAGTTCCAAAAACCCAACTTTCAGATCTCTAGTTGAAAAAAAAATATATGTAAAAAGAGGTGATCATTGAGTGAATCTCAGAGAACTCAAGAACGTCTGTGGCACAATTGCAGCACTCGTGTATTGATTCTGCTATAACAAGGCATTCCCAATTTAAAGCAAAGCAAAGCATTTGAAATAAAAAACCATATGAATTTGCGGAAGTTAATATTTTTTTATGGTCATTCTGTGCCAAGTTAAGCAAGTCAGGTGACCACTTCCAAGTGTAAGCTAGAAGATGAATTACTCTAACTCACAACTGATCGGGCGAGCAGCCCTTTCAGTTTTCATGGCTGGCTCAATTTCACAGAAGTGAGTCTGGCAGTTACCAGTGTGAACCACTATGTCGTAAAAATGAACAGAGAAATGTCAGAGAGGCAAACCTAGAGGCTGTAAAAAGATTGTAAAACTGGAATTTGAAGTGCTGGAAAAGACCCCTGTAAAAAGATACTTAAAAAGCATTTGACAAGTTAGCCCACTAAGAAGCAACCTCTTCATTAGTAGCACCTGTACGGAAACAAAAAGGTGAGCAGCAGAAACAGCAAAACTATTGATAAGAGATAGTCATTCCATCCTAATGGAACGTCACCCACGTATTTTTATTGTAGCAAACATTATTTCAAAGAACTACACAAACCTTTTGCAATCTTTTAATGTGACAGACTCACTATAACAAAGCTTGCAAATATTTCCTATTCTAAATGAATGTGGCCAGCAATCATCATAGTTATCACCAACATTACTTTTAAAGTAATTGCACATCAATATGTCGTGTGTCTGCCAAGATTAACAGGTATGTAAATTTTTCAAAGTATCTAAAGTTAGAATCAGCACCATCCTGTATTAAAGTTTTGGTGCAAAACTTGCAAAGGTGAATGTACAACACTTAGCACAGCTTTTTGCTGCCCCAAAAAATCCATTTGTCCTTGAACATAAATAGAAAGGAAATCAAAAAGTTGGCACATTCAGGAAATAAAGTGTCAGTGTTCAAGGTCACTGTTTTTTGTTGACATCATCACTCCTGAAGAAACATTTGGAGTCTGAAGAAAGTAGTTGTAAGATAACTCTTTCACATTGGTTAGGTTCTTGCATTGTGCTTTCCCCCCCACCACATGAAACCCAAAAGCTCATGCACACCACACATCATCAACGTCCCACAACAGTCAGGCTGATGGTCAGTAATTTGGCACATCAATAATATTTCTGCATCAGCTCAAAAACAAATAGAGCACAGGCATTTATCAAAATGTGTAAATTCTTGGTGGGACAGATCAACTTTCATTCTTTGTAAGCTCTTGTGGGGGACGTTCCTTTGTAGAAGATGTTTCTGGTGTTCTCAGGGCTGCTCCCTCTTTCAGGGATTAAAATGATGTTTCCTTTTCTCCGAAGCGTTGAATCGCGACTAGAGGAAATGGACAGAGTCTCTGAGCCAATCTCACTTCCCTCTACTGGCGTGACTCTTATTGTGGTAATCCCATGATGGTGATGCTCACTGTTATCGATGTTACTTCTTTTCCTGTCACCAGACCCGTAACTGTCTTTCAAAGATTCACAGCTCTCAGAGTCTCTGTTGAGATCATTTAGCTCATATGTTTGACGAAGGCTCCCTTTCTCAGGAGCCTTCCATTTCCATGATCCACTCCCTTCACCTTCTGATGATGGCATCTGAATTATGGGTCTGTTGTTTTCTGGGTGGGCCTCAACTCTTACAATACCACTTGGTTCATGATCTGTCAAGGTTTTATAACGGATGGCACCAGTACAGGTAACTGTGCTGCCCTCTGAATTCTTAGGGCTGCCCTGCAGTACCCCTTGTTGTTTTGACATGGCTATTACCTGCATGATTCTTGGCTGGCTGTTGCTTCTGCATGCAACACTCTTCTCGGCAGCTTTCAACCATTTGGCTCTAGCAGAGCTAGTTTTAGGTGATGTGCTTATGTTTTCCTGTGTTTCTTCAGGAATATGTACAAGCTGTGAAGAACCAGGACGTGACTGAATAGAGACCCGTGGCCCACCTGTTAGACCACTGCTGTTACAGCCTGGCATGCTACCAGGCTGAATTTTCAGATACTGACCAGTGGGGCCATGATGATCACCATTAACGCCCACTCTGGATGGCTCAGAACTTGATCTCATTTCTATTGCTCTGGGGGGTGACTGTCCAGAATCAGTCTCTATTACCTGCAAAGACAATTTTCTACTTTCATTCTTGTTCTTCCACTGAGAGAGAAGTTGTTTTGAGCGGGCAGAGTCCATTGAAGCATGAATTGTTGCATTTCGTCTAGCTGACTCTTCCATTGCAGGTGTGTTGACTCTTGGCAAAGTGTTGCTAAAAGTAACCATATTCTCCTTTCCCATGGGGCTTCTTGGAGTTATAATCTCTACATCCGCATTTGCTCTCTTGATGTTAGTCAGAGAACCAGTTTCCCTATGGTGGTTTCTATTCAAGATACTCTCCGAATGGTGAGAGGCGATCCCGTCACTGCTGCTACTGGTTTTACCCGGCAAAATTCTACTGGCATCTTGGCTCAGGTCAGTCAAAGACCTTAATGGTTCTCTGTGCTGGTTCGGATGAAACATGTTCTCTTCACTTGGCAGGAAGTTTCCCACGGCATACAGACCCTGATATTTAGAAAGAAACAGAAATATCTGATTATGAAAAAAGAAATATTTCTAGATACTTTAGTCATTAGGGGTGTGCATTTCATTTTCATTATTGTAATAACAAAAATGAAATATGGATTTTTCATTTTTGTTATTGAATAATGAGAATGAAAGAACATAATGAAAAAATGGGGAAAAAATCATTTTGTTATGAATTAATAGGAAAAACCTGAAAAACACATTTTCAGCTCAAACTTTTTTTGTTTTATATCTGATTTTGGTGACATCCTGTGGAGGACATTCTGTGTGCCAAATTTCAGAGAGATTGGATAAAGGGATACAATTATATAAACAGTTGAAATTCTTTATTTTACAAAAATCTGCATACACATTCCTGACTGTTTTACCTTTGTCTCCCATCTGATTTGAATGAAGCTTGGCAAGGTTACACCCCTCTCTAAGAGTACTATGTCTGCGAAATTTCAGAAGGATTGGATAACAGGTTACTATGTTATATGTAATTTACTTGTAAATGCATTACTGGCTGCAACATTTTTTTACATGAAATTTGGAAGGATTGTATCACAGACCTTCAGGATCATCTCTGCCAAACTAAAGTAAGATTTGATAAAGGTCCAAATTTTGTAAGCAAATTGAAGTGTCCCCCTTGAAGACTTCGGTTATTCAGGTAAATAGCACATGCAGTGCCATTCAGAGACAGTCATGGTGAGGGGGAGAGGGCTGTAGAAGGCTGGGGAGCAGACCAACAGACACATTCACTGGCCAATTACTGCATGCTTCCACCTTTACAGGAGTTAGAATCGGTGGTGGCTTCAAGGTGGACATAGAGGGTAGATATAAGTTGCTGTTCTTTGGACCTGTTTTTTGTCTTTGGTTAGTTGTGGCTTTGGTAAGAGCATTTTTTCATATTTTTTTGGCAGGCTTTTGTGTGTGTGTGTGTGTGTGTGTGTGTGTGTGTGTGTCTGTGTGCTAGAGCTCACTGCAAGAGTTCAGCTAGCTACATAAATCCAATCCCCATGCACCTGGTGTGTTCCCCAACATCCCTCTGCCCCCTCCTGGGGTGTTCTCTGCAAGTTGATGGACACCCCCACACACCCAGTGTGCCTGCCCAGACTGTAGCCCATGCCAAACAGCAAAGATGAGAGATATGTCCTCTGGACAATTGGATTGACATTTCAAAGACATCCTGGCTAGGACAGAGATGTGATTGCCTCTCTTACTGCCTGCTTCCAGCTTTCAAGGACCAATCCTGGGTGGCTCTGAGGCAGGCATAGAAGGGATATAACTCGGACTTCAGGCAGCAAGACAGAGATCAGGAGGAAGCATCCCAGCAATCAGGAGACATGGTTCACACATCCAGGCTGGATAATTGTCATCACAATCAAATCCTGCAGCACTGTGAAAGAGGACATAAGAGAATCTCTTATTGGCTCTTTCCTAAGCAGAGCCTTCCAACTTTCCAGTAACAAGTGAGGGAGAGGAGTTGTGGTGGTCACACCAGAGAATGATATATGGGTGACATTTCTGCTGGCCAATTGGCATCACAAGCACATTTGTACCACAGTGACGAACCTAAGAGAATCCCTGACATAGGCTCATACTCTACAGATCATGCATAGTCTTATAGCTTTGTGACCCGTTATCAAATCTTTCTTATATTTGGCAGAGACGATTCTGAAGATCTGAGATACAATCCTGCCAAACTTCATGTAGGTCGTAGAGACAAAGTAGTGTAGAGATATCTTTTATTGGACCAACTTGGGTTGGTGGAGGTTTGCAAGTTTTCGAACCTTACAGGATCCTTCATTAGGCAAGTCAGAAATCCAAGCTGTACACTGAGCAAAGCAAGGTATGGGAGTTATATGCAGAGGCTGGGAAGCATTACATCATGAGAGGGTAAGAACAGTGACGGGTGGGGGAAGAAGTATGCATTTTTGGTATTATGGGGCAAGTCATTGAGAGGGGGCCTGGAAAGGGGAGTGGAAGGGAGTAAGGAGCCTGTGATTGTGAGATGACAGTGTAGAGTATGTAGGGTGGGGCAAATCCAATTAAAAGGGGTGGGTGTGTCATTGAGCGGGTGCCTGGAATGGGGAGTGGAGGGGTTAAAGGTACCTGTGATAGTATAAATGATGGGATTACCCTCCCATGATGTAATCCTTACCCTCCCATGATGTAATCCTTACCCTCCCATGATGTAATGAACCCCAGACTCTGCATATAACCCCTGTGCCTCGTTTTGCTCAGTGTACAGCTTGGATTTCTGACTTGCCTGATGAAGTATCCTGTGAGGTCCAAAAGCTTGCAAACCTCCACCAACCCAAGTTGGTTCAATAAAAGATCTCTCTACGCTACTTTGTCTCTATGACCTATTTTTGGAACCAACACAGCAAACACACTCTCTCTGAAACTTCATGTAAACAGAGTGGAATACAAACACATTACAGCCAGAAATGCATTTATAAGTAACTCACTTACAACATCAGGACCCTTTATGAAATACTTATGAAATTTATTTTATTTCTATTTTATTTCTAGATTTATACCCCGCCCCTCCTGAGAACAGCTCGGGGCGGCTTCCAACAAAAAATAAATAAAATACATATAAGACCATTTAAAAACACATCAAAAATACATAAAGTATTAAAACAGGGTCCGGGAAAAATTTAAAACAATAAAATAGGGTATGGGAAATAAAACCCCATTAACCCACCCTCCCCAAAGGCCTGGGCAAACAGACAGGTTTTACATCTTCGCTGGAATATCAAAAGGTTTGGGGCCAGGCGAGCTTCCTCCGGAAGGGAGTTCCAAAGGCGCAGCCCGGCCACCGAGAATGCCCTCTCCATTGTGGCCCCCCGCTTAACACGGGGGACCTCCAAGAAGGCACCCCCAGCAGACCGAAGGAGCTGCTCTGGGGCGCGGAGGGCAAGGCAGTCCCTGAGGTACGAGGGGCCCAGACTGTGAAGGGCCTTATAGATCGAAGTCAAAACCTTGAACCTGGCTCACCACGCTATCGGCAACCAGTGCAGAGTCCGGAGCACAGGTGTAATGTGCTCCCGACAACCCGTCCCCGAAAGGAGACAGGCCGCCGCATTCTGCACTAGCTGCAGCCTCCGAACCAGGCAC
>QEPC01007591.1:597330-651298 GCA_003113815.1 Sphenodon punctatus
CCACCCTGCTGCCACCAGGGGCCGGTAGGGACCATACCCCCCCACCCGACTTCCCCCTCTCACCAGAGTTGGACTCCCCCCTCCCTACCAATAACCCCTCTAGTGCTCCCCCTGCTGACACCAGGGTCGGTCACTAGGCACCTTCCCCACCACCTCACCTCTAACCACCCCACCTACACCCCCACCCTACCTCCCTAGCCCTGAACAAAAAAACCCACTAAAAACATCCCCTGCCACCCCTGCCGCCCTGAAGTGCCCCAAAGTGCTGCACTGAGGCAGCCCGGCAGGAGCAGGAACAGCGGGCGGTGGCTGGTAGGTATCGCTCCTTTGATTCCTGGGGCAGGGTATCTGGCAACGGCGATTCCAGATGACCAACGGCCCGATCAACGGCCGACACCCTTTGGGTGTCGCCCAAGGGTTGGTGCCCAAGGGCTGGCACCTCCTGGGCCCCGCCCTTCTGGAAATACCTGTAGGGGGAGGGATGCAGGTTAGATTGGCGGCTCAGCCCTCCTCTGGCAGGTCCCCCTTCTGGGCCAGGCAGCCACACAAACCCTCCCTCTGCTCGCAGAAATTTGGCAGAGATAGTACACTTGGGGAGGGGTATAATCTTACCAAGTTTTTTCTAAATAAGATGGGAGACAAAGTTGTTACATCCAGGAATGTGTACACACAATTTTGTAAAATAACACATTTCAACTGCTTATAAAATCAGGTAACTTTAATCATTCTGAAATTTGGCACATATAATGCCCTCTATTGGGGGTACAAGCTTGTGAATTATTATCCAAATCAGACAAGAAATAAAAAAGATACAGCCAAAAATGTGTTTTTCATTGAAACTAATGGAAATAGAAAATGAAAGTAAAAACGAAAATGAAACAAAGAATAACAAAATATAATGAAAATGAGTGACATTTTAATAATGAAAATGAAATTAATAACAAAAGAGAGTTACTGTGCAAACCCCTATTAGTCGTGAAGTCTTCAATTCTGACAAGATTTGTTCCCATTCTGTTTTTTTTGTTTTTTTTGTCATTAAGTACCCCTGTAGTTCCTTTCCTGGCCTGGGATTTATGAATCAAGCTATGGAAAATTGTGTTATTATGGTATTTAACTACCACCTATGCAGACCAAGACAATATCAAGGTGAGAGAATTTGGCTCCCTCTTTGTTCCCTTCCTAAAAAAACAATATTAAAAACATAGAAGAGTGTTTTAAAACAAAACTAATTAAAGTTTGCAGCAATTCCAGCCTTGAAGTTTAAACTCATTTAGAGCCACACAACCTGTCTCATCTGATTTACTGAACCTGTCCCAGCCTGAGTAGTTCTCTGCACAGCAGTTCTGTCCTTTCCGATACATAATAACCATGTAATACAACATTTAAATGCTAGAATGATTTATCAATTTTGAACCAATTGTACCCCAAGTTGTGCAGAACTTCAGCAAGACTTAACCTGACTATATTCTCACAATGAGTGGAATATATATAAAGCAATGTCATTTTTAAAAGATGTTGGGAACATAGAAAAACTAAACAGTTCAGATACCAGAGCTACTCATTCAGGTTAATTCTTCCTTGTGCTCTTGTATTTGCAAATTAGCATTGTGCCCTCCCATTTCCTCATTAGTTTTTATCTTCTTATATTCCTTGGCTGCATGTTAGTTAGAACAATGAACCTCTGGAGCATGTGATCATACAGCTGTTCATAGGGCAGACTCACTCAAAGCATTGTAAATGTTAAGTGTGAATTTCAAAGATGAATGCATCTCCATTTTCTGACCATCACAAGTACTTTGCAAATCATCAGATGGGTTCAACATTTCATGTGACATAATCAACAGCCAGTCTTTGATCAGAGTGCAGTACTTGGCAACTCTTTCAAATAGTGCAGTAATGCAGAGCAGTAAAACTACTCCCATGAACTATGTTAAAGTACATTTTTCTTTCATAATTTTTTAAATTGTTGTCTCTATTTGAAGTAGAAACTCTTGCTTTTTGCCCATTATTATAGCAATCCTGACTCCACTGAAGTTAATGGAAATTTACCCATTGAGTTCAATGGAATCAGGATTCCAACCTCTCTGTTTATTTTCAGAACCAAATGCACTTATTTATTCTTCTTCAAACACTTTGTCATGGGCAAGAAATGACCACATGTGACAAAATTTCCTACAAAGTGCAAGTATCCTTATTTACTTTGTACATTTGTTTACTAAACATTATTCCAAGTTCATACAATGTTTACCAAATATACACTATTTACCAAATAGAGTGCAATTCCTCCTCCTATTAAAAAGCCACAGTAAACATCGACTGGGTGGTTCTTATACTGGGTGATGCGAGTCAGGCCACATATAATTCCACAGATGATGAATGCGAAGACCAGAAGGGGTTTCAAAAGTTTAGAGGAGTCGGTTAAAGTGGAATTGAAGTACATCTTTAAAATGAAAATAAAACAATGTCTTAGTAAACTCATATCTTCCTAAGAGAACATGGCTTTACTATGTGTGTTGTTTCCTTGATGTGACAGAAAAGAGAAGCTGATGCATATCTAAATGGGCCAATTTCTAAATTCTTTCTACATGTCGAACTCTTACTGTACAAAATGGACATACAGCCAGAAAGACAACTGTAGAAACCGGTTGGCTGAAAATATAATTGGCTGGTGATTAACCTGTGCTTTCTCCAATTTTTGAAAAATATAAATTCAATAAAAATAAAAATTACCCGCAGTTATTCAGCCAATGCTACGTGGGGCTGCCCTTGATGGCTGTTCAGAAGCTGCAGCTGGTGCAGAACACAGCAGTGTGGCTCCTTTTGGGGTTGAGTCACTGGAGAGCACATTACACTCGTGCCCTGAAGTCTATACTGGCTAACCGTAGCTTTCTGGGCAAAATTCAAGATGCTGGTTTTGACCTTTAAAACCCTAAATGGTCTGGGCCCCATACATCTGAAAGACCACTTGTCCTACCATGTTCCATTGAGACCCCTACAGTCAACCGAGAGCGCCCTCTTGCAGGTTCCATCTGCTACCTTTGCCCATAGGACAGGGGCATGCAGGATGGTGTTCTCGATTGCTGCCCTAGTCTTGTGGAACCCCTTCCCCAGGAGGTTCAGTTGAGCATGGGCCTAAGCATTTTATGGAGGTGGTGCAAAAATTTTATTTGAAAAAGCATTTGGCAGGCAGGGACAGGTTTTTTTTTAGATACTGCGGGGGTGGGGGTGTTGAAGGTTGGTGGGAAGGTTTTGGGGGGTTACGGTGGGAGTTTTTATTTATTTTATTTATTTCATTATTTTTATATGGCCCCCTTCTGCCCAATGGCAGCTCAGGGTGGTGCACAACATATAGCTAAAACATAGTATGAAAATATAAAATATAATCTAAAATATCAATTTAAAACCATAAAACAACAAAACAATAAAACAAAAAATGCTCGAGAAAAATGCTCCCCTTTACCCCAAAGAAAAAGGGAAAAAAACCCTCCCACTACCCATCTCACCTGGTGAAACAGCCAGGTCTTACACTGTCTACGGAAGGAGGGGTGGTCCAGAGAGAGGTGAATCTCTGTCAGGAGAGAATTCCATAGCTGTGGCATGGCCACCAAGAATGCATGCCCTCTCAAACGTCACCCCCTGGGAGACCTGGGAGACCTCCAAAAGGGCATCCCCAGCCGACCACAGGGGCCGATCCATGACACGAGGGATGAGGTGGGCCTGTATACAGGAGCGGCCCAGGCCGTACAGGGCTTTAAAGGTAATAACCAACACCTTGAATCAGGCCTGGAAGACTATAGGCAGCTAGTGCAGAGAACGGGGCACCGGTGTTATGTGCTCCCAGCGG
The DNA here is from genome assembly GCA_003113815.1 of Sphenodon punctatus. Lineage (NCBI taxonomy): Eukaryota > Metazoa > Chordata > Lepidosauria > Sphenodontia > Sphenodontidae > Sphenodon > Sphenodon punctatus. The sequence continues at coordinate 601,175 of QEPC01007591.1, forward strand.
CCCATCCCCATCAAGAGGCGAGCTGCCGCATTCTGCATCAGCTGCAGCCTCCGGGCCATCACTAAGGGTAGGCCCACGTAGAGTGCAGTAGTCCAGTCTCAAAGTGATGAATGCATGGATGATGGTGGTAAGATCGGAGTCTGAGATATAGGGCTGGAGGTGCCAGGCCAGATGTAATTTACCAAATGGGCTCCTTGCCACAGCTCCTGGGGATCCAGGTGGAGCTGTGAATCAAGGAGGACTCCCAGACTCCAAACCTAAGAGACCAAAGGGGGGGGGGGGGACGCACCCCATCAAGGATGGGGGACTCCACTCCCTCAGACTTACCCACCAATATCACCTCCATTCAGCTTCAGGCAGCTTGCCCTCATCCAATCCCCCACCACAGCCAGACACCGGGGCAAACACCGAGACTGCAGGTTTTTATGTGACCCCATTCCAGTTCCTGGATCTGGCCCCGGGACCCAGTTTCTACCACCAAGCACTGAAAAAAATGAGCTCAGGGTAAGGGAGCAGAGATTAAGGGCATGCTTTCAAGGATAGGGAGAAGATCCAGGGCACATATCCATGATCTGGACCCTCCTTTTCTTGAGTGCACACCCTTACCCCCAACTCCTATGTGGCCCTTGGAGCTTGTATTACTTTTTAAAGTGGCTCCCAGGAGGGAAAAGGCTACCACCCATGGGTTAAAGTGTCATATGAAGAGCAGAATGATGTGATAATGTCATTAGAGGAGATGGGCTAAGCCAATAGATTTAAAGGTAGAAAGAGAATGCTGGGGAGGATAAAAAGTAGTTGAGTTCAGTTACCCTGGAGGGTGTACAGGGAGAGAAGTAATAGCAAATGCCTGGAAGGAATTATCTCCAGGGATAAAGCATATTGAGATAAGATGATACCTGTGTCATACTGTAAGTGTCTGTAAAGTTGCCTGGAAGAAGTATGAAATTCTAACGGTTAACGGTTATGTTGTACCTAAGTCTTTTTTTGACTATTATCAACCCAAAAGAATTGAGGTACATGTTTCCTTCAATTCATCAGCTTTGAATAATAAAACAAAACATGATTTGCTATTTTTAACAAGAAGGTCTACAGTGTGTGCCTGGATAAAACCTCATGCCTACGCTACCTTAGTAACTGTAACATCTGATAGGAGACTCTGGTCGACTCTGAGTTGAGACAAGGGGTGCACTGCTTTCCGAAATGCATAAACTCACCCGACTTGTCTCCGTGAGAAACACCAGAAGGCAAATCAGGTGTGGCTTTTTGTCATGTGGGTGATCATGAGGGGATGCAAACCTGGATTTTCAGGCTTTGCATTCCTCACGATTGTTGCCAAAGCCACGTGATTTTGTTTTCCCATGTGACAAAAGCCGCCGCACCTGATTTACCTCTTGCAGTTTCTTGTGGAGGCAGGTCGGGTACAGTTACGCATGTTTATGCACACTGGAAAGCGCCCAAGGCAGCAAGGGGTGAATGTTTCAAGATCTTCTGTGGATAAAAGTAACCACTAGATTACTTCACAACAATGGCAGAAAACTCAGGGAAACATCAGACAGAAGCTAGAGGGGCTACTAAGGCTTTCATCACAGAGGTCTAACCTGCCACTAACCTTGATGGAGACAGACCAGGAATGAATTTGTCCTTTACTGTCTTATGCCTGTTAAGGAGGAGAGGGGAGGAACAGAGAGGAGGCGGGAAAACTGATGGCATTGAACGTTATTTGAATGGCAAACTAAAATACCTCAGTTAATAAGACACGACAGAGCTATATTTTCTGTGCAAATACTATGAAGCAAATATGCTTTAAATTATCTTCCACTATGTGGGAAAATTCAGTTAGATAACAAATTGAGTGGAACAAGTGTGTCTCTTCTGAACAATTCTTATTAATGCAGCATTTGTTTTATTTATTTTCTTTCTATGTTATGCTGCAGTCTTTTAGTTCAACAGTGAATGACATTTCTCCTGTACAAATGATAACAATCAAACATGGTTACTCACCGAAATGTACACCGCTGCAAAGGCTGCCAAGGTGGCATGCTGAGAAGGGAATGACCTCCTGCCAAGAGACAAAATTCAAATTATACTTCTTATTTTAAATATATCTTGCAAATGTTCATTTAAAAGAAAAGACTGGGAAGTATAGTACAATAGTCATATTTAACTTGCAAGCCTCAGGCAAATAAGTGGTTATATTACTTGGTCAGTTTTCCAGAGAAAGGTTTGGTTTAAACTCACATTATTCATATGATGTTTTAAAATAGTCGACAACACAATATTTTCTGCTATTAAAAAAAAATTATATTGACCAAACACTGAGATATTTGTTGATGTTATAGGTTGTTTTTTTTGTTTGCCTGCTTTTGGCAATGGAGTATATTTCTGGATATTTCTCATCGTCAAAATCCTGAAACAGCTCAGTCAGCAGCAGTCCCAGTGATTTAGTGGGACTATAAGTAGTTTCTGGACTGAAGCCAGAAGCAAGCGGTTTGATAAATCAGGCTGTAAGGAGTTGGGGCAGGATCCAAAGCCCACTGAATACAATGGAAAGACTCCAACTAATTTAAATAGGCTTCTAGGTCCTTTTAATGGCTAAAGCATAGGACACCCACCATTCCCAGGTAGATTCTTTGCATCTGTCAAATGGACAATATTCTAAAGACTGTACACCTCATCTAAAACTGTTGGCATAGCAATCTAGTTGGTATTTTTTCATTTAATTAATGGTGAATAAAATGAAGAAGGAGACCCTCTATGCAATTCTCATCCTGTCTTCAGTCTTTCTATCTTGGTGCTTTGGACTGACAGGAAAATACTGTGAGTGGTTCATTTGAGGGAGATTATCCATCCATCTATAAAGTTAGTCAGGTAGTGGAGACATGAGGGTAATAATTTATTCTACAAATGATGGGGGGAAATAGTCAAACGAAGTATTTGCAATTAGTGTTTGACCACCTCTAATTATACTTCTGTTATAACATCCCATTATACTTCTGTTATATGCAGCTTTGTTACCATTTTGTTGAACACCCTCAACATTAGGGAAATGGGGTATTTTCAGAAGTTATGAGATCACGGTGAATCACGGTCAATTCCCATATGGTGACCGTGAGGTCGAAACATCTGTAGGGGCCAACCGTGATTCCCGCCAGATGTTCACCCCCGTGAATCACGGGCGGGAATCGCTTTGGCCCGCAAACGGCCCTCCTGCCTGGACCAGGGCCGTTTGTGTGGTCAAAGCGATTCCCGCCCGTGATCAACGGGGGCGTCACGTCTGTCCCCTGACCATGGCCCGGAATCAGCGCCGCTGATTCTGGGTTGTGGTCAATGCACCGGGGGGCGGGCGGGCGCTGCGGCCGCATTGGCCGCGGCACCTGCCCGTCTCCCGGAGGGCGAGCAGCTGGGGGAGTGTGGGGGGGCGGGGCTGTGCGGCCACACGTTGCGCCATGCCGTGCAGCCCCGACCCCCCCCGATTCCCCGCCGGAATTGGCTGGCACGTCTGCTGGCCGTGACAGCGGGATTCCAGCGGGGAATCTTTTGGGTGATTCCGTGACGGGGAAAATGCCGCCCCGTCACATCTGAAAATACCCATGGTGGAAGCCAATCAAATTTATCACATGAAAGACTTTAATTTTTATTGCTTTCTTGCCCTTAGAGAACATTAATATTTTTTTTAAAAAGTAAAATATTAACAGAGATAAAGGTCTGAAAAAGGAAATATTCTGAGTTGTACATTCAGTAGCAACTGTTTGTCTATTGCCCAGTTACAATATCCCATTGGAAATCTAATGTAGAGCTTAGGAATGTGAAAGAGGAACAGAATTTTTATTGATCTTTGAAAATGGGGACTATATGTAGAAACAAAAATTTGTCATCTACCTTGGTGAATGTGTTTCTTCTCTGTCGTACTGTCAGTGATCCGTTGGGCAGCTCTATGGATGACTGTCAGGAGGCAGAAGAAGAAAAATCTGCGCATGCGTGGAGCTGCCCCTCCATCTTGCTTCAGTCCGTAACCAAGCCGAGGAACGTCTCCACTAGAACTACTTAACATAACATTAGTGAACCCCCACACTGTCCACGTGGGAAATGAACAAAGGAAGCTGAACCATGTAACCGTGCTTCTCCCTAACTTAAACTAGACTCTCACTAACTAAGAATACACCCCTGTGAGGCTCCCTGACCTGATCAGTGCTGTTTGACAGGGAGGGCTGGATCACTGACAGTACGACAGAGAAGAAACAAATTCACCAAGGTAGGTGACCAATTTTTGTTTCTCCCTCTGTCACCTGTCAGTGATCTGTTGGGATGTACCTGAGCCCAACACCCTAAGGGGGGGAACAAACAGCCCTGGGAGACTCCAGAACCGCCTGTAGAACCCTCCTGACAAAAGCCGCCTCAGCGGATCTAAACAGGTCCAATTTGTAATGTTTTACGAAGGTATGCAGGGAGGACTAGCCGCCCTGCATATCTCGGCATATGAAGCCCTTGATTTGAATGCGTAGGAAGTTGCTGCCCCACGCACTGAGTGAGCCTAAACCTGTAAGGGCGGCACCTTGCGTTTGGCCTTATAAGCCTCTATTATGCACTGCCTAACCCATTTTGAAATCAGGGTCTTGGAGGCCTTTCTTCCCCCATAATTGGGGCTAATGTTAATAAACAGGGCTGAGGTCAATCAAATTCCCCTGGTTCTTTTCAAATAGATTTTTAGGGCCCTTCTAACATCCAAGGTGTGCCACACCTTTTCCTTAGGATGAGTTGGTTTAAGACAAAAAGATGGCAAGATAATGTCCCGGGCCCTATGAAAGGCTGTGTTAACCTTAGGGATAAAGGCTTCAACCATCCGGAGGGTGACCAACTGACTCTGGAAAGAACAAAAATTATCCTCCATGGACAAGGCACCCAGCTCAGAAACCCTTCGGGCGGATGTAACTGCCACCAAGAACACCACTTTCAGAGATAGCATGTACAGAGATACATGCTTTAGGGGTTTGAAGGGTGGTCCTGTTAGTGCATCTAGAACTAGGCTAAGACTCCAGGAGGGGCATCTGTGAACCACTGGAGGACTGATATTTCTTGCTGCTTTCAGAAATTGTCTGACATGTCTATGCGGGAAAAATCTGTTTGATAAAGACTGCAGCACAGAAGAAATAGCAGCTGCCTGACGCGCTAATGTGTTTGGCCTTAAACCCTTTTCCAAACCCTCCTGGAGGAACTGGAGGATGAACTGGACCCCTGAAAGACATGGATCTATCCCCCTATCTCCTGCTCAGAGGGCAAAAACTTTCCAGGTAGCCCCATAAGACTTCCTGGTAGCCGGTCTCCTAGCTTGCTGCAAGGTGGCTAACACTGCATCTGAACACCCTGCCTTTCTTAACGCTGCGCACTCAAGAGCCATGCTGTCAGTTTTAGCATGGAGATGCTGTCGCACAGCAGAGGACCCTGCGACAGTAAGTCTGGGTGTAAGGGAAGAGACATAGGAGACTCCTGGCTCAACTCCACGAGATCTGAAAACCACGGTCTCCTTGGCCACCATGGTGCAATCAGGATCACTTGTGCCCTTTCCCCGAAGATTTTCGTTACTGTCCTGGACAACAGGGGCACCGGCGGGAAGGCATATAGTAAGCCTCTTGGCCATCTCTGATTGAGAGCGTCCAAGGCCTCTGCCGAGTTGTCCCCTGACTTTGTCATGTAACGGCTCAGTTGTCTGTTGCCTTGGTCGCAAATAGATCAATTATTGGACACCCAAACATCTCCACCAGGCTCCTGAACACTTCCAGGTGTAGCGGGGATCTACAAACTGGTGGCGTAACCAGTCTGCCTGCACATTCTGTGACCCCTTTATGTGCAGAGCCTTCAATGACTTTAAGTTGTTTTGAGCCCATGTGAAGACTTTATTGACTCCCGTTGTAGTCAAATGGACCTGGAGCCTCCCTGGTGATTTACATATGCCTTCGCAGTCATATTGTCCATATACACCAGTACGTGAACATTGCCGATGTTCAGTGACAGCCATTGCAGGGCTAATCGAATTGCAGTTAGTTCTAGGACGTTGATGCTCTGCTTCTTGTCCTGCTGGGACCACAACCTCTGGACTGATGTGGTTCCCATGTGGGCCCCCCATCCTGTCAGGCTCGCGTCCATTGTCACGACCATCCGTTCTGGCTCCCCTAGCGGGATGCCTGTTTCGAAGGTTGTTGGGTCTAACCACCAAGACATTAAGCTTGGTAACGTTCCTGGGATCCTGACCCATGGATTGAGTCCTCTGGTGAGCTCTCGCTGAAAAGGTCCCAGCAGCTGCTGCAAGGGCCGAAGATGGAATCGGGCCCATTGGACCTGCTTGGTGCAGGACACCAGCAGGCCTAGCAACTGAGCCACATTCTTCAATCTTGCTTTCTTCTGATGTCTTAGGAGTCAGATCCGAGATCTGATCTTCTCTTGTCCGTCGAGTGGAATGTAAGCGGCTCCTGAGGTCGTATTTAGCCATACCCCGAGGTGTTCTATTGTGGGCGTTGGTTCCAGTTGACTCTTGTCTTGATTCACTAAGAAACCGTGGTCCCCCAAATACTGGATGATCTCTCTGGGCCTTGTCCCGGTCCTGCGCCCGGACTAACAGGTCATAGAGATACGGGTATACGTGAATCCCCTCCTTCTGGAGATTCGCCACAAGTGGAACCAGCACCTTGGTAAACGTCCTTGGGGCCAATGACAGACCGAAGGGAAGAGCCCTGAATTGCTAATGAGTCTCTTGATAGCAGAAGCGGAGCCACTGGCAGTGAGGCTCCCAAATCGGGATGTGGAGATACGCATTCTTGATATCCAGTGACGCTAGCCAGTCCCCCTCTCTGATGGTCTGGCAAATTGATGACACAGTCTCCATTTTGAATATCTGGGTTCTTACCACCTTGTTTAATAGTTTTAGGTCCAGTACCGCTCGCCAGGAGCCCGACTTCTTCGTTATCAAGAAAAGGAGAGATTACAATCCCAGTCCCCGTTGTTCTAGGGGAACCGGTTCTATTGCCCTGATTCTCCTGAGTCTCTGTAGTTCCTGGAGCATGGCCAGGTGTTTTTCTAAGCGGCCTGATTTTGGGGACACCATGAAGGTGTGCTTTGGGTTTGCTTTTAGCTCTGTTTGGTAACCGAGAGTTACACATTGTAGGATTCAAGCATCTGAAACTGAGTGTGCCCACACGTCTGAGAAAACCTGCAGCCTGCCTCCTACCTCTAACTCCCCCAAGTAGTCATGCCTCCTGTCTTCAGGCACCCTGGGCAAACCCTTTGGGTTTTTGCTTGTCTTGCCTGAGCCCCTGCCACCTCTGCGAGGTACAAATCGCCCGGGAAGGTCAGATCTGAACTGCCCCAGGAATCTTCTGAATGTACTGTACCCCGAGCTATACACCCCTCTGGGTCTGTAGTTGGGCCCACGAAAAAAAATCCTCTTTGATCCCATCTGCTGTAAATTCTTTTGTTTTGATTTGTCATTGGCATCTGCCAACACCTTTTCCAGACAAACTCCAAACAGTTTAAAAACCCCTATACGGAGTGGCCGTGAGACGGTTCTTTGCTGTAGCATCCCCCTACCATGATCTGAGTCACAGCTTGCATCTGGCTGATACAGAACTTGCCACAGATCTGGCGGCCCATGTCATGGAATCCATTGTTGCGTCGGCTAAGAAGGCAGATGCCAAATTAATCCGTGCTGACAAAACCTGTGCCCTTCTATCAGAAATGTTCGGGTCCTGGGCCTCCTGCAACCAGGCTAGGAGAGCCCTGGCTACACAGGAAGAGATCACATTAATTCTCATTGTTGTGGCCGAGAAGTCTAGGCCTCTACGCAAGGCATTCTCCACGACTCTATCGGTGGAGTCCTTAGGGTAACAGTTGCCCTCCCTAGGGAAAACGGTCTGTTTGGCTAGCGAGACTGCTGCCGCATCCACTTTGGGATTTTTTAAGAGGGGTTCCTTCCTTCTAGACAGTGAGTACAGAGAAGCCTGAGTCTTATTCATTCTCTGACTCTTTTCAGGGTGTTTCCATTCCTGTAATATCATCCTCTCGAAGGCCTTGTCTAAAGGGAACCCTGCATCCTTCCCATGAACTGAGGGAATATAATCACACTCCTCCTCTTCCTGAGAATCGGAAAACAAGTCCTTAGGGGGCTTCTCTACCAGCTGGAGTGTCTTTGCCACCTGGGACATAAACTCAACTGTCTGTCCCTATCCTGTGAATCCTGTGGTGAGCCCTGAAGGTCGGATTCCTCCACATCCTCCCACTCTTACTCAGAATCTGAAGCCAGCTCCGAGGCGAGCTGGGTTCGTATCTTTTTAGCCTGAGTCTCCTCCTCACTATCCCCTTCTGATGTTTGAGGGGATCTGAGGAGCCTATTGAGGGATCCCCCTAGAGGGCGCTTGTGCGCCTTGCTCTTTCCCTTGCGCGGGACTTTTCCCGCTCTCTCTTCCAAAGGGGGAGGGGCTATTCCCGTTCCCCCCAGAGTTACAAGGCCCTTTCTCGCCCCTGCCTTCTGGGGGGGGGGAGTCTTGGGGGGGGGGCTCCCCATCCCAACACTCTGTGGCGGGGAACTGGGAAGTGGATTAGCCGGAGTCCCTTTTCCTTGTACCTCTGTGAGGCGCTCCAGCGCCAACAGGATCCTGTCCATTCTGACCGCCATGCTCAGTGGCTCAGGCATGTCGCCCTCCTGGGAGGGAGCCGCTTGTTGTGCTCCGTCAGTCCCTGCTCCGTCCATCCTGCTGGAAGGTGGGCGGGAGTCTCTCTCGCACTGGCGCGGCCTGGCCCGACCCCCACCGAGCGGTGTCAGGGCCCTAAGAGGGGGGAGACTTTTGCTGATCTGTGACTCCACGGCTGCTAAGCCGCCGGGGTAGGCGGGTGTCTCTTTGTCCCCGGAGTCAAGCTGCTCCCCAGTTCCCGGGCACTTTGCATGGCAACCTGGCGGGCAATCGTGAGCCTCCCTGTGCGTGGAGAGGGAAGGTCGCTGCCCCTATCGCCCCGCTTGCCTACAGATTCTCCTCCTTTCTTTCTTCTTCTTTTTTTCCTTATATATAATCACTGTCTCTCTTTCTCTCCACAGGACGGGAGAAGCTGCGTTTCACCTCCGACGGCCGAAGGCAGAAGAAAATGACTGAAGCAAGATGGAGGGGCAGCTCCACGCATGCGCAGAAGATTTTTCTTCTTCTGCCTCCTAACGGTCATCCATAGAGCTACCCAATGGATCACTGACAGGAGACAGAGGGAGAAAACATATGTCAATGTTTTGTTATCATTACATCCCCATATAATGTTATGACAGTGCTAAGAAACCACTGTACTGTACATTTGGGTGAATTAATAGTTTTTTTAATTAATAGTTTTTGACGGAGCAAAAAGAAGGGTGAGTTGCATCAGCAATATTGTGTACTTTGCTATGTCTTCTCTAAATAATTACATGCAAACTAGCCTACATTGCAGTCTATGAGATTCAGCTCCACGTTTCTTAATTTGGGTCTCCAGGTACAAGCCCTTCCTTATTTTTTATATAGACAAATCTCGCGATGAAATCAATGTATACGTTTCATTAAGTAAGTAAATCTTTCACAAGTAATCTCCATGGGGATATGGAAGAAGGAAGACAATTTTCCCTCCTAAGCACATGGAGTAGTAGACCCAAGTGCTCCTTCTTCTAGGATGGATATTTTAGCTAGTGAGTCTATGGGTGTTTTCAGACAAGACACTCCCCACCCGCTATACATTTTACAGGGCACCCATAGGGCACCACTGCAGCCCTGCAACATGTATAGTGGCTGGGTGGTGGGTGGGGAGTGTCTTGTCTGAAAATGCCCTATACAGCTGCAGGTCCCAAGCCACCTTCCATGTTGCCAAAGAGACAACTGTGGCAACAAAGGGTGTTTTTAGACAAGCACCACCCCATCCATTACCCACCCATACATGTTACAGGGCTGCATTGGCACCCTATGGAGCCCTGTAACATAAAAGATGGATGGGTTATGGGTGGGTAATAGGCAGGGAAGTGCTTGTCTAAAAAAACCCAAATTACGTTTATTTGCTAGAGGCAGGGCTCCATGTTTAAAGCATTTCCCCCCATTGCTGCCAAAGGGGAAAACATTGTGAATATGGATCCCTGACTAGAGAGATCCTCACACAGGCAGTCAATCCAACTTTCTGGACTTTTAGAAAAAATCAGGCCTAGCTCTGTAACTTTAAGGACTTTGTTTCATGATTTACTGCCCCACCCAGATTTATGTGCTCAGCTCAGGTGCATCTTGTTAGCAGAACAGGCACACACACACACACACACACACACACGTCTTTCTTTTGGAGACAATGAGTGTTAACAGATGTCACATGGTGATGTCCATCCCACCCTGGGGAGGGGAGGGTGTCCCCCAGCTGGTATGCTCTGGCTGTGGGATCAAACAGTCCCATAGCCTCCCTCAGCTGGGGAGGGGGTGGAGGTGGGGAGCAATGTGCGGCTGCTCGGCTGCATTCCTGACACACACACCCCATGATGGACGGCCATGACTGCCAATTACAGGCAGCCATGACTCACACACCATGACAACCTCCCCAGCACTGGTAGGAACTGGGCCCAGAACACACAGTCCCATCCAGCTTGCCTGTTTTGCAAGACGAGACAGACTGGGGAGGATACAGCACTTTAGGTAGCCTTACCCCTCCCTGGGAAAATGAGCCACGCAATGTAGTGGCTTGTGTACCCAGGGCCCACCAGATGTTCTCAGTGGAGTAGCCTTGCGTAAAGCTCCCTAGGGTGGGGCAACTCATGTGATGGGGCGCATTTGACCTGCCACCTGTGGTACAATGCTTCAGAGCCACGAGTAACGGGATCTAATGCTTATTGTGTGCAGCCACGCATGGCTGGGTGCGGGCTCTCAGTTCATCCAGGCTGATTGGGAGGGAGAGGGAGCATAGGAGAACATGCGCGGGTGCTCCTCTGGGCCCTTCCCCCCCCCACAGCTCAGTTATTTGTCAGAGTGGGGAGAGGGGTGCATGCACACTCTGGGCTCCCCCTTCCCAGATTGGCTGTTCGTTGGGTGGATCAGGGGGAGGGGAGCCTGCATTCTTCCCAGGCTCCCCTTTCCCCTGATCCACCTGAGTGACAGTTTATCAAGGGGAGGGTGGCCTGGGAAGAGGGCGTGTGCCCTTCCCAGGCTCCTCTTCCCCACCAACTGTCAGGAGGAGGCGGGGGGGCGGGGAGGGAGCACCACAGCATGAGTCGGCGCCTCCAGTCACCAGGTGCCGATCTGTCTGGATTTAACTACAGAATGTGCCACATCTCCCCTTCCTGTCACCTAGTGTTAGAGAACAGGGATGGGACTTTCAGTTTTGGTTTGAACCGAAACAACCCGAAAATGGCTGTTTCGGTTTAAAACCGAGGGATCTGAAAATGGGGCTGCCTCAGTGCCTAATTCCCATCTCAGTTCCCAATTTTGGGATCTGTACTTTCCCACTGAAGTCAATGGGGAAATCTTCCCATTGATTTCAATGGGAAGGGGAACCATCATTCCTTGGCCTCGGAGGGTGGGGAATATGTGTTCCTAACACAGCCCTTTTCCAGTGGCCACCATTAGAACCCCCCGATAATTTTACTAATCCCACGCCCAGCAATATGCCTGGGATTCAACTCCTCTCTACCCATACAGGAACGGACAGCACGCAAAAGCTATCCGATCTAGCTATCCCTGATTTATCAATGTTTAGCCCTCCTCATAGTGAGTCAGAGTGGGAAGTTCTTTCCCAATGGCAATTGCCTGAGGTACCTACGGGGAACGAGCAGTGTGCTTCAGGAATCAGTCATGCTTCTTCCAAAACTACATGGCAGGCATTGGTCCCAGTCCGGAGAACATTAACAATCTGCTCCTGGAATGTCGCGGGCTGGGCCGGGTGCGCAGATGACCCAGATTTTTTTACTTATCTCAAGAGGCATACAATTATTCTTGTGCAGGAGACCTGGGCTAGAACTCCGCTGTCACTGGAGGGCTACACAGCTTATGACCTTTCAGCTGTTAATTATCACACTAGAGGCCACCCTTGTGGCGGGCTGGGATGTTTTGTTTCTCAGGACGTATCCCCAAAGGTTACTGAGGTAATTTCCATCCCGGCAACAGCCCTAGCCCTGGTCCTTTACTTTGGCCCTCTTATACTTCTTATAGTTACTACATATATCCCGCCATGCAATGCTGGCTCCTATAGGAAGGATAAGTGGGATAGTTTGGAGCTTCTCCTCGAGGACCTTGGCCTAAAATACCCTGGGAGCCTTTTTATTGTCGCAGGTGACTTCAATGCTAGACTGGGGCCCAGTGATTCCACACTTTATCAACATTGTGAGCCACTTCTCCCTGACCCCTTGGGAATATTGAAGACTAGATCATCTAGAGATAACAGACTTAATACATCGGGGATCAGACTTGCCAAGCTGTCCCTTAGCTTTAACATCCATATACTCAATGGGGCAGGATTCAGGGACCCTGAGAGAGAATTCACATATCTGGGGAATTCTGGCTCCAGTGTTGTGGACTATGTCCTAGTTTCTCCTTCTGCTTTACCTCTTATAGCCTTTGAGGTGGGGACAAGTTTGGCTGCCGACCACCTTCCACTGGTCCTCTCTTTAGCAGCCTCCGTCCCCTCCCCGCACCAGAAATCAAATAACCTTGCTCTTTCCGGACTAGACATTCACAGGGCCCCCAAATGGGACAAAACGTTGTCCAGCCAACTTTGCGATCTGATTCATAAGGCACTGTGCAACAGTGCCTGAGAACAGCTCCTTGTTTCCACCCATGAATCTGAGACAGTGGAGATTTTTAATTCTCTTAGTGCATACCTTACCCAGTATATTAAATCTTATGGGAAGGACTTGCCATCATGCTATTTGGGCAAAAATAAGGCCTGGTTCGATGGGGAATGCCAAGCGGTCAAGGCTTCGCTACGTTCAATCTATATATGTTATAGGCCTGCCTACTAACTACTTTGTCCTTTGGTCTGAGTACAGGAGACTCATCAAGGACAAGAAAAGGCTCTATTTTGAGTCAAGATGGCTTAGCTTTTTGCACGCAGCGGACCAAAATGATGCCAAGAAGTTCTGGCTCCTGGTTAATGGCTCCATTAAACAAGAACTTAGAAGTCCCACATTCCCCATCCTACCCCAGACATGGGCGGAACATTTTTCCCAGTTGTATAATCCACCCAACAGAGGTTACCAGCCGACAGGCTTATCTGACTCCATGGGGGACTTACCTTATTGGCCCCCCATCCAGGAGATTGAGGTGGAGGCTCTGGTTAATTCCCTCAAGAACTCAAAAGCCCCAGGACCAGACCTTATCCAGGCAGAATTCATAAAAGCGCACAGGGATTGGTGGTTACCCTTACTGGCAGTACTATTTACAGCCATAAACAATTCCGGAGTAATTCCGAAGGACTGGGGCAGGGCCATAATAATTCCCATCTACGAAAAGGGTCCAATCCAAGACCCCGGAAATTATAGGCCTATTATTATTATTATTATTATTATAAACATTTATATAGCGCCAGTCATGTGGCCTGGTGCTGTACAGAATATAGAATTAGACGTGGTCCCTGCCTGTGGCTTACAATCTAAAAGACAAAAAGTGGGGGGAGACAGGGAGAGGGGACAGTGGGAGAGACAGGGGAGAAGACAAACAAACATTCAAGCAGATGCGAAGTCACAGGTGTGTATGCTTGGCTTGGTTTACAGAGAGGTTGGTGGCAGCAGTCAGCAGAGAAGGGCCGACAGTAAGAGAAAGGGGAAAAACTAGCAGGCATTGGGAAAGGCAGCAAGGAAAAGGTGGGTATTGAGGAGGAATTTGAAGGAGCAGAGGGAGGAGGCAAGGTGGATGTGGGCAGGGAGGAAGTTCCAGGTATGGGGGCAGTGAGGGAGAAGGGTTGAAGACGGTTAGGCGAGCAGGAGAAACGAGGGAGAGTGAGGGAGGGGACAGAGGAAGAGCGGAGAGAGCGTGCAGGAGTGCGTAGGGAAATTAGGTCTGAGAGGTAAGGGGGAGGCTTGGTCATGGAGCGATTTGAACGTGAAAACCAGGAGTTTAAACAGGATACGTTCCGGAAGGGGGAGCCAGTGAAGGGAGAGGAGGAGAGGCTGCACATGGTCGAAGCGACGGGCAGAGTGAATCATGCTCATCATTTTGTTGAACATACGGGAAGCTTTATGCTAAACTGCTCCGCACCAGGTTAACCCAATGGCTCTCAGAATTCAAGATAATCACCCCAGAACAGGCCGGCTTCCAGGAAGGTCATTCCACCATAGACCACTGTGCCATACTTTACCACCTTATCTGCAGGTATGGAGATCGCAACGGTTCGTTCTACGTTGCCTTCTTAGATTGAAAGGCAGCATTTGACTCCATTGACAGATCCATACTTTGGGATAAACTAAACAAGTCATCTATAGACAGAAGGTTACTCATGCTCATCTATTCCTTGTATTCTAACTCTGCTTTGTCAGTCAAACTGGACTATCAAGGTCACTTCACTCTACCTATAGATACTTGTCTAGGGGTCAAGCAGGGCTATGTTCTGGCCCCAGCCCTTTTCAATTATTACATTAGTGACGTCACCCCTCAGATGGCCGATATTAATTCCCCCCCACCCCCAAACTGGCCTCCAGAACTGTTGGATCTCTTTTTTACGCCGATGATGTAGCACTATTGTCACAGACACGCATTGGCTTAGTCAGACAAATATCTGCTTTTGAGATCTTTTGTAACACGCACAATTTGGTAATAAATGCCCAGAAATCCAAGATCATGATCTTCTCAGGCAGGAAAAAGATCCACAAATGGACCCTAGCATGACAACCAGTCCGGCAATTTCCCAGTTTTCGATACCTAGGGATGCTGTTCCATCAGTCAGGGAGTTGGAGGGAACATATTCAGAGGGTCATTTCTGCCGCCAGGGGCCCTTCTTGTTCAATATTTAGCTTTTTCACACGGACCGGCAGGAATGCAGCCAAACTGGCCATTCAGGTCCACAACAGCAAGATTAGGGCCCAGGCCCTATATGGAGCAGAGCTCTGGGCACCTTTTCTCTCCCACTCTTTTAATTCGTTACAGGCTAGGTTCGTGCAAGGTCTTCTGCGCATTCCTAAAGGCACTCCATATGCTGCCATCAGGCAGGAAGTAGGCCAAGCCAGTTGGCAGCAAGTGGCCATGGAACATGCTCTGAAATTCTGGGGTAAAATGGAGATTAACAAAATCTCTCCCCTGCTTGCAGACCTCAGAGACGATCCATATGATAGTCCCTGGTCGACCAAAATTGAGTCAACCCTGAGACATATGGCCCTGTCAAGGGAATATCTGTCTCACAAGGCACCAGCCTCCCTTATCAGAGAGGTTTTCCTAAGGTCGCAGGACATAGAAAGGCAGAGGGAACTAGCTAGCATCAATGCCTCATCACATATGTCAGCCTACCTTTCCTGGGTGCCCAATCCAGGGCAGATGGCCAACTACCTCAACACAGCGATTCCAGCAAGAGGCAAGATCCTTATCGCTTGTGCCTTATCTCCCTTCCCAGCTTCTGGAGGGCCGCATTAAGGGCACTCCTTTTGCCCATCGGCTTTGTCTTTTTGACAATTTGGCTGCCGAAACAACCGAACACATAATCCTTTACTGCCATTTGTATGATCTCCCAAGGAGGCAGTATTTGGTTTCCACTCTGGAAAGATTCCCGGGGAGATCAGACCAGGCTGTTCTTGATGTCTTACTAGACAGCTCGGACCCAGGAGTTATCAGGAACCTCTCAATTCTTAATCTCAGCATTTCAACTCAGGGATAATTTTTTGAACTTTAGATCTACTCCCTGCGACCCATACTTTTCTCTCAGGGGACAATAGCCAAAAGGAAAGGGTCCCGTATACCAATGTGAGATGTGAATGTGCCTTCTTCACGCCCAATAGTGTTATTGACTTTATAGCACCCCGGAGAGCCAGGCATGGCTATCTCCTGCCTCGCTATATCTCTTAGCCAAGTCTACCTACTCCACACTAAGCCCCTTATCTTATATCAGATCCTGCCAGCTATTTTGCATCTAGCCATTTTCAGGGAATTTAAGCTCCAAGGGGCTCTCTCTTCTGATCGACAATTTCCCGCAAGGTTTTTGGAAAATTGCACTCCATTTTTGACGATGTTGGTTGCTCGATATTTTACTATATTTTAATTTTTATATTGCCAAAAGACACGGCCTGTCTCTTGGCAAATGTATTCCTATCTGTGCCTAACATTTGAATCCATACATATTTACTCAAGGCACGAGCGAACTTCTGTTGGTTAATCCATCAATGTTGTAATGATACTGCAGGCCGGTCATTATCATTCGGTTGTTATAATCTCAACCCATGATTTATGTATTGTTTTCCTCCTTATTGGGGGTGTTTTGCTATGTACGTTATGCAATGGCCCGCGGCTACACTAAATAAAACTGACTGACTGACTGAGAAGCCACAGCCATTGGAAACATAGTCCTTTTCCAGTGGCCACTGGGGCCCTTTTGTGCATGTCGAGCCCTTTTCCAAAATGGCACCAACTGCGTCAGTGCCATTTTGGAAAAGGACATCCTTTTCTGCACATGCGTGGACCCATTTCACACATGCAAAGGAAACCCTGCCTTTTGGAAAAGAGCTGGACATGCGCAAAAGGGCCCTGGTGGCCATTTTGTGCATGCATTCTAGCAATGTAGCCTCAGCAGCCTGAGAAGGCCTGCTGGAACTTGGCAAACCACTCCCAGCTGGGCTGTCGCAGCCTCTTGGAGTGCAACTTCAGCTGCGTGCCCTGGGCAGAAGGCTACCAGCAGCTCCTGGCACCTCCACCCTCTGAGGCCTGCGGACCAGTAACTACATGCAGGGCGGGTGGGAGTCAAGATGGTCCCAGGGAGTTGGGGACACAGATTCTCACCCTCACCCTCTGAGGCCTGGGAATGGGAGAGGTTTTTTCTTTTCTTTTCTGGATTCCTGGAGTTTGGTTTTGGTTCCCTTCCCACTGAAATCAATGGGAAGAGAACGGAAATCGAATCAAACTGAAACAGAAACTGAAAACCAGGGATTTGAAAACCGAAAAAGTGGAAACTGAAAAAACATCTGCGTCCCACACCTATTAGAGAATATTAGGTCCATACTTATATTTGGGACTTCTGTGTCTGTGGCAAATGTGGTTAAACTTGAATTTGGGATCCAAAATTATTAAGGAAGGAAAATGTTTCTTTGGAGAAATACAAAAGGGACCACATTTCACCTCACAAAATTTTGGGGCTTTATTCTTGGGCCTTCTGTGCCAACTGGGGTTAAAATCCACCTGTAAGATTCAAAACTTCTTGGGGAGGAACAATGCTCAATGTAAGTCAATGGTGGTCAGATTGATGGTGCACATGATCCACTGATCCAGACATCAATCAACCAATCCCAATGGCTCCGGCACTCCAAGTTGGGACCCTTCCTGCTGGCTTCCAGCTCTAAGGCACCTCAACAACTAGTCTGAGTTCTATGTTCTGTACAGCACCAGGCCACATGACTGCCGCTATATAAATGTTCATAATAAAATAATAATAATAATAATTAATAAATTAATAACCCTCCCCATGTCACAGTCCAGTCCGCAGAATAATACTTACCCGCTCAGTTCAGGGAAGAAAGAGACGCAGCACCTTTAAGCCACACTCCTAAACATCAGGCATTGCTAAGAAACCATAGAGGGGCTGCTGGTAAGGTGATGACACTGCCCATTCCTTTATATGGTTCCCAGCTGCTCTAAGCCTTGCTGGCTATCGGATTCCCCAAAAGTCTCAGTCAGCCCTTCTTGTTGATACTTCTGCTGTGAAGTGCTTCCTTGTTCCTTGTCTTGTCCTGTCCTGCTGTCTCCCTGCCTCGTGGATTCTGTGAGTTATCCTTCCTGTAGGGATGCTTCCCTTCCTTGCACCCTTGCCCTTTTCCCTCTGGTGACTTCTTTCCCCCGGGCTACCCTCACTCTCCTCCTCCTGTTCCTCAGCTTCCCTTGTCCCCCTCCTTGCGTCCCCAACCCCTCTGTGCATTTACCTGTTGTAGTCTAACTCCCAGCCCTCTCTCGCAACACAACCTCCTTGCTTGCCTCACTGTAATCCATCTGTGTGTGTAGATTAGTCTTACTGTCATCTACTGATGTTCATTGGTATTTCCCAGACATAGCCTTGCTTACTGTGTCTGCTGAGTTAGTCTCACCGTCATCTACTGGCGCCTAGTGGTAATTTCCAAAACAGCCTCTTCCTCACTTCCCCGGTGATGAACTTGGGGTTTGGCTCATTGCCATCCTGCCACAAGATCCTGAGGGGCTTTTAGGGTGACACAAGGTTTGTGCTCCCCTTTACTGAACCTTTTCCTCACTTCCCCCTCCAGATCTAACAACCCACTGCACTGGAGGATCTCTCCTAGCCTGTTTCTTCCATGGAGAGAGTAGCTATGTAATCAACTATTCTACATACATTGAAACATTTGTCAGATACTGTACCTTCTTGAGAGGGGCAAAAAGCAAAACAAAACTACTAGTTAGAACTAGGAGCCACATAGCAGAAGTTTGACTGAATACATTCCAAAGTCATCTAAAATGTTCTGATGCAACACTGGACATAACAAAAGAGCAATTTATAATCTGAGGTTTTTTTATAGAGTAATAACTGGCTGCCAAAAGCGTTCCAGGCACAATTCAAGGTGCAGCCTTGCTTTGACCTATAAAGCCCTAAATGACATTGGTCTTACATATCTAAAAGACCTTCATGGTCTCTCAGATCAGCTGAGGGTGCTCTCTTGAAGTTCCGTCATTGTACCAGATCCAAACAACATGTTCTTGGTGGTTGACTGCGCCACAGCTCTGGAACTCTCTTCCCTTAGAAGTTTGCCAAAGTTCTAACCTAGGCATTTTCTGCAGGGAGTGTAAAACCTATTTATTTGACCAGGCATTACAACAGACAGGGTTAGGATCTGGGGGAATTTTATGGGTATTTTTAATGGGATTTTCTTCTTTGTATTTTATATGTATGTTTTTTGTGATTATGCTAGCTGCTCTGAGTCTTTGGGAGAGGGTGGGATAAAAATCCAAACAAAGTAAATAAATATAAATAAAACCTTGCAAAGCTCATTGATGATTGTAGCCAATTAAGTCCCTAAGATGGTTCCAAATTCTAGAGAAATGGAAAAGTAAAAGTAGCTGCAAATACTATCACTCTGTAAATAAACATGTAAGGAAGCAGTTCATATTTGAAGGAGCAATCTCATTGCATCTAACCTTCCATCATTAATGATGATGGGATCGGATCCTGAGCAAATATCTTCCACAATGTAAGAGTTTTCTGAGCAGGATACATTTAGGGACGTGTAGTTAGGTTTGCATACAGTCAGGAAATACGGTGCCTGATACCCAGTTGATAGCTGTATGATGTCAGTAATGAGAGCAGTAGAACAAAGGCCGAACACATGAACACCTATAAAGTAAAGCAAAAGAACCTATTAAACATTTGGTCAAGTTCATAGTAATGAATGCATGAGTGAACACAGCTCCACCTTTTCCAGCAGATAATGTAATGACTTATCAAAAATAAGTCATTGTTATTCAGTTTTGTGCCATTTTATTGATTACCAATTTACTGTTTTCAGATCGGAAGATACCAAATTACAAGCTTGTCATTATCAAATTACAGTTATTCCATTTTATTGATTACCAATTTACTGTTTTCCTATGCATTTCCATTATCTATTGATTGTTCCATGTCAGGACATGGCAAGTCAGAATGCATCAGTAAAACAGAAAGTCAGTAATAGCATGTAAAGACCCAGACTTGAACTGGCACCCTTGGAGTCCTGAGTACAGTGGCTGGCACCTCAATGCCACGGGGGAACTTTGGCCAAGGTCCAGGGCTGCCGCTGATGGCCCTTCCCCCCAGCACCCGTCAAGCCACACCCCCTCACTCCATCCCCCTAGCTTCCTGGTTGGCTGCTGGCCTGTATTTAAGACAAGCCCGTAGCCACAGGAAGCTGGTTGGATCAACTTCTTGTTCCCCCAGAATGACGGTTGTTTGTCTCTGCCCTCTTGTTTCCATGTCCCTGGACCAACTCTGCACTCCCCAGTCCTGAACCTAGTGTGTGCTTTGTTGTTTGCTTTGTGCAACTTCTTGTTCCCCCAGTATAACTTTTGTTTGTCTCTGCCCTCTTGTTTCCAGCTCTCAACTCCCCACTCCTGGACCTAGTGTGTGCTTTGGGCTAGCTGGCAATGGGCCCTTCTGACCCTTCCTCCTAGAAACCGGTTCTTCAAATAAATTTATTTATTTGTTTTTTTTCTACCCCGCATCCTCTTGCTTACGAGCAGAGATACTACCTGGGAGTTTGTCTGTCTGTCTGTCTGTCTGTCCTGGTCCCTGGCTCAGCATCTTCTTGGATGGGACCCAGCACCCGCTTGACATGCCCCCTATGCAACTGCCTAGCAAGCACACTCAGCCCATTTGAGTTCTGTCTGCCTGTTCAATCCAGCCTGCTCCCTGCATCTGTCTTGTCCACCTCCAGCACTGATCCTGCCACAGTTCTCTGTACCCCAGTTAGGGGTGTACATAAGGCACCCATTTGTTTTAGTTTTCATTTGATGAAAACCATCCATTTAAGGGTGCGGGCGGTTGGAGGGTGGGGGGGTTGTTTTTAAATATCCATTGGACCATTTTGTTAGGGATGTGCGAACAAAACCAGGTTTGGATGTTCAGCTGTTTGGTGGTTTGGGTTGAACTTTGAGTTTGGATTTGGTATTCAGTTCAGTCGGGCTCGGTTCGGTCTTTAGTTCGGTGCAATCGGGAACTGAAAATGACATTTGTTTTTTTAAATAAAGGGAAAAATCTGAAAAACATATTTCCCACTATAACATTTCTGTTACTTATTCGATTTTGATGGAATTTGGGGAGCTTGTACCCCCGATGGAGGGCACTATGTGTACCAAAATTCGAAATGATTAGTTAAAGGGAATAGATTTCAGAAGCAATTGAATGTTGTGATTTTACAAAAAGCTCCATACACATTCATGGCTACAACTTCTTTATCTTGCATCCAATGTTCATGAAACTTGTGCATATTACGTCTCTCCATATGCTTAATACTTCTGCCAATTTTCAGAATGAGTGGATAGTGGGTCCCAAGGGTATAAGACATCAACCTGAAAATATATTTCCAGCTGTAACATTTTGAAATTCCATTCTGTTTACAGGATATTTGGCAGGAATGTATCAGATACCTTTCCTGCCATTTCAGCAAATGTACAGGAGATTTTGATAAAGGGACCCAATTATATAAGCAATTGATGTTGTCCCTGTGAAGATCATTATCAGATGAATATCAGCATATTCAGTGCCAGTCAGAGGCAGGCACCCTGCATGGCAGGGGGAGAGAGACTGTAGGAGGAAGGATGTGGATCAACCCCAAAGACTGACAGACACATTCAATGGCCAAACACATTACTGCAAGCTTCTAGCTTTACAGGACCAATTGGTGGTGGCTTCGAGGTGGGCATAGGGGGCGGCCCTGAGGCAGGCATAAGCAACATAACTGGGACTTTTGAGATAGCATCCTATCAGTCAGGAGACATAGTTTAAACACATCCAGGCTGGCCAATTATCATCACAATCACATCCTGCAGCACTGAGACAGAGGACGTAAGAGAATCTCTATTGACTCTTTCCTAAACAGATGCTTCTGACTTCCCAGAAACAAGTGGGGGAGATATGTTGGGATGGTCCCAGCACATAATAAGGATATTTGGTTGACATTTCTGTTGGCCAATTCGCATCCCAAACCAATCTTATACCACAGCGACATTAGAGAATCCCAGGCATAGCCCCCTTCTCTACATATGCTGTACAGGCATATAAAATTGGGACCCTTTATAAAACCTTTTGAATATTTGGCAGAGATGATCATGAACGTATAATATATAGTCCTGCCAAATTTCATGTACACTGGTTGCACTACAAAGATGTTATAGTCAGATATACATTTATATGTTAATTGCTTATGCCACCAAGACCCTTTTTCCAATCCTTCTGAAATTTGGCAAAGATAGTAAATATGTGAAGGGATATAAACTGGACAAGTTTCACCTACATTAGATGTGAGTCAAAGAAGTTACAGCTAAGTATGTATATGTAGAATATTGCAAAATATAATAAGTCAACTGCTTCTAGAATCGGATTCCTTTATCCAATCATTTTGAAATTTGGTACACTCAATGCCTTCTATTGGAGGTATATGCACCCCAAGTTTCAGACATATAGCATAGAAAACAAAAACGTTACAGCCAATAACGTGTTTTCCATTGAAAACAATGGAAATTCAATTCCGAACTCACCGAACACATCCGAATCAAACGTTCGAATTTGAGTTCGGTTCGCAAGTTCGGTTGGGTTGACTGAACTATTCAAGTTCGGTCCAAACTCCGAACCGCGTTCGCCCATCCCTACAGTCTGTGCATGTGCGTTCTTTTCCAAAATGGAGGCGGCAGCATTGCCACCAGTTTGGAAAAGGGTAGCTGGTCTATGCATGTGCAAAATGGCCACTGCACATGTGCAGACTGTCTTCCCTTTTCCAAAATGGCAGTGATGCTGATGCTGCCATTTTAAAAGGATGAGCATGCACAAAATGGTCCAGTAGCCATTTACACATGTGCAGTAATTTTTTCATTAAAAAAAAAAATTGAAATGGCTGCCAGGGCTGATCTGTGCATACCTGGCCCTTTTCCAAAATGATGCCAGTAACATCACTGCCATTTGCACATGCACAGACTGGCTGCCCTTTTCCAAAATGGTGGCAGCTCTAATACGTAACTAAACAGCTACATGGAGTTTGATAGGAGAAAGGGGAAAGCTTAGTAATGATAATAATAAGATTATAGGGGAAAGGTGAAATAAAAGGGAGAAATATTACAGTTCTCAGTAAATGTGTTTACTCAGTCATTACATTTAACAGCTTTCCCCTGCATGTCTAGACAGGAAGACATCTGTCCCTCAATAGTCTAAAAGGCAAGATTAAAGAGTGAAAATTTCTGTAATCAAAAGAAAAACCCTTAAAGTAAGGCATTTCCTCCCCTCTCCCCTGTGTCTCAACCTTGAAACCCACCAACAAATCTGACAGCTCTTCTAAGGAAAGAGTTGAAGTTGCAGCCTCCTGCATTAATATTGGCCTCTGCTCCAATCCCATTTCTTCGTTTAGACAGGCAGCAATAGAGAATTCCTTCTCCTACCATTATCTGCAATGACAAGGAGGTATTCATGGTAAATGCAGCGGTCATTCAGCAGATAGCAATTGGATTTAAAGGGCTCAAATACAATTACAATAAAACAAATGTCATTTACGGAGGCATACTTGCCATTCAAAGATTTAGATCAATATGCAGACATCCACTAATGCAATTTCCCCTGAATGAGGGCAGTGAAGAAGGTGGCAGTGATGGTAGATGTAAGCAACCTAGGGCTCATTCAAACGTGCTTTTAAACTGCACAGCAGCGGCATCGTGCGATTTAAAGAACCGCGCACTTCCGGGTTGGTGTGAATGCACCGAGTGCGCACGTTTCAGCCTAACCCGAACTGTTGGAGTGCGGTTTTGAAAGCTGCTCCGAGCAACTTTTAAAACTGCACTCCAACAGTTCGGGTTAGGCTGCAATGTGCGCACTCGGTGCATTCACACCAACCCAGAAGTGCGTGGTTCTTTAAATCGCACGATGCCGCTGCTGCTGCTGTGCAATTTAAAAGCACGTCCGAATGAGCTCCTAGACTTTTCAGGACATGGTTAATCTTTTCATTCCATTGAGAAAATCTCACTTGCATGAGGTGCTGTGTAGGTTAGTGTACTGTACTGGGGGCTTGGGGGAGTGGGATCTATTCCAAACTTTGCCACTAACCTACTGTGTGACTTGGTGCAAGTCACTTCACGTTTCTATGCCTCTGTTTTCTCCTCCTGCCCTTTATTTGTTTACATTGCAAGCTCTTTGGGCCAAGGACTGTCTTTTACTGTGTGTCTACACAGCACCTAATACAACGGACCCGGATTAGGGGTTGACCCCCTCCGCCTGCTACTGGAATTCAAATAGTATTAATTAGAATGACCTGCTTTCTGAATAGTCAAGAACAATATCTGAGCACTTTTCAGTAGGATTGCAATTAATATCCAAAGCAAATGCCAAATTTAATGAATTTGGCCACTTCAAATCTGTTTCAGTGAAGAGGATATGAAGTGTTATTCATTTGGATACTGGTTATCCATTTCAGTTATTTGTTTTGGCCATTTCGGTCATTTCTGCATTTGGTTCAGTCATTTTGGTATTTCAGTTATTTGTGTTCAATCATTTTGGCATTTCTGTATTTGTTCCACCCTTTGGTACTATTTAGCACTGATGACTATCAAACAGTTATGTACCAATGCTATTGTGTTAGTGGCAGCAGCCCAGTTACACTGTTGCACAAGTGTTTGGAATGGAATGTGACAGCTATAAATAATACAGAATGGTGGACAGAATACCGCAACGAGACTGAAATACCAAAATGAGTGAAATGAACAAAGAAACAAATATGTGAATACTGCATATCTGAATGAAAAGTTCCCGGATGTGGAACTCCCTCCCAGTGGAGGCTTGTTTGGCCCAGGACCTTCCCTCCTTCTGGCATCAATGTAAAAACTGGTTGTTCCACCAGGTGTTTTGTGAGGGAGATGGGGAGGGAGAGGGGTGGATTTGGGTTGGGAGGGACGAAATGATATTTCTGTTTTTATCGAATTTTTAGGTGTTAATGTTTAGATTGTAAGCCACAGGCAGGGACCGCGTCTGATTGTATGTTCTGTACAGCGCCAGGCTTTGCAACTGGCGCTTTATAAATGTTTAATAATAATAATAATAATAATAATATATTTTATTTTGTTGTTTTTATATGGTATGCCACCCCGAGCTGCCTTGGCAGGAGGGGGCAGGATAGTAAATCTTTTAATAAATAAATAAATAAATAAATAAATAAAAAAAAGTTTTGGCTACTTGGTGGTGCAGCTAAATTTGAAAATAGTCTTTGTGAATATGACATGGCTTATTTGAATCAACTCTGCTCCCAGATGGATCTAAAACCCAGCCTTTGACCTTTGGTCTATACAATCTGTGGCAGCCTGCCATTTCTTGGTGACCTATTCTTCCATAATGTGTTGGTCAGTTGGATTTTTAATCAGATCAGATTTATAGAGTGTGATTCCACTGATAAGGCTGTATAAATTGAACTAAGGCAAGAGAGGTGGAAATCCTGGGGATTCACTTGGAGTGATAGGGGCATAAGAATTGTGACATTGTTCCATCAAAGCCCTGACCAGGCTTTTGAATTGCATAGTGCTATATTTGTTTGATGTATGTCAAAGCCAGTCTTACCACAGGGCGACTCAGGGAAACCGCCCTGAACCCGATTATTTTTTCTACTTCCAGGGGCCCTGAAGTGACTGACCCCTGTTTTCACCAAGACAGAGTGTGCAGGCCATTCCCTCCCAATGGGGCTCCAAAACCAATCTCTTGTAGATAGGGTGGCCACTGATGCATCCCCAGAATACAGGACATTTATTTATTTATTTATTTATTTATTTAAAATAATTTTTTTAGCTGCCCCCTCATGCCTACAGCATCTCGGGGCAGCGTACAATACTACAATAACAATATAAAATATTTTTAAAACCATCAGCAAGAAATTTAAAAACAGTCCCATCCAACCCCTGGGCTCCACAGATTCTAAGGCCAGTTCTGATTTCCGTTAACTTTCTCAGCCATGAAAATGTTGAATAATAATTGTAACATCTTTGTTCTCCTTTTTAGGGTTTGATGTTATCATCACACTGGGTTGAATGAGACATTTGATACAGGCTGTCTGTTCACAGCACTGCATCAGGTTCAAGTCACTGACTATCAAAAATAAAATTGTTTTCAGACAAGACACTCTCTACCCACTACCCACCCACTATACATTACATGTTGCAGGGTTGCAGTTTTGCTCTGTGGGTCCCCTGTAACATGTATAGTGGTTGGGAGGTAGATGGGGAGTGGGTGAGGAGTGTCTTATCTGAAAACACCCTTGCACTCTATTCCCTCACTGGTGCAAGCAGTTTGAAGACTGGATCCTCACTTTTTGAATGGGAAGGTTTCAATTATGCAAACACTAATAGTGCCACAAGAAAACTGCAGATGCAGCATACCACCAAGTACCCAGGTAAAAAGAAAAGAAGTAATTACCTCCTAGCCACACTTTCAATTAATTTTTCTTTTCCTTCCCCTCTAGCAAAATGAGGGCATTGAAGGTTGTGGCATATATAGGAATGGAGATGAGAAATAGGATTTAGGGAGTTTTATTAGCTAATGTCTCCAGTGGCCTATAAAATTATTATCTGTCTCAGTGTGGCCATTATGGTGATGAGACATTGGGCTGGAGCACCTAGTGGGTTTTTAAGATAAAATTCTGTGAATCCCTAAATAGTTTTTAGCAAGCAGCAGAGGATGTTATCCATGGAGGAGAGACTGCCTGGAGAGTGTTGCTCCCCAACCTGTAGCTCATGGGCAGCATGTTGTCCGTGAGACCTTTTTATTAATTATTATTATTATTATTATTATTATTATTATTAGCATTTGTATAGCACCAGCTGTGTACCTGGTGCTTTACAGAACAATAAGAATGACGTGGTCCCTGCCTACAGCTTAAAATCTAATAGACACGGAGGGGGGAGACAAGGAGAGGGAACATAGGGAGAGACAAGGGATAAATAACATTCAAGTGGATGCGAAGTCTCAGGTGCACGTACTTGGCTTGGTTGTGGTTAGGCAGGAGTCTGCGGGGAGGGCAGACAGTAAATATTGAAAGGATCTAACAGGCATCGGGAAAGGCAGCAAGGAAGAGGTGGGTTTTGAGGAGGGATTTGAAGGCATGGAGAGAGGGGGCAAGGCGGATGTAGGCAGGGAGGCAGTTCCAGGCATGGGGGGCAGCAAGGGAGAAGGGACGAAGGCGGTTAGGGGAGCAGGGGAGACGAGGGAGAGTGAGGGAGGGGGCAGAAGAGGAGCGGAGAGTGCATGCAGGTGTGTGTAAGGAGACTAGGGCGGAGAGGTAAGGGGGAGCCAGGTTGTAAAGGGATTTGTAAGTGAACACCAGGAGTTTGTGAAGAATACGTTCGGGAAGGGGGAGCCAGTGAAGCGAGGAGGGGAGAGGCTGTACATGGTCGAAGCGACAGGCTGAGTGGATGACCCTAGCAGTAGAGTTTGGGATGGAGATAAGGGGGGACAGGTGAGAGCAGGGGAGGCCAGTAAGGAGGAGGTTACAGTAGTCAAGGTGAGAGATGACCATGGCGTGAACAAGGGTTTTGGCTGAGTAGACAGAGAGAATAGGTCGAATCCAAGCAATGTTGTGGAGGGCGAAGTGACAGGACTTGGCAACAGAGTCGATGTAAGGTTTAAAGGAAAGGTGAGTGTCGAAGACAAAGACAAAGCTAAAGACTTGGGGAAAGGGGCGGATGGTGACCCCATCAATAAGGATGGACAGGGAAGAGGGAGAAGAAGGGTAGGGAGGAAAGATAAGGAGTTCAGTCTTAGCCATGTTGAGCTTGAGCTGACATCTGGACATCCAGGCGGAGATATCAGAGAGACAGTTGATGAGGCGAGCTTGGACAGAAGGGGAGAGAGAGGGGGTGGAGAGATAGAGTTCAGTGTCGTCAGCATAAAGGTGATATTGGAAGCCGTGGGAGGCAATGAGTTTGCCAAGGGACAGGGTGTAGATAGATAGAGAAGAGGAGAGGGCCCAGGACAGAGTCTTGGGGAACCCCAACCGAGAGGGGGAGGGAGGACGAGTTGGAATTAGGAAGAGACACATTAAAGGAGCGGTCAGAGAGGTAGGAGGAGAACCATTGAAGGACAGAGCCGCAGAAGCCTAGGGAGCGAAGAAAGTAGGAGTGAGTGGTCGACAGTGTCAAAGGCAGCAGAGAGGTCAAGGAGGACAAGAATGGAATAAAGGCGCTTAGATTTAGCGACAAGTAGATCATTGGTGATCTTGGCAAGGGCAGTTTCAGTGGAGTGAAGGGGGCGGAAGCCAGATTGGAGAGGGTCCAGGGAGGAGTTGGCAGAGAGGAGGTCCAGGCAGCAGAAGTACACAACCAGTTCCAGAAGCTTAGAGGCGAAGAGTAGGAGGGAGACCGTCCGGTAACTAGAGGGGTCGAGGGTAGACTTTTTGAGGATGGGAGAGACAGTGGCATGCTTGAAGGCAGAGGGGAAGGAGCCAGTGGAGAGGGAGAGATTAATAACATATAAAGGGGGGTGTGTGCCACAGTGGGAGGAATGTGTCAGGAGGCGGAAGGGGATTGGGTCGAGAGGGCAGGTGGAGGGGTTGGAGGAAGAGAGCAAAGAGGAGATTTCCTCCAGGGAAGCAGGAGGGAAGGAGGAGAGGAGAGAGGGGGAGGGGGCAGTGAGGGAGCGGGTGGGAAGCAATGTCCTGGTGGATCTTGTCAATCTTTGAGGTGAAGAATGATGTGAGATTCTGAGTGGAAAGGGAAGAGGGTGGAGGGGCGCAGGGGGGGTTGAGAAGGGAGTCAAAGGTGGAGAAGAGATGGCGAGGGTTCACGAGAGTAGGATTCAACCCGGCATAGTAATGTTGTCTCGCCAGGGAGATAACGGAAGAGAGGGAGGAGAGGGAGAATTTATAGTGGAGGAAGTCAGGGTGGGAAAGGGATTTGCGCCAGAGACGTGCAGCAGCTTGGGTGCAGGAGCGGAGGTAGCGGATAGTAGGGGTGAGCCAAGGACGAGAGTTTGGGGGTCGAACGGGGAGGGAGGAGGGGGGGGAGGAGCGTCGAGGGACATAGCGAGAGAGGCGTTGAGAGAAGAGATGGCGGTGTCGGGGGAAGAGGAGGAGAAGACAGGAGAAAGGAGGGGGGAGAGGGAGGAAGCAAAGTCTAAAGGGTTAATGTCCTGCAGATCACGGAAGGGGCATGGAGCTGGGGAAGAAGATGGGGGTTGGTGGGAGAGGTTGAAGGAAGTGAGGTAATGGTCGGACATGGGACCATTTTTCTATAGTTCGCCAAACCTTGGGGAAGGAGGCAATGGGCAGGACCTCTAATTCTCTGCTCAGGAGTCATCATAGGGTGTTTTTAGAGGTGTGCACCAGGGGCCCATGTTGTTTTTGTTCTTCGTTTTCGTTATTTAAATATGTCATTTTCTTTTTCATTAATATCCAATTTTTGTTTTCCATTGGTTTCAATGGAAAACACATTTCCAGCTGTAACTATTTTGTTTTTCATTATATGTGGCTGATACTTGGTGAGAGTGTACCTCCAATGGAAGGCATTATGTGTACCAAATTTCAAAAAGAATGGTTAAAGGAATACAATTTTATAAGCAGTTTAATTATATTATTTTGCAAAAATCTTCATATACATTCTTAGCTGTCACTTCTTTGCCTCACATTTAATGTATCTGAAATGTGGCCAGTTTACACCCCTTCCCATATTTACTAACTCTGCCAACTTTCAGAAGGATTAGATAAAGGGTCCTGGTGGTATAAGCAATTGACTTATAAATATATGTCTGACTGTAACATCTTTGTAGTCCAACCAGTGTGCATGAACTTTGGCAGCGTTGTATAAAACACTTTCACAATCATCTCTGCCAAATATCAGAAAGATGTGATAAAGGGTCCCAATTTTATATGCCTGCACAGCATATGCAGAGAAGGAGCCTATGGAAGGGATTCTCTTATGTGTCACTGTGGTATAAAATAGGTTTGTGATGCCAATTGGCCAGCAGAAATTTCAACCAAATATCCTCATTCTATCCCCAAAGTCCCAGTTATGTCCCTTCTATGCCTGCCTGAGGGCCGCCCCCTATGCCCGCCTCAAAGGCACTACTGATTGGTCCTGCAAAGCTGGAAGCATGTAGTAATTGGCCAGTGAATGTGTCTGTCAGTCTTTTGGGTTGAGCCACATCCTCCCTCCTACAGTGTCCTTCCCCCTACCATGCCAGGTGCCTGCCTCTGACTGACACTGCATGTGCTTCTATTTATCTGAATAATGGTCTTCAAGGGGACAACGTCAATTGCTTACAAAATTGGTTCCCTTTATCAAATTGTCCTGTAGTTTGGAAAAGATGACAGGGAAGGTATGTGATACATTCCTGCCAAATGTCTTGTAAACAGGGTGGAATATATAAATGTTACAGCTGGAAATGTGTGTTCAAGTTAATGTCTTATACTATCAGAACCCTTTATCTAATCTTTCTGACAATTGGCGCAGTATTAAGCTTGTGGAGGAACATAATATTCATAGGTGTGCGTGGGGGGAGTACTACACATGAACATCCTCATGCACAGTCACCCTTTCCACACGGGCACTCCGGCTTTTTGCCGAAGCCTCGGGGAGGGTGTGTGTGTTGGGGGTGGAGATGCATGGTGGATCGGTGGGCATGGGAGTGCACACTTCCCCCCCCCCCCCGACGTTCAGACGAGACGGGCTCCACACAGGGAAAGGCGGTCCTTGCATGGGGTGTCTCATTTAAAAACACACATAGTCCCTTCACCAAGACTTGAGGAAACACAAAGTGGCAGGGAGAGAAGAATTTGCCCCTCTGTGTGCATGTGTCTCTCCTTCTCCCCCATGTGTCCCTGTGTGATTCCTTATTTTTGTAAAGATTGCTTTTAATAATATATATATTTCCCTGCCAAATGCTGAGTTAGGCAGGAGGTTGTTCAAAATTTGCATAAACGTACATCAATCAAAATATGCAAATAAATTTGTGGCTCACCATACATCTGGAACTTTGAAAGGCTGGAGTGGGACTGGTTGGTGGACCATATATTGTCATCCTCCAAGGGAACTGGATTAAGCTTCCTTGAGAGAGCATTAGGTTGGCAAGAACTATAGCAAGCAGTTACCTTCTCTAATCCAAGTAAGCTTCAGCCAGGGCAAAGCTAAATTTTATTCTATTTCAGGAGTATCTGCCTATGAGCTTCCATTATTTATTTGTTTGTTTGTTTATTTATTCATCTATTTATTTTTAAATGCTGCCCAGTACATGGCCATGGGGGAGGAGGGAGAACAAATTCTGATCTTTCTGCTTTACTGCTATCACTAAAACTTGAAAATTATTTTATCTAAGTATATGGTTTTAACAACTTTTATTTTTAAAAAATCTGTTATCAAACAGGCTGTACAAAGGGAGAAAACTACCAATAGCTAGCATCCATGGTATGATAACAGAAGTGATAATATGCCTTTAATTGTGCTTTTATTTTTCTCACAAAAGAAAAAAAATCCCCAGGGTCCTATCAAGGGAAGTTCAGACTCTGCAACAACACAGGGCTCCATGAGTACAGGAACCCTGTGGCTGTGCCCCAAATACACGGGGACCATAAATAACTCTGAAATGACAAATGGCATGTTAGTAAAGACTCTTGGCTTCTGGGACTGGGTGGAGCCTGCCTTTCTTCCTGCATCACCACCACCTGCCCTGCTTGGGTTGGGATTTTTCCTTATATTTTCTATTTTGCCTCTCTCTCCTGCTTATTTGGTAGCTGCACCCGCCTATCTTTCTGTTTGGTTCCAGTCTGCTTATAAGGCAGGCTGGGAGCCACAGGAAGCTGGTGGAGCATCTGTTGCCAGTTCCTTGCTGCTGGTGGTCTGGCCCATATCTTAAAGTATCTTGGTTCACTGCTCATGTTGTATCCTTCTTTGTCTTTTATTTGCTTAGTTTTGTCCTCTGTTCTTGTCTGCCTTGCCCTCCCATGCTCTCTCCTCTCATTCCAACTGTGTCACTCCCTTGTTGTTCTCCGCCTCTCCCTTGTTGTGTTAGTTTCCTGCCTTGTTTCTCTTACAGCTGTGACTATTCTAGTTTCCTCATGGCTGTCTTACTGTCTGTGCTGTTTCTCTGTTGGTAAGCCTGTATTCCCGTCAGACTTTATTCTAGTTACCTGTTGTGTGGTGTTTGTTATCCTCATAGCTCCTGGTGCTCCCCTTTGGTGTTTTGCTCATGCTTTGCTTACTGTCTCATTTCCTTTGCTAGCCAGTGTTCCTTGTCCCCTCATCTCCCTTGTTCCCTTGCTCCCTTCATAGTGAGTGTTGACTACCTTGCCTAGTACATTATGCCCTTCTCAGTCTCTTGGCGTTCTTAGAGCCTTGCTTGTCCCTTGTGTGTTAATGGGTGTCTTTAGACCTAATAAAAATTGAGTGTCAAAACCCCATAGCACATGTTTGGCCATTGTGTGTAGGCACCATAACAATACCAGCACCAATTAGGCCACCCGTTGAACACGTGATGTGAACACCATTGCACCTCAAGGACAACTTGCGTGTTCTGGCTGGACACATGGCCAATGCTGTGTCTAATGATATTGTGTGCCACGTTAGCAGGTACAACACAGGGAATGAGGTGGCAGCACTTGTGTGCTGAGATCAGGTGGCGAGCAAAACACTGATTTGTCCCAAGATGGGCTGTGTGTCTAAGCAGCGCCACATGGTGAACACAGGGCCAAACCGGTGTTCATATCAAGGTCAAAACACACACACGTTGACGTTATGTCTAAAGACACCCATTGTCTTGTCCCTCCCCTAGCTAGCATCCGGCTTTGTTAGGGTCTGGTTTGTTCTTTGTGCTTCTTTGTTGTTTGTCCCATAAAGTCTTCTTTGGCCATTGCCTTGCTTAGTGCCTCGCCCCCCTTCATGGCTAGTGTCTGGTTGTCCATTGCTTTGTTTAGTGCTTGCCCTCATTCATAGCTAATCTCTGGCTTGCCCCTTGTTTAGTGCGCTATCCCCTTCCTAGTTCCCCTCTAGCATGTGTCTTCCTTCATAACTTGCTGTAGTGCAGTGCCTTGCTGTTCGTGTGAGTTCTCTGGTTTAGGGTCTGTTATCCTGCCTTGTTCTGTCTATCACCAGCTCTGATCTCTTCCCCTCCTGCTGGCTTCTCTTTAGCCTACTAGTTTCCCTAAAGCTGAAACAAGAATCAGTTTTGATTCTCACAAGAATCTTAGGAGAATCGAGAACCCTTAGTGAGATCTCGAAGTTCTTGCTAATGGCGCAAGAATCTTGCTTAAAAAGAAAAAGGCAATTGCGCATATGCAAAATGGCCACTGGGCTGTTCTGTGCATGCACAGTCCTGTTCCATAGCAGCGCTGGCAGCAGCGCTGCCATTTTGGGAAAGAGCTCCACATGTGCAGAATGGTCCGGTGTCCATTTTGCCTACGTGCTGTTCTTTTTCTTCTTTTCCCCGGCGTGGCGTTTGTGGCTGCAGAAAAGAAGAGAGGAGAGAAAAAGACCGACAGATACGAGATGTAAGACTTGTCATGGGATGTGGCACACACGTGGCTCCAGTAAGTAAATTGAGAAAAATCTCAATCGACTCATGATTGAGAACTGGGCCTTTTCTCAATTCTCATGAAAACTGTGCCAAGAAGCTCGATTCTTGATGAGAATAGAGGAAAAAAGTGAGATTGAGTTTCAGCCCTATGTTTCCCCCATCTGCCTTCCCTTATGCCCCCTCTTGCCTTGCTTAGCCTTGTGGCTTACCCTCCTGTACCTTGTCTCTTGTCATCCTGGACCCCTCTCCATTACTATTTCACCCACCCTGGCCTCATATGCCCTCAGGTCCCCAGTCCTGATCCCTAGTACTCTCTTCCTAGTCTTGATTCCTTTTTTGCTCTCTTTCCTTGACCTTGATGATGATGAGCAGTCTGCTCTCAAGGTCTGGTAAGCGTGGTTCCCTTTGCTGAGCATCAAGTCTCCCTGGCATTGGAGATGGAGAATGGCTGAGGGGTTTCCTTCACCTAACTGTTACCCTTCCTAGTGCTGCCTTGGTCCTTCCTATCATCCCTTCCTGAGTCAAACCCCGGAACCTGACACTGGTCCACAGAGCTTCAAATGCAGAGACATGGCCTATGGAAAGGCCACAGTGATCCAGGAGGAGTTCCTAACAGATGGTCTGTGAGCAAACAACCCATAGGCATAACATGGGATTTCCTCCTGCTAGAGGTTTGTCAGAGGCCAGGTATAAGAACTAACTCTCAAACCCACACCCTAGGAGTTCCGGACCAGTGGCCAGCCCTCCTGCCCCACTGCCTCAGCCTGCCTAGGGCCTGGCCATTTCCAGAAAAGGCTCCTCTGCCTGATCAGGACACACCCCTCTAGCTGTATGTTTTTGGCCCCTGTCCACATCCCCCAGCTGCCTGGTTGGTTGCCAGCCTGGCTGGAAGATAGAAGGGGCAACTAATTTTCTCTCTGTGTTTGCTTTTCTGGCTCTGCCTCTGCTCCAGTGGCCAGCCCTTGTTCCCAGCCCCTTGCTCTGCTTCACCCTTTGCTCCCAGCTGATTTTGTTCCCAGTCTTGCCTTCCCTGTTGTCTTATTGCTCTGACTCCCAGGCCTGTTTGTCTGCTCTAGCCCCAACCCTGACTCTTACACTAGACCTGAGCATTTTCTGGTGGTTTTGTAAGACCTTTTGATTTGGCCAGACATTTGACAGACAGGGATAGGGTTTTCTCCTCCCGGGGGCCGCACTGAAAATTACTCCAAAGACCACATAGAAGTTGTAGGTGAGGGCACTTAAGGAATATACTCAGGTGGATGATCCAGGTCATGAATCTGTGCCATGGATCTGTTCCCTAGCCTTGTGTGCAATGCATGCCCTACTCTCTGTTCCCTTATCCCTGAGCTCACTCTTTCAGTGCTTGGGGGAAGGAACTGGATCATCATTAGGAAACACTAAAAAATCATCTATGTGTAATTTTTTTTTTAAAAAAGTACTTGCTATAAAATGTTTTGCTTCACCAAGTGCATTAATTTTGAAAGGGCACCAGGGAGCTTCAAAGGTGTCTTGTTGAAAAAGAGCTACCAGTTAATGGAACTGGCAGTTAGTAAAAAAACAAAATCAAAACCAATTCTCTTCTGGAAGGATAAAGTTTATCCTTCAATAAAAGGCTCAGGAAAATAAGTTATAACTTATCTAAAAGCTACTAGCTGCAGGGGGAGGGGGGAGCAAACCCCGAGAGAGGCACCCCCTGTACAGCAATTCAATTGAGCATTTTGCCAGATAATGCAGTCCTGTGGCAACTGCCTTTTGCTTTCTGGGCCTCTGGATGTGGGTTGCAGTTTGAACTTGTCTCTGCTTTCGTTGCCCTTCATAAAATGCATTCTTCAATCATTCTAAATACTGTGCTGTAGCCTCTTTTTTTATCCCTGATTTCTACATGACCCTCAGTCATTATTGTTTTCAAAGTAATGAATCCTGCATGGCTCCCTTAATTCTTAAGGCATACTTTGTTATTTTGGCATTTCGTGAATAAATCTTACTGCTTTTGGATATTTTGTAATTCCTTAGAAAATGGAGGACATTGATTTTAAGAAGATTAACTGTGCTCGCTTTGGGCACACTCTCTTCCACACATTGAAGTCAACAGCAAAAAAGTCCCAGTAGTATAAGACTGTGTCTAAAATATTCCACAAATTTTTTCCTGAAGCATTTTAGCCTCCTAGGAATTTTGAGAGGAGTCAAAATTGACAACTAGAAAAAAATAAAAAAATCTCAAACAAGAAAAAGATCTCGAGCCACTTAACACAGAGACACCAGTGACAAAAAACTAACAGGTGTCTAACACATTGCTGGTAAAGTGTGTACTTGTTATGCTAACAGGCACCAGATGGCCAACAAACGTTGCTATTGCATGTTCTGACTCTAGAGTTCTAAATTTAAGTGACTGTGATTAAAGTTGTTTAAACTGGGGAAAGTGTATTTTTCACTAAGCTGAACTCAGAAGAGGACCAAAGCATCTTTATCAAAAAATTTAAAAGATAGAAATTTCAGTGCAGAGGAAATGGCTCACTAAATAATGAGCATGTGAAAATGTTCACAAATGTTTAACCTCAGGGAGTTAAGATTTGCCTGCCATAATACATGCAAAGATTCTATGGGTGCCTTCTCAGGGAAGATGTGAAAACATTCTCAGTATGCCAGCACTGTTCCATTCTTCCTAGACCTCCTCAAAGGTTATCTCCACAAGACTGGTATGTTTACATTCAGCCCTGAACTAATTCCACTGAATTGTGTGAATGTTTACAACAGAAATGACGATGGCCTAAATCTTTGTCATACAGTGCTCTCCATTCATCACACTCTTTTTTCCATTCCATTCACTGCCCACCTTTCATCCCACCCACACCCTAGCCATTCTTCCTGTTTCCATGGCTCACTCCTTGTCAATCTACGCACTCACTCTAATGATCCTGCTTAGAATTCTACCTAATCTCTCCTCAGTGCCACTCATTGCCATCTCACGCAGCCTCCTGTCATTTTGCCCATCCTAGCCCTCCTGCTCATCATCTCACTAGTTCCTCACTGTCAAATGCAACATATTTTTTGTAATACTGTTCTTTTTAAAAAATTATTGTAAGTCACGCTAAGCCATTTTGAGGATAAAACAGAATGTAAATCAATAATCAATAATAATCTTATAATCATAATCTCATTGGTATTTCACCAGTCACTCGTTCCACTAATTTCCTCAGACCACTTCCTTGTCATTCCTCCTGCTCCTTATGGCATTCCTTTTTACCATTCTACTTCATCTCTTCTCATTTAACCCATTTCCTCTTGCTCCCAACTTGTCATTCCTCCAGATCCCCATTGTCCTATCAGACTCCTAATCAATCAATCAATCAATGTACTATTTATTGAGTACAAGCTTATCATCATGACTCCAACAGTACACAAGATAAACTTCTTCCAACAAAGCTATACATATGAACATAATAAAATTTCTCAGTGAAAAGTAGTTTCACAAAAGTAAAATACTGTTCTATCATCAGACTCCTAATGGAGTCATTCCTACCCATCCCTTGTCATTCCACCCAGTTGCTGGTCATTTCACCTATTCCTTCTAGCTCTCTCCATGGCATTCCATGCAGTTCTTATTGCAGTTTATATGTTTCTATAATTTGCATTTTCCCTTTTCTCCCTTAATATCATAAAACCATATAACTGAAATGACTCCAAGGGTCAGCTAGTCCATCCCACTGCATAGCATAGGATCTGCCATAGCTTAACCATCCCAGACATATACTCATCCAGCCTCTTATAAATGTCCAATGATAGAGACTCCACAACTTGTCTAGCTAACCTGCTCCGTTGCCTGATTGTCTTTACAGTGAGGAATGTTCCCCTAAGATTTAGTATAAATCTGCTTTTCTTCAGCTTGAGCTCATTGTCTCTTGATCGTCCCTCCATACCACGGAAAAACCATTGTTCTCCATCTTTTTATTCCAGAATTTCAAATACTTGTAGACTGTCGTCATGCCTTGTCCCTCCCTTTAGTTTTCTTTTCTCCAAGCTAAAGCTACCCAGTGCCTTCAACCTCTCCCCATATGACTTATTTTCCAAACCCTTCATCATCTTTGGTGCTCTTCTCTGCAGCCTCTCTATCTTCTCTACATAACCCTCTGCACCTGAAAAGGATTTGAGTTTGCCTGAAAGGCAGCTCCTTTGCATTTCTATACAGCCCATTTAAGCCTGTTGCCTTGCACACGCCCATTATTTCCAATTGGCATTCCATGTCATTCCTTTTAATATGGTCCCTAATCAAGTGCTCTTCCTGGGAGGTAACTGGGAAATAAGTGACTGGGGCTTGAATACTGGTCAGGTCTCTCCTCAGAATGCAGGTGTGACAGTCGACTTCAGCTGTCAACTCTCTCTGACTGGACCATTGGGATGTATACAATGGGTATTTATTTTCAGACATTACGAGATGAACCACGGTCAATACCCACATGGGGCCAAAGCGCCCTGAACGTCTGTTTGGCGGCCGCCAGATGTTCACCACGGTCACTTCCCACATGGGGTCAATTTCAACCACGCTTCCGGGGCTCCCTGCGGGACAATCGCTGTAAGTGTGGCCAAAGAGATTCCTGGCGGGAACAAACAAAAAGTAACATCTGGCCGGCAACCACAGCCTGGACTCCCAGACGGGATTCCGGGTCGTGGTCATATTGGGCAGGTGCTGCGGCCGCATTGGCCGCGGCGCCCGCCCATCTCCCCAGAGGGCGGGTGGCAGGGGAGCGGGGCCGTGCGGTTGCACGTTGTGCCGCACAGCCCCACCCCCTCCCCAATTCCCCGCCGAGATCAGCCGGCACGTCTGTTGGACGTGCCGGAGTGATCCCAGTGGGGAATCATTTGGGTGATTCCGGGACGGGGCGAATGCTGCCCCGTCTCGTCTGGAATCACCCAATAAGTGCCAGGATCTTTCATTGGGAAAATCCCAACTTTTCTCAATGTTTAACAACTCTGTTCTGAATCTTAAGTGAGAGATTCCTCTAAAGGCTTGAATCCAAGTAAAGGATTCCAAGGAGTGTCTGAGAGTGCAGTTCATCCCATAATGGACATTAAATGCCAAAATGTGCTCTCCCTTTGGATTAAAACAGTTTTCTGCTTACTTCTTGTCTCTGCAGATCCAAGTTTAGGAAATCCAGTGGGGGAAATAATAATGGATAACCCCAGTGTCCTCCTGGCTAGCATTTCCGCGGTGAATAAAACCAGTTGCATATTCACAGCTGCCTGTGAAGTATTGCTGAGAGAAAATTGTTCTTTCTCTCAACAGCCCTGATCTATTGGAGATCTCTCATTAAGTGAAAGTACCTTGGCTATAAAATGAACTCTTTCAGTGGTGAAATATTCAGTGTAGTGATTCATATACTCTAGGGTGA
Source organism: Sphenodon punctatus (assembly GCA_003113815.1). Classification (NCBI taxonomy): domain Eukaryota; kingdom Metazoa; phylum Chordata; class Lepidosauria; order Sphenodontia; family Sphenodontidae; genus Sphenodon; species Sphenodon punctatus. The sequence continues at coordinate 639,931 of QEPC01007591.1, forward strand.
AATTCACTCAGGTGCTAACAGCTTTTTCCAGAATACTCTCTAGCACTAAGTCTTCAGAAAGCAGAACATGGGCAAGATACCAGTGTAAGAGGCTCCCTGCAAATACTGTGTGTGGTAAAGGAAGTCTCTGTGATCATTCTGATTATGTTGATATATAAGGAGCCTTCTAATGGACATAGGAATCAAAGCTAATATAGCTAAAACAAATACTTTTTCAAATACATCAGAAACAAGAAGCCTGCTAGGGAGTCAGTTGGGCCATTAGATGACAAGGGAGTAAAAGAGGCGCTCAGGGAGGATAAGGACATTGCAGAGAAGCTGAATGAGTTCTTTGCATCGCTCTTCACTGCAGAGGATTTTGGGGAGGTACCCACGCTGGATCCTTGCTTTAAGGGTGAGGAATTGGAAGAGCTGTTACAAATCAATGTGACATTGGAGGATGTTCTAGGGCAAACTGAAAAACTGAATACTAACAAGTCACCAGGGCCAGGTGACATTCACCCCAGAGTTCTGAAGGAACTCAAATATGGGTGTTTTCAGACGTTACGGGGCCACTTGGCCCCGTACCGAAAACAACCTATCCATCCCCCACCGGGATGACCCTGTCACGCTGTATCAGACATGCCGGGGGGATCCTGGCGGGGGATCTGGGGGGGGCGGGGCCACGCGGCGCAACATGCGGCCGCACGGCCCCGCCCCCTCCACGCGTCCCGCCGCCCACCCTCTGGGGAGACGGGCGGGCGGCGGGGCCAATGAGGCCGCCGCGTCTGGCCGGATTCACCACGGCCCGGGATCCCACCGGTGATCTTTGCTTTCTACCATCTAAGAGATCAGGGCCCAGTCATTTACATCACTGACTGAGAATGGACTTTCTATATGGTAAGCTTTATATAGAGATTCACCCAGTATAGAATAGGATGCGTTATATTACTTTTCGTTTTGATTAGCCACTCTGTATCAACTGTTCTAGCTTATGTAAATAAACTTTCTTCTTATCTTTATGAAGAAGTGTCTGTGGTCTAACATTGGGAACACAAACAAGCCAATTTTTCAAGCTCTTGCGAACCCAGAGAAAAAGAGTCTGAAAACGGGAAGCTTTCTGGACCTTGAGTGGCAAAATAATTCTCCCCTTTGCAGGACTGGCCAGCCAGAGAGAGAACTGGTTCAGGTGGGCTGCAAGTGAGGGAAATTGAGTCACCCAACCCAGGAAAGTGGGGTGTTGGACCCGCAAACCTGTGACAAAGGACCAGTACTATAGCTGAGTTTAAACGAGGTTTGGACAAGGTTCTGGAAGATAGATCCATTAGCAGCTATTTATGTTCTTTTCTTGCTTTCTGCTAACATACCTCAGCTTGTAATGGTAAAACATGTACACATGTGGGACAAGCCCAGTCATTTAAATGCAGTTAGGGACTTGAATGAGCAAAGGATAACAGAAGAGGGGCAAAAGTATGCAGACAATTCCAGACCAAAGAAAGGTTTGTCTACCTTTGGCTCCCTGATAACTATAGCAATGCTTAAAACAACAAGAGAGCCAACTCAATGGGACTCACATCTATTCTAACTGCTAGCACCCAGTGTACAAATTACTGGAAATAACTCCTAAAACATACTACCAAGAGTAATGTTACAGATCTCTGCACAGACTACTTTGCCATAGTAAAATGCACAAAACAAAGGCAGTCCTCACCTCCTCTTGCTGCCTCCAAGCATTCAGTGAAAATAATTTAAAGTTCAAAATAGGAAGGCACAAATTGCATTCCTAGAAGAATAGAATAGATCAAAATTCTCCCCAGGAACTTTCACTCCATCCTTCCCCCCTAGTCCCTACTCCAAAGAGTATACAAACACCTTAGCCTTTGGGCTTTTTTATTTCCCCCTTGGTCTGGGCATACAGCTCTCACCCCTGAGCCAAAAATTGCACAACACTAATAGTCGGGGTGTGAGTGATGACAACTTCTGAACCCTGGTGACGCTGAGCCTCCGCTTGCTGCACTTCTCTCCTCATCTCCTGCTTGTCTCTCCCAATCCATGCTCCCTTCAAGCACCTCCCAGCAAGGTCTGTGCCAGAAATTCTACACACACTCAGGCACACGCACACACATGTACACACACTCCTATGTGTAAATGCAGGTGCGCACATGCATGCGCATGCACTCCTATGTGTAATTGCAGGCATACACACATGGTGATTTCAGAAGTGACACGTTCCAATTCACCACAGTGAATCCCACCCCGGTGTGAACGGTTCACCGTGGGCTATGGTGACATGTGCGGCCCCAACAGAAGTGACAGGATCGTGACCACCGCCCGGGGGCAATCAAAGAGAACATGGGCCGGGGGAACACAACAGACATGCAGTGGAGACGCGGACCGCGGTTCGAGCCCCAGAATGCACCGCGGCTGGGGTCAATTCCTTCCACCGCGGTTGCGGGTTTCTGTTCAGAAGTTACTTTTCATTCACCCCTGCCGTGGTGACCATTCATCACACTTCTGGACCTCCTCCCGCCCCGACCTCATGAAGCGTGGTTAGCTTCACCCCGGGCCATGTTTGACTGTGGTGAACATCTGGATGCGAGCAAACAGACATGCATGGCGCTTTCACCACCCCCCGCGTTTGAATGAGGTTGACTGTGGTGGACATTTACCACGTCACTTCTGAAATCACCCACATACACACTTGCACAGTGGCAAACGCATGCACACACACATACATGCGCCCTTGCACAGTGGCACGTCACATCACACACAAACATACACACACACACACACACACCCCTACACAGTGGAGCCCCCCCCCACACACAACTGCACAATGGCTGGCACACACACACCCTACAGGTATATTTTTCCAGGCCACTTATGAAAAATACATGTTGCAGGGACTGCATTGGTACCATAGGTGCCAATGGGGATGATTCTCACCTGACCAGAGGTTTTTAATGTTGCTTGCAGCCTCACTAAGTGATGGGTGGGAAGACTTGGGCTGCCTTGTTTGTTTCTTCTGAATCTGGTGAAGTTGTCTCTGAACTCTGGCTCTCCGTGACTGTCTGGTCACCGTGCCTCCTCTCACTGCCTCCCGAGGGCTCCTTCGACTGACGACAAGTGATGAACTGCAAGCATGATGAGTCCAAACCAAAGGAACCAGGCAGGAGAGAGGAGCCATCCAGGCAGCAGAGTGACTTGTGCTAGCAGCGAGGGAGGTGTGCTATGTAGCAGCAGCAGGTAGTTTCCTGCTACCACTGCTCAGCTGCTGCCTACACTCAGTGCACCTGCACCCAGTGTGCCCATTCCTAGTGTACTCGCTAGACTTCAGTCCTAGTGGCCTTTAACTGTCTTCCAGTTCCGGGCCACAGCAGGTACTCCAAGGGTCTCAGGCCCAGGCACAACTGCGCCCGCCCCCCACGCCAGATAGCTATGCCAGTGGAAGGAGGGGCAACAGCTTGTTCCCTTGCTCCCTCTAAATGGTGCTCATGCACATAAATTCTGCTTTTCAATCCTGTAAAATTCTTGCATTCTCCATCCTGTCCTTCCATTCTTTATGGTTCACTGAGAGATGAATCTTAGCCATAACCAACATGCTATCATATAAGGTCGCATAACATTCTCTCACATTAGATGGGAAATTTCTGCTGAGCCCAGCCTACACAAAAACATACTGCACTACAGTCTCTTGTCTTGCATCCATGCAAGGCCCGTAAAACCATCAAGATGAGGCCTGAAACGAGAAATCGCGGCAAATGCTGTTTCCATCAAGACCGGGTCGTTCGCCTTCATTTGCACGATGCAGAAATTGATCAGCTTTCCCACTGTTTTTACCATTTGTCATTATTTTTCGTGAGTTGAACAGAGCTGCCACAGGGCTGATTCCAAGCCCCATGTGCACCTTGCATGAATTTGCAGGAGCTGTGGAAATGCAAAAGAACTGGCTAAGTGCCAGGGAAGTACTGGAAATTTCCATAAAAGTGCTGTAAAACTGTTTTAAAAGTTCCAGAAAGTGCCAAAAAGTTCCAAAAAATGATAAAAAATGCTGGAAAGTGACTAAATGGATGGAAAATGATGAAAATCGCAGATGCCGATATCAACATTGGCGAAAGCATGGAATCATCAGAGACTAATAAAGTACCAACAAGCGCTTGCAGGCGCTCCTGAAAGGTTGGTATTTCCCTGCGGAATGGGAACACTTCCTCTTGTTTCAGCCCTAATCAAAACTACTAGTGGGAGTTTTGCCAAAGAAAGGCTTTTATAATTTGAACCATACAACAAATCAATAAAAACTGTCTTATGAAGTATATATTCTGGACCTTATATGTCTTTGATATATGCCAAAATACCCCCAAACTACTGTATGTGGGTCAACTACTCCTCTTATAGGTATCAATTTTACATGACTATATCTCCATTAACCTCAGCAGACCTACTCCTGATTCACGATGTCAGTTAAAACAGGATCCAATCTTGCTTTATCGCTAGAAATGGAATGTCAATAAAAGTACTGGAATATGTCAATCACTTATGTACACTGAGACTCTAAAAAAATAATATGAACTTTGAAAAGCAATGACTGCACACAGACACCCAATAAATGTTTTTAAAGTCTCAATACCCACAACAATTTATGGTTACAGAGGTTACAGACAATTTATGGTTACAGACAAAAATTGCATGGTAAAACCTAAAATCAAATTTTCAGTGGGACTATGCCAATTTACAGGTGGGAAAGGGAGGAAGGCAGATTCTTCTATAACTTACCGTAATTGCAGGTCCAGCAAAAGCCAAACTAAGCAACATCAGGAAGGGAACAGCCTCTTGTGCAGGTTCTATGTATGGCATACTCAGACTCCTGTCATAACAACTGAATCCAGAGTGAACGGGCTTGAAGACATCGGTAAGTTCAAGAAAATAGAGGCTAACAACAGAAGATGCCAATATGGGCAACTAGGAAGGAAGGAAATTAAAATGAATCATTTAAAAAAGGAATGAGGTAATATTTATTAGCAAAATGCCATAAAATTTATCTGGTAGGTATTTCAAAGTTTAAAAGACTTGATTTACAGAAATGCTGTCACTTAAACAATTCTAGCCAACAGGCTGAAAACAAATGTTTTTCAAATAAGAACATAAGAAGTGCCATACTGGGTCAGACCAATGGTCCATCTAGCCCAGCATCCTGTTTCTGACAGTGGCCAATCACGGTGGCTTGGGAGAAGCACCCAACAGGTCACAATGGGGGATCCATTCCCTGTTGTTTTCCCCCAGCTCCCGTCATGTTCCCTGATCCTGTCTGGCTAATAGCTGCTATTGAATGAACGTGAATGATTCCCCAGGGTCCTGCCACCAACTCCTCTGCTGCTGGGGTGTGCTTCACCATGCCAAAACGCCAGTTCATCCCAACAGACCCTGAGATGCCAACAGGACTTGGACAGAGCCCTTGATCCCCACTACTCCAAATTTCACCCCACTACTTGGAACCTGTGGGGGGAGCTGGGATCAAGAGCCCTGTCAGACGCCGCTTCATTCTGCCAAAGTTCTGCAGGCATGAAACAGGATCTGGTGGGGATCTTGTGGAGCTCTACTCAGTCCTTGCTGTTTATCATTACCCGTTGTTTAGAGTCTAGACTCAAGTCAACATGAATAAAAATTCTGAGTAAAACTTCATATGCACCTGTAACAAAGCTTCTCTAGAATCCAAATATACTTCAAGTGGTGCATTGCCTTCACCCATTCAATTCCATCAGAAAAGCAATTAAATTGGGCTGGCAAGATATACTCTGGAGCAAGCACTGATGATGACCGTTCATGCTTAACAGTTAGATAGTTAACAATCTATATTTTCCTTTAACATATGTCCCAATAGTTTATTAGGGAGAGACGTTAGGCATATGAGGGCAAATTTACTCCGAGACTGCACCATCTGTTGCAAGTACTGGTTCTATAGCAGGGAGCCTATTGGCAGAAAGCCTAATAGGGAAGCTATGGCAAAGAATAGCAATTGCAACCCACCCCCCTGCACCAGTAAGTGTAGAAGACGCATGGTGAGGGTGGCCAAAGCGGAGGAATTCCATTGTTATTTCCCATCTGTGGAGGTGCTACCTGGTGCTCTGCAGAATGTAAACCCACTTTTACATAGAGGGTGCAGACAGAAATACTGGATCTCTTATGGGACGCCACACGTTGGCTGATAACAGGCTGTCTGCATCTTCCTGCCCCTTTAGAGATGGTGACATCCAACAGCAGACTAATTGCTAGGATTGCAAGGTGTGAATTGTATCTTTCCTTAGATACAATTTTAGAAGATTGCTCTCTCTTTTAGGTTTTTAATACAGCTAAAACACAAACTTTCAAGATTTGCAAAGTTTTCTGTAAACCTACAGCACCATGTAATCAACCTATTTCAGACCACTGAACAACTTCATCCATTGCTCTTTAGAGCAGAAAAAAGTTCTACTCAATCAACACATCACCCTCTGACAATGGCCAGAGGCCTGCCGAAATTTACAACCAAATTCTATGCCCACGCTACATCATGTGCAACCTACACAGTGTATGAACAATAAATTGTGTGCATTTTTCACACACATAATGTGTGTGCCGTTTATGTGCAATGTGCTGTATTGTGTGTACCCTTGCTTATGGCACATATTCAGGTATAGTATCATTCCTTTAATTTGAAGGGCTTGATTCGGGCATGTGTAGGCTGTGAGCCAGGCAATGGGGGCGGGGGCATGGCCACTTAGTGGCACTGCAGTGGAGCACCCACTCAGGTGGAATGCGTGGGGAGGGATTCAACAAACAGGCGGTTTCCACTGTGGTTGCCCTGGCTACAAAGGCAAGTTGCCATGCACTCCCTCTGTGATGGACCATGGGGGAAGTATGCCAGGCTGGCCTTTGCAAGTTCTTGTGACTTGCATAAGGCCGTGTCCTCCTCCCACAGTATCTGTGAGCAGCAGACTCATCTGCTGGCATGGCTCGCTGCCCCAGTTCATACGGGCAGCGGCTCCGTTGCCATCTGTTGCCACAGAGCTATTTGGCTGGCCCTTCATGGAGCACTTTGGATTTATAGGCAGTGCTCGGTGCGTGACCATGAGTGGGCGCTTTGTGGGCATGAGTGGCTAATGGGAGTGGACATCCCTCCATTCCACCTTCAGATGGGTGGTGGGCTCCATGCTCCTAGGTGACCATACAGGGTAGCATCTCATCTAAAAACATCTTGTGACCATACAGGGCCCTTTTAGTGACGTATGGGGAGGGACATTACTGGCTTTCATGGTTATCAGAATTTCACCTGGAAACCATTTTTAAAGACAATGTCATTTTGCATTGGTGTAAGATGAGCTTCACTGAAACATGAAATTAATGAAGCCTTTGTTTGCAAATAGAAGCATTGCTTCAACAGACCTGCAATACATTGAGCTGTAGACTTTATAACCTCAAACTATCCCTTTGTGCCCCTTACTCTCATGTGCTTAAAAAGTTGTGCTTGAGGCAGGTTAGGGACAATTTCACATGCCTCACTCTCCATTTTCAAGTTAAGCACACTGACATTTCATCTATTAGGCTACTTGCGAATGCTGTGGAAAGACATATAAACTGGCATTCCCAATTAAGCAAAGTACTGCTAATCGCTAGAATGGTTCGAAAATAAGATGGGCATCTAGTAGATTTGCTTAAGTAAACAGCAAATAATGCATTTGATATTAATCTGGGGGTTTCTATCCATTTTCATTAGGAAAGCAAAATTTCTTAGCTGGGTGCCCAATGAAATTCCATATCGGGCACCTTTGTTGCCTTCAACAGGATTTCAGCAGGGACAGTGCTGCAAGCATAGAGCAGCTATGGGCTCAATTGCTTCTAGCCTTTGCATGGATGTAGGATGCATGAAGAGCCTTCCTGGGCAGCACGTGAGAGTAAGGCTACATTACTAGAACTCTGTGTTCGTGACACATGCAAGGCTTGTCCATGAGTTACTGAGGATAGAATTTGTAATGACTTACTCCCTAGGTTTCCCAGGGTAGTCGTAAAGCATGTGCACAAGATGAATTGCCAGATGATGTTGTAAAGGCCAGTAGCATAGCTGGATTTAAACAAGGACTGGATACATTCTTGAAGGATAGGGCTATAAATGACAAAGAGTCAAATAGGTCAGGAGATGCAAGTTCTGACTGTCAGGAGTAGGGAGTGGACAGCAGGGAATGGACCACTCCATTAGGACGTGTTGGGTACTCCTCTGAAGTGACAGAGGCTGGTCTCTGTTGGAGACAGGATTTTGGGCTTGATGGGCCACTGATCTGACCTAGTATAGCACTTCTTATGTTCTTAAGATGCTGGAATTTCTCAGGGTAAAGAGCACAGTAACAACATCCTGTTGGCACTGGGGTTTCTGGAGTTATTACCATGTGCTTTCATTTTGTGTGAACACATGGGGGTTTCTGTCACTCCTCTAACCCTGCTGCTTCCAGTTCCACAATGCATCGCAACCTCACACACCTCCTGGTTTTTCCTTTCCCTCCTCCTGGAAGCGCTGAATTGTGGGATAGCTTTGTCCATGCCCCAAAGAAGTGCTGTCAGAATAGAGGAGTGTGTTCACCCAGTACTTGGGAAAGTGTCTCATATGAATAGCAGGAGCATAAGTGCCAATGATGCAGGGCTTTATGGCTTGAGCCCCTACCAGGAACTAGCAGCTAGGGATCCCCCTCCCCCAGTCACTCAATAAAGCCCACAGACCAGGAGGTGTCTATCTTGGCACCTAAGTGTATAAACAGGATCACTTTCCAGCTCTGGGTGGCACCCAGGGACTCTGCTCAGTGCCTGTGTCCAGCTCAGGGCTTTGCTAGCATACCTGACCCATGCCCACCAGGTTCCATGTCAGGCCTTGGACTTTATCCAGGAGAGAGTGCTGAGCCTGCCCTGCTTGTCTCCAAAGCTGGTACTACTGCTGTGACAAGGTCTGGGGACAGATGTAAGGCCAGATCCCCTGCCCTTGGTGTCCCTTTTCCTAGGAAGAATTCATTAACTCCTGGTAAGGGGCACAAAGGAATAGCTATTAGTCCCTCTGGATGCCGTACCCCCCTAATGCTTCCCAGAATGGCCCATGGGGTGTAGTTTTGGAGGCAGGGCTTTCATGGGGTTCAGACTAAATCACACCCTGACACAGCATTATAGAGTAGGTGAGCCTAGGTAGGGGGTTAATACTAGGGGCAGGAATTCAGATTCTCGTTCAGTCTCTAACTGTACAGAATGGGCTGTTACAGTTATCTGTATGGTTCTGGAACAGTGAAACAAAAAGTCTGGTCATTTTTACATGTATGTGGTGGGTGGGGGGATGATGTTTTGCCGCAGTGTGTTTCCGCACAACACACACACACACACACACCTCCACCCATCTCCACCCACGGAGACTCCTTCAGTTTCTCAGAGGGCTCCGTGGGTAGAAGTGGGTGTGTGATGGGTGGAGGTGGGTGTTGCGCGGGAGCACGCACGCACCCCCACTCATCCTGCTCGGTGTTCACACGGATGAACACTGAGCAGACACCCATCCCTCCATCCACTGCCATCCATTTACATGGACACACACACACTTGCACATCCGCCCGAACACTGAGCAGAGGTGGGGCGCATCCATGTAAAAACGGCCCGTTTCAGTTTGGTACTAAAATAATTTTTACAAAATAAAAATTATTGTGCATGCGCAAAATGGCTACCAGACGATTATTTGCATGTGAACCCTTTTCCAAAATGGTGGCAGCAGCATCGCTGTCATTTTAGAAAAGGAGAGCCATTCTGTGCATCTGCAGTGGGCATTTTGTGCATGCACAGACATGCTGCCCTTTTCCAAAATGGCGGCGACACTGCCGTCACCATTTTGTTATAATTTATTTATAAGTCTCCGCTAGCCGTGTCTTGTATGAACAGGCCTATACTGTAGAGTAGAGAGGGGCATTCTGATGAAATTATGGATACGGATCTGTAAGTTTTGGATTTAATTATGGATGTTGTATTTAAATCAATAAAAAAATAATATTAAAAATATAAAAGAATTTTTAAAAATCACTGCATATGTGTAAAATGGCTGACAAAGCCAAAATGTTTGTTGTAATTAATCCATTAAAATGGGGTACAAATATACTGAATTTGTCAATTTTGGTATTTGTTTCAGTCCTAATAAAAGTAGACTGTCCTATGAGACTTGCTCTACTGTATTGTGCCTATTGGTAATGAAACAATTAATTATATTTTATATTTTAAAGCTCTTTTAAAAATTGCAGCTGCTAGCAACTGGCCCAGATACTCCGAGGATTAGGCTGACACTTTCCTACCTAGATAAATGTTGTATGGAACAACATCACTGCTGTAAAAACATTTAATCTGAGCATATTTCATTTGCAGAAGAACAGCTACATGTACTAACTTTGACTTGGTTCAAAACACAATGCAGAGACTATCCACTTTTTGACTATATAACAGCTGTGCCTAAGAGCATCAATGAATAGGATACTATTTTGCTAGATATGTCTAGAATTACCCTCATCTTTCTGAATACAGCCACACCACCTAAGAGAACCTCATGGGTATAATCCTAAAACGTATCTTGAATACTACATATTCAGAAATATAATTAATAGTTTCATAACCAATATACAAAATACAGTATACCAACTTATATAGGACAATCTACTTTTGTTATAACTGAAACAAATACTGAAAGTTACAAATTCAGTATATTTGTACCCATTTTAATGGATTAATATTTATTTATTTATAAATATTTGTTAGTCACCCCCTCATGCCTACGGCATCTTGGGGTGGCTTACAGCATAAAAACGCACAATAAAATTCATTAAACCAATATTTTAAAAATACAATCCCCCCCTACCCCACCCTCCCACCCTCCCCTCCGAAGACCTGGGCGAACAGCCAGGTCTTGCAGACACCGAGAACACCCTCTCCATTGTGGCCCCCTGCTTTACACAGGGGACCTCCAAAAAGGCGCCCCCGGCGGACCGCAGGGATCGCTCTGAGGCGCAGAGGGCGAGGCAGTCACCAAGGTATGAGGGGCCCAGACCGTGCAGGGCTTTATATATCAACACTAGCACCTTGAATCTGGCTCGGTAAGCTATAGGCAGCCAGTGCAGAGTACGGAGCACAGGTGTTATGTGCTCCCACCTTCCCGTCCCCATAAGGAGACGGGCTGCCGCATTCTGCACCAGCTGCAGCCTCTGAATCAGAAACAAGGGAAGCCCCATGTACAGCACATTGCAGTAGTCTAGCCTTGAGGTGATGAAGGCATGAATGGGGGTGGCCAGGTCGGGCCTGGAAATGTATGGACACAGCCTCCATACCAGATACAGCTGGCGGAAGGCGGACTTAG
>QEPC01007591.1:660177-698213 GCA_003113815.1 Sphenodon punctatus
AGACAGTTGTAGGAGTTAGCTTAGTGATAGAGATAGTGTTAGTGATTTAGTTTTAGTGTTTGTAGGAGTAGGCCTGTATACTTATTAGATAATCCATTTAGTTCATAGCATTTAGAATAGTTAGTAGCAGTTAGATTTAGTGTAGATAGATATATATTATATTAGATAAAAAAATTAAATAAAAAAAACCCATATAAAAACAAAAAAACAAACAAAAAACAAAAAAACCCATATAAGACCAAATAAAAAACAAAAAAACCATATAAAAAACAATAAAAACTCCCATATAACAAAACATTTCCCAAACAGCCGAACCCAAACCGAACGGCCGAACCGAACGGCCGAACTCGAACCCGGCGAACTAACCGAACTGCCGAATCAAACGGACGAACCGAACCGAACGGACGTACCAAACGCAACCGAACCGAATGGACGAACCCGAACCGCGTCTGTTCGCCCATCCCTAGTTCAATGTAAGTCTGGCCATTCCTAGTAGCATCTTCCTCAACGCATTCCTTAAAGGGCAAAAAACATATTTATTTAATATGTGCTTCTCAGTTTTATCAGTGAGCCTCTGCCACTGCTGCATTACCAAATATTCCTGATCTATCAATCTAGATATCAGATAAAAAGATATTACACTACTACCTTCATTATTACTATACATAAAAGACTAGGGATGGGAATTTCAGATTTACATAGATCCAAATCTACCTGAAAATGGCTGATTTGGTTCTATCAAAAAAATTGGATATTTGTTGGTTTCAGACAATTAGGATCTTCAACACAGATTTTTTTTATTCAGATTTTTTGCATTGCAGTTTAGTCTCATTGCTTCTGTGGGGGAAAACGCATGCAATAAATCCAAATTATTTATTATTATTATTATTATTAGCATTTATATAGTGCCAGCGATGTACCTGGCACTTACAAAGAATAAGATAGACATGGTCCCTGCTCGAGAGCTTACAATCTAAAGACAGGGAGAGGGGAGGCAGGGAAGGAGAAAACAGAGGGAGAGACAAGAGATGCGACATTCATGAGGATGCGAGAGCTCAGGTACACGTGCTTGGCTTGGTTACAGTAAATTCCGAATTGAGGTCCAAAACTCCTAAAGATCCGAATCTGAAATTCCCCTTGGAGTCCGACCCCTATAAACGACATCAGTGAAATGGTGGATGAGTATGGGATCTGGTGTTTCTACTTTTCCTCTCCATATTTAAGTGTACTTTTGTTTGTGGCATGTTGTTGCTTACTATGATTTTATGTCCATTGCTAATGTCACAGGAAATTAAAGCAGCCATGTTGAATGGTTCTAAAAATCCAATTAACAGACTCTAATAGCTTTCTTTCATGCTTGATGGGAATGGGACTTTATTTTGAACTCACACTACTGAGAAAGAGTTAGCATTGCCTTGGAATATATTTTAAAGAAATTTAAAATAGGAATGTCGGCAACACCAAGCAGAATGTACCCATGGCCCATCTATTCTAACCTGTACATGAGTGACCACCACTAAGTAAATGTACTCTTCCTCCAGGATGACCTTATTCTAGCTCCTAAACGTTGGAGAATGACTTTAACTCAGGAGCGTGAAGTTTTCTGTCCCTCCCTCATTAACTGTTACAGCTCTGGATATTCTGATGTGTCCAATACATCCTTGAAGATTGTACTTGTAAACAAAGCACATGCAGGAGGCCTTCTTTTGGGTTTGACAGCTCTCTTCTCAAAAACAATGCCACATAACTGCTCCCTGTGTGGAGAGATGCAGTTGCTACAAATCTCAGAGTTGATTCAGCACCAATCAGCACTGATTCCCGTCAGTGGAAGTTTTGTTACCCGGATCCCAAGCCTGAAAATTGTTTCCCATTGATGCAATGGTCCACTGACACCGGGTGAAAACAACATGCACAGAACTCCACTTTATGCATGCTGCAGGGCTGTGTTGGCACCCTATGCAGCCCTGAAACATGCATAAGAAATGATAAAGTGGCGTTAAAGCGAGATAAGGTGCATGTCTGTTTTCACCCATAGTTGTCAAGGTACAATTGGGGCTTTTATGGGAACAGGGTAAAGCCTTTTAAACCAATGCAAGGTATTAACAATGAAAAACTCCTATACTGTTTCCAACTGACCATTCTGGAATTACAGGCAGATTTTGCTACTTTCATAGAAAGCAGTAAGGATATATAAAGGTATCTGCTTTGGGCATCTAAAAACTGATGGATCCGATTGGTTTCCAGAACTCTCTGGGGCATATACCTGTTGATTTCGCTCTGTCGATGACCTGGTCATGTTGGAACAACATCTTGACCATGACAATCGACATGGTTGCACCCAGAGATCTGCTCCCACTGCTTCATCAGCACAGGTCCCCCGGTATACGGAGGGCCTGAGTTGGCTGAAGCGGGAGGGTAGGTGGTTAGAGCTCAGATGGTGCTTGACTCATGCTGAAGCCGACCAATTGTGGCACAGGTTGTTTTTGAGGAACTATGCCCTGGCTGTGATGGTGGCAAAGAAATCTTTCTTCTCCGCTATCATAGCATCTGCAAAGTCTCATCTCGTGGTGCTGTTCCAGGGGGTGAGGGATCTGGTTAATCCAGCCTGTCTCTGCCAGGACATGGAGTCATCTAATGTCTGCTGTGATTTTTATTAATTACTTTACAGACGAAATTGCTTGTATTCACCACCACTTGGGCGCTGCCATTTCAACTTCAGAGTCAGAGTTTGGGGTTATAGAAACTCAGTCTTGTCCTGTTTGTTTAGATCAGTTTCAATTGGTATTGCCCATGGATGCGAGGGAGGTGAAAGGGGTGATGAGGACAACCAGTTGTGAATTAGATCCTTATCCACCCATCCTGGCTGGTGAAAGCCAGCTGGGAGACATTGGGGCTGTTGCTGGCTGGGGTTGTCAACACCTCCCTGCAGGAGGGGAGAGTATCGGATGGCATTAAAATAGCGGTGGTCTGACCTCTGCTTAAGAAATCATCTTTGGATGCTGACTAGCTGACCAGCTATTGGCCTGTCTCTAATCTTCCATTTTTAGGGGGAAAAATGGGGGAGGGAGGGGGAATCTCTTTCTCGACAGCTCCAGGCTCATCTCAATGCTATCAGATTCTTGGACCTGTTTCAGTCAGGTTTTCATCCTAGGCATGGTACTGAGACTATGCTTGTGATTTTGGATGATGATTTGTGCCTTGAGACGGACAAGGGGAATTCTACCTTGTTTTTCAGTGGCCTTTGATACAGCTGATCATGGGGTGTTGTTGACGACTGTGAGACCTGGCAGAGGTGTGTGGGACTGCTCTTGAGTGGTTCCACTCCTTCCTTTCGGGGAGGTCACAGCAGGTGGAGATGGATGAATGCTTGTTGTCCCTTCAGGACATCCCCTGTGGTGCCCCACAGGTTTCTATTCTGTATCCCCTCTCGTTCAATGTGTATCTGAGGCTGCTGAGCAATGTCATTTTGAGGTCTGGGGTGAGAGATCATCAATATACTAATGACACTCAGCTCTACCTCTCTCACCTAGGTCCTGCAGTCTTGGTGCTTACTTGATGTCTGGCTGCTGTCAGGGACTGGATGAGAGAGAGCTAATTGAAACTGAATTCTGACAAGACTGAAGTGATGATGGTTGGCTGGTCTTGTGACCTGGCAGTGGATTGGGACACCTGTTATTGATGGGGTCCGGCCCCCTCTGGCCAATCAAGTTCACAGCCTTTTAGTGCTTTTGGATCCCTCACTGTACCTGGTGGTGGTGGTGGTGGTGGTGGCCAGTAGCGCTTTTCACCACCTCCATCTGATGAGGAGGCTGCAGCCTTTTATTTCTGATTTGGATCTGGTCACCATCATCCATGCTTTCATCACCTCGATGCTTCATTACTGCAAAACTCTCTACATGGGGCTGGCCCTGATGACTGTTCGGAAGCTGCAGCTGGTGCAGAATGTGGCGGCTTAGGTCCCTTCTGGGATGAGTCGCTGGGAACACATCATACCAGTGCTCTGAAGTCTGCGCTGGCTACCTATAGCATTCTGGGCATTATTCAAGGTGCTGGTTTTGAACTTCAAAGCCCTAAATTATGTGAGCCACATATATCTGAAAGACCTCTTGTCCTACCATGTTCCATTGCAGCCTGTATGGTCAGCTTGAGCACCTGCTTTCAGGTTCCATCCATTACCCTTGTCTATGGGATGGGGTTGCCCAGGAGGGCATTCTTGATTGCTGCTGTGGTTTTGTGGAACTCCCTTTTCCAGGAGGTTCACTGGAGCCCAAGCCTCTTCTGGAGGTGGTGTAAAACATTTTTATTTGAAAAAGCATTTGGCAGGTGGGGAGAGAGGTTGGTTGGGCTTTTGGGTAGGGTTGTGGGGGAAAGTGGACGTTTTGAAGGGAGAGTAGGAGTTTTATTGTTTGGATTTTTTCATCATGTTGTATGAATTGTGAGTCACCCTGAGCCTCTATGGGAAGGGCAGCATATAAATTCTAATTTAATTAATTAATTAAAAGGTTTACAGTTTTAAAAGACTGACAGAAAGTGTTATAACCCTAAATTTACAGATGGGGATCTGAAACAAAGGGCTAAAACATCTTCCCCAAGACCAGACAAGAAGTCTGTGGCGGAGCCAGGACCTGGTCTCAGATTGTTTGAAGTCACAGTGCACTGCCAACATTTAGCACTGATACTAAACATTTAGCACTGATATGCCAGTACATTAGTACTGGCATATGTACCATTGACATGAATGGAACTCACATTGGTGCAGAGAGGTAGTGCTGTCACTAAATGCCATGAAAATCGTGCTATTCATTATCACATCCCTCCCAACACAGTCCCTATTTAGAAGGAACAATCCCCTTTGAGTGCTGAATCCCACTGCCCCTCTTTCAGGAGAGAAAGAGTGACCAGTATTCAAGCCTCAAGCCTCTCTTTCTGGTTGTCTCCCAGAAAGAGATGTCAAGAGGGCAATTGGGAGATGATGGAATGACAAGAAACTAAGCGGAATGATAAGTCTTTAAACATCGGGAACAATGGGAGGTGGACAGGGTGGAGACAAATAATCCGGAAGGGGTGCCCACTATCCCTTATTGTGTCTTGGCATCATCCCTTCTCCAGGGTTTTAGAGCTGTAATGCTCTTAGGCGTTGGTTCCCAAGCGTTTTGCTTATGTTACCTGGATGTTATGGAACAACCTTCCCCCAGAGGTTCATTTGAGCTAGTGCTGAAATCTGTCTTTGAAATTACTTGTTTTTTACCAGATATCTCAGTATTCAACTCAGTTTTACTGACTACCGAGTATTCATCCGAGTTTACAAGGACCATCTGAACACTCGGAGCCAGTCCTCAGAAACTCGGAAATACTCGCAAATAAAATGTTTACTATTCAGTTCAGCCCTAGCTTGAGCCCAAGCCTGAGTGTCTACCGGAGGCAGTGTAAGAACTTCTTGTTGTTTGGCAGACAGGCAGGGATAGGGGATGAGGGGTTTGATGGGTGTGTTTGGGGTAGGGGCGTGAGGGGGGTTAGATGTGGGAAGTGGAGAGGTGGTATTGGGTGGGTTTGTTGGAAGGTGGGGGAGTTGTGTCTATCTTGTTTTTGTGGAGTTTTTATTATGCTTTTATATGCTGAGCCTTTTTATAGGGAAAAGCGGGATGAAAATTTAAATAATTATATATAATTAAATAATTTTTTGAGACTATTATTAATTATTATGATTATTATTAACAAACATTTATATAGCGCCAGCAGTGTACCTGGCACTTTACAAAGTAATAAAACAGACACGATCCCTGCCCCTAGGGCGTACAATCTGAGAGACAGGAGCTGGGGGAGAGACATAGGAAGGGGAACAGAGGGAGAGACAAGGGGTCTAACATTCATGAAGATGCGAGGTCTCAAGTGCACGTACTTGGCTTGGTTACGATGAGAATGACAGCAGGCAGGTCCATGTGGCAAGTATAAGGGTAGATATAGGAAATAGTGGCTCAGCAGCATAAAGAGTCAGACAGAGCAGAGCGAAAGAGGGGAGTTTTAAGGAGAGATTTGAAGGTATGAAGAGAGGGGGGCAAGGCGAATGTGGACAGGGAGGGAGTTCCAGGCATGGGGGGCAGCAAGTGAGAAGGGACGAAGGCACTTAGGAGAGCAGGGAAGGTGTGGAAGGGTGAAGTCATAATATAACCCCCAAACCCCAGACAATGACAAAGAAGAAACTGAACTCCTTGGCATTACTGAGAACTGGTGGGATAGCTGTCATGACTAGTATGTCAATATTGAATGGTATAGCTTGTTCTAGAAGAACAGACAACAAAGCAAAGAAGGGGGTGTAGCACTTTACATTCAAGATCAATCTACTTGCACTGAGATCAAAGATGAGGGGGTAGCAGATCCAGGGACAATATCTGGGTGAAAATAGGAGGCAGAAACAAAAGAAGAGATGTCAGGGTGGGGTTGTATTATAGGCCACTGAACTGGGCACAGAGCTGGACGAGGCATTTTTGAGAGGGTAATTAAGGGACGAATCCTAAACTCGTACGTGTGTGGGTTGCAAATGTTACATGCACCTCATGTGCATGCTGCATTTTTTCCACCATGGTTGCACAGAGGTTGCATGTAGGTGCGTGGGCAAACCATTTTTGCTCAGTGCACAGGATCAGACTCAATGGTTTTAACAAGTCATGAAATGGTACAAATGGGGGACTTCAATTATCCAGATTCTTGTTGGAGGACTAATACAGCAAAACACAGAATGTCCCAAAAGTTCTTGGCATGTGTTGGGAAATCTTTCAAAGAGGTTGAGGAAACAACCAGCAGTTCTGCTGTTTAAGATTTGGTTCTGACTGGAGTTGAAATGGGTACCCATCAAATCTACACTACCCAAATTGAAAATGGTTGCTCAAGTAATAACAGATATCTGTTTGCACTCTGTTGGGTGTCCACTTGGGGTGAAGCAGCAACTCCTTTTTCCACTCCGCTATTTCAGTTTGCCATTTCAGATTTGCCATGACTTTCCGCAGCTTTTCTACCAGCATTCCGCTAACATTTGGAAACTGTCTGAACAAACATTGTTCTGCTACTTTGCAGTGCTGATGGAAATTGCAGAAGTTTAATACTGTCGGAACAAACATTGTTCTGCTATTTTTGCAGCTGTTGGAAGTAGCGGAATGAAAGTAGCAGAATGAATGTCTCTATCGCACCATGCTGCTCATTGCAGAAGAGCTTTTTCCATTGGAAAAAGCTACCGCAGCGGCTTGCCGTTTCAGCCCTAGTGTCCATTTCTATTATTCTGGTTTTTGTATTTTTGGTTTGGTTATTTCAGTCATTTCAGTATTTCAGTTACATCATATGCATATATGTTTTGAATTGTTTGAATATGTTGTTAGCCATCACGAGATGCTTTTAGAAGGAGGGGGCGGCATACAAATTTTATTATAAATAAATACAGATTGTGCACATGCAATTGCCAGAAATGATGCATCTGAAATACTGGCATGAGTGAAAAACCCAAACCAAAAAAATCAACCTCCCTAAATCCCGAAAAAGAATAGTTTTGACATTCAAGTTAAGATCCTGTTCTTTCTTCAATAACAAGACAGTAGTCCTAGCAGTAGAACTCCAGGCCTAGGGCTAGAGGAAAGAGTAAGATACGCTACATTTACATTAGAACTAGTTTAGAATGTTACGGTGGCAGGTACGTTGGGAGAAGGTGGTCACAAAATTATTGATTTTTGTGATTCTAAGAAAAGAGTACAGCAAGGTTCACACACTGGATTTTTTAAAAGCAGACTTGGCAAACTTAGAGAGTTAATAGGCAAGGTCCAAAGTAGGGAATAGCTAAAAATAAAAGGAATACTGGAGTTTTCCAGCTTTAAAGAGAGTCCAAATTGGGTGTCCTTATAAGCAAACTGATGGCACCACACCCCAAATCTATGCATGATCTTTCCCAGTGGCCCTGGATACACGGGACAAGACTGAGCTTCCTTAACCTTAAACTCTGACTGCAGTCAAACTAGTGACCCCCACATTGTGGCAAATATGAGCACTTTTGTCTGCAAAGTAGGTGGCAAACTCATTGCAGTGGGCAATAGATGATTCCAACTCAGATGCACCACGTTGTCCAACACCTGGAACATCTTCACTGGACAGGACTTTTCAGACACTATGTTAGTGGCAAAGAAAACTCTTCAACACCATGTCATAGTCCTTCAAAAGTGATCTATGACACAATTGAGACGAACTCAGCGATGAGGCACATGAGTTGATCTCCACCTTCCGTGGTGCTTTAACAGTCTCACTCCTCCTCCATATACCAGAGGAACTAGTGCTTTCGCAGCAGTGAGAGAGGACACTTGGGTGAAATCATGTTGATGGCTGTGGCCAACCTGTTATTCCACAACTGAACTAGGCCATCAAATCTTGGATTTGTCTCATAGGCTGCAGGTTCTCGATCCTTTCCTTAGACACTAGACAGTACACAGACTGAAATACAGCTGAATGATTACAGGAATTAATGGATTTTTGGAGGGCAAGGAAGGTGAAAATGGGTTTGATCCAGGGGTCAATACTTATTATCACCTAATGAGGGGAAAAAAGGGTTCTTCAGAGAACTTCTTCTTAAAATTTGGCAGCACCTCACCAACCTGCATCTCAGATAATGCATTACATCCTTTAAAAACACAAAATCAGTGGGAGAGATTTAGTATTCAGGGCTGGCCCTAGACATGTGCAACATGTGTGGTCGCACATGGCCCCGCACCAGTCTAGGCCCCGCACCTGGAGGTGGCAGCCCCAGCAAATTATTTAAATTATGCAGATTAGACCCCCAACACCAAGACTTCACACATGGCCCCGCATGGTCCCACAAATCCTGGGGCCGCCCTGTTAGCCCATTGCACGAGTCAATCAATCAATTTCCTATTATTTATCATCTTGTATATTCGGACCCACTTTGGGAGCACATGATTTGTTCCTCATGTTGTTCAGTCTGATGCATATTTTCCAGTTAGAAGTCTTGCTTTGTGTTTCTAATCCTGGCACCTCATTAAAAATTGAAATACATAAAGTACATTTTTGATTACTCTTCCTAAGGCTATTCCTGTACAATAATTTTCACTTTCCATATTCTGATTTCCCCTTGTTTGTCAGATGCTTCTTTCAGTGGTGTTAGTAATGGGATGCTTCGTAATAGTCACTCCCTCTGGATTACTGAGCAGACAACGTTTCTGGGAAAGTAAACAAAAATGTCATTGCTTCTACATGAAATTGCTTTTCTGTCCTAATTATAGAACCGTTTTAAAAATTGTTATCAAAGAGGAAGTTAAAACGGTTGTTCCTTAATAAATAAAAAAAGAGTGAGGAATACCTACTGTATTTCTAAAGCTGTGCTATTCCAGTAATGCTGGGAGTTGAGCAGTGAAGGCTGGAAATGGCAATAAGATATGGAGTAAAAAGAGTGAAGAATGGATTCCAATGGCATTTGGAATTGTGACTTAGTACTAAGTCAGCTAGAAAAGGTGTTATTTCCCTCATATTAGGTCTCTGTAACTAGTTTAAAGAAACAGGGCATACTGCTGAGGTTAAAAAAAAACAAAACTATTTTTAAAGAAAAAACAAAAAACTTTATCCATGGGCCAAATCAATGGCACAATTCCCTCGCTGAAAACCATACAACACCTCAGCTGCACCAGCTCCTGGAGTCCCCTAGCTCCGTTACCTGGCTCCCTACGGTTGACTTTAAGGGCTCAAGAAGCCCAGGTAGGGCTCATACGCCTAACTGGGCATGAGATTGGTGGAGCTGTTCGGATGAATGGAAGTCCCAAGTACATAAGGCAGAGCTGGGCACCTACCTTGAAAGGAGAAAGCAATATGGAGGGAGGGTGGAGGCTGGGAAGACAGAAGACAGTGCTTTCGGCCACGTGAAAAAGGCCTGGAAGGCAGTAATCTCTGTAACAAAGCTTATGGTTTGTTTATTGTTTGTAGTTAAGAATGGTAAGAGCTGTGTTTTCAATGACTGAGTCCAGGGCCAGGAGGAGCCCTAGCCCTGCAGTGAACAGGGGAGACTGGAAGAAACTAGACAATCAAACTAGGAATTGGAGTGTGTGCTTGGTGTGTAATTCAGGGGAAACTGAGGCACACACCACTGTTCAGGGTGTGAGTTGGGGTGAACTTGTTACAAGAAGGTTTAATCAGGGGTGTCTTTGGAAAACACCTAAACGACGTATGTGTGAAGGGCAGAGGTTCATTAAATTATTCCCCAGCCCACTGCTAAACTATCTGTAAAGCATGTTTGGTGAGAAAATGCTTCCTCTGTGCTATTCCAAAACATATGATTATAGTTTGTGACTCATTCTGAATCCTTAAATAAGCACAGAACAATTACCCTTTCCCTGATATAATTTAACGAGACACTCCTCTTACACGGGCAAAACTCCCATGCTAATCCCCTCATTCCAATAGAAATACAGTTTGGAGAATTGCTTACCTAAGGACTGCAAGATCTAACTGGATAATTTGAAAGTGGCTGAGTGTCACGCCTGGCTGTAAATCTAATAAAAGTCCAGATTAGATTGAGAAATTGAATTTTTGAGGTACTCAGTGATGCGCACACACATTTAACATTTAGAATAATCTAGCACTGTCAGTAAAAGCAGAAGTAAAATCTAGCACTGTCAGTGTAAATTAGAAATTAATGAGAATTAAGGCCCAAGTCCTGACAAGTACCGAAACTCCTCAGCATTCAATTTACTTCAGCTGAAGCCACTCATCACCTTTTATGATAGGACTCCTGAACAGTAGATCCTTCTAGGTTTTGTACAAGAGTCAATAAATGATGGACGGTTTTATTAACACTAAGAGTGAAAACAGCCATAATGCTAACTCCAAGTTAACACTTTAGCTTTTCTTATGCATGTTGTAGGGCTGCAAAGGGCACCAATACAGTCCTGCAACATGTGTAAGAAGTGTTAAAGCAGTGTTAAAGTGGAGTTAGTGTTATATCTGTTTTCACCCTAAATTAACCATGTCTATGTCATGTACTGTGTAGTGGTTCACAAACCTTATGCCTGTGTGATCCCATTTTGAGACTTAATCTTATGACTCCAGACCACACTGAAGATACACAAAGTCTATCAAATATCAATGAGTGTTGCCATGCCATCCACAGATTATGCAATCCCATTTGGACTCCCCATCCACAGTGGTCTAGTATTTACATATACTTCATAAACTTGTGCATCCACAAAATATAAGAGCAAAACAAAAGTGGTAAGAACCACCCTTCCCTCAATTTAATTGTGCTCTGGGTGTACGGTTACCACTGTTGCTTGACCCTGAGTCTCAGTCTTCAAGCATCATCTCTGGGCTTTGTGTTCAGCCAATAGTTCACAGAATTAATCAACTATGACCTTTTAATTTTCAGAAATGAAAGGTGCAGAAGATCAAGGAGATTCAGCACCTCGACTCCTCGTGAGGATGCCCTGGGAGCCCCTGTGTGTGGAGTATGGGGCTACTCATCTGCCCTTGCACCCCATGCCTCTGCACCAACCTGTGCCCAATAAAACCCTGCAGCTGTCTCCTGTCCCCGTCTTTTCTATTGAACCAACCTAAATGTCCTTATAGATTTACATAAATTTACATAAGTATTCATGCATTGATTCATGTAAATTAGCACTACCATGATTTCTTCCCAAGGAGAGCTGGAAACCCTATGCAGGTGTTCTTCCCTTTTCTGATTTTTCTGATTTCAAGGAAATTAGATATAGAATATTTTGTCAATGGAATTGCTTGTAGGCCAGGTCCTCAGCGGATGCAAAGAGAAGTCAATGAAGCCACACTGATTTACATTAGCTGAAGACATATTTTCGCATACCTGGCACACTGAGATTAACTTTTCTTTCTACACAAGTGGTACATTGATGTTTAATCCACTAACCACAATGGGACTACTCCTGCCTTAAAAATGTGGGGGACGGAGTGCAGACTCATAGTGTTTAAAGATGTATATGCTAACCAGCAAACAAATAGCCAGACTGGGTTCTTTCTGTTGGCATGCAGGTTTGAAAGGGAGTTACACACTCATCTTTCCCTGAAACAGAGTCGTCCTTTCAAGCAAAAATACTTGCCCAGGTGGCCCCTTTGGGTATCCTAATTCTCTGAGAAACAGGAAATCTCTAACTGTTAATGTTTTCAGGATTCATAATTAAAATGCAAGGCACTAACTCTGGTCCCTTTGGCTGTTACATTGTTTTTGAGTTGGACCAAGAATGTGCTCTGAATAGAAGGTCGGTCAAGATGAAAGCAGAAAGTTTTCCAGAATGGTGGTCAGTCACAGTTAATTCCTAGTCTGCTTGAGATGCCATATTTTTTATTGTGGAATTTTTTCCACCGAAGTAGATGCAGGCTGGATTTCCTGCCTCTCACATTAGTAGAAGAAGAGGCTCAGGTTACCCAGACTTGCTGTAGACCACTAGCATCATTAAGAAATAGAACAGACCAGATTATAGGCTGTGTTGATTAATACACTCCTCAGGTGAGCAGTGGTGCAGAAGGCAAATCAAGTGCCTCTAGTCTGCATGATGTCTGTTGATTGGTTCTTTTGCAAGTGTATTTTGAGAGGCAGATTAGCCAGTGGATAGGTGTTGGATTTGAACCTGAGAGACCAAGATTCAAATCTCGTTTTAACCATGCATTCACTGGGTGGTCTTGGGGAAGTTGCTATTCCTCAGCTACAGTTTTTCATCTGTAAAATAGGGATAATGCCGACCTATCTCTCAGGGTTGCTGTAAGAGTGAACTAGATAAAGATTATAAAGCATTCTGAGCACTGCAAGTGATATATAAGCTCTCGGGCAGGGACCGTGTCTATTTATTCTCTGTAAAGTGCCAGGTACATCACTGGCGGTATATAAAAGCTTATAATAATAATAATAAAATAATAATAATAATAATTAATTAATAATTAATATAAATTTGCCTCTCTCCGGATCTCCCTTCTTCAGAAAATGTAAGACCTGACTGTTTTTCCAAGCATTTGGTGAAGGGGATGGGTAGTGGGTAGGGTTTTTTGTTTTATGCGGTTTTCCTGGACCTCTTTTGGGAGGATTTTTAATGTGATTATTATTAAGTGTTCGTTTGTTTTTCATATTATTATATGATATACACTGCCCCAGGCTGCCATTCGACAAGCGGGGGTGGTAAAGAAATATTATAAATAAATAATAATAATAATAATAATTTTTTTTAAATGTGTCTGATTTTCAGTATTATATGGGCATTCCAAACCATGTTTAAACATTCTTGGGACATATATCATAATACATCAAGGTTTTATTTCACCGATAGTGAATATTGCCAAAATATCTATGAAAAATGCTGTATGCTATTTTAAATAAAGTTCACCTCATTTGTTGGGTAGGTTTTATGCCACAGACACCCTTTCCTGCTGTGTGTTTGTCATGTTTTCAAGTCACTTTTTTATACTCCCTGGTTTCCTAGATGTTAATGAATTCTGTAGATCAGGAACAGCTTCTGCCTTTCAAGCTTGGGGAAATAGAGCTGAATCCTAATTAAAATGGATGTTGATTGTGATAGAGCAAGTGCTGAATCTTTATAGTTTGCCTGCCTAACACTCTTAACCCCACCCCCTTCTGGGGCTATAAGGCTGGTGAGTTCGCATGTAACTCTGCTAAACTCCAATGTCTGAGGGGGCCCAGACGCCGTATAATTAGCCTTGGATGGTCCCTGGATCACTGTTACATGTGAGTGAGACACTCCGAGTTCCAGCCCCGCTTTAAACTCTGATCTGACAAATACATCCGATCTAAATATCAGATCAGAGTTTAAAGCGCGGCTGGAAATCGGAGTGTCTCACTCACACGCAACAGTGATCCGGGGATCATCCGGGGCTGTTCATCTGGGGATCATCTAGGGGCCTTGCAGACATCAGAGTTCAGCAGAGTTATGTGTGAGTTCACCCACAGGATCCCATACTAGGAGCTGTTCCAAGTGCTGAATGAGTTGGTTGAGGGAGGTGACGTTAGCACAAAAGTGGATTTAATTCTCCTGTCATAAAGCAATTGTCACTGGGAGGAAAACTGGTTGCCGATACTTCACTGAGACGGTAGGAGACCTGCTACACTCATGACCACTATAGTTCTGTAGTTGTATACTTACCTTTAGGAACATTTGTGGTCCCATCGAAGTGCAGTATATATAAAAATCAGATACTTAATTCTGACCATCTTATGATTGGGAGGGAAGAAAATATGTAAGAAGACTGCAAATATGTAGAGTGGAGAAGATTATAAAAACATTCATCATCCATAAAAGTGGCCAAATTTTAAAGTTTAAATAAACAGATTCAAAACTTTTAAGATACTGTATTTAAAATGTGTACTATTAAAAGTGTGTGTGTGTGTGTGTGTGTGTGTGTGTATACCAAGAGAAGCGAGTTAAGCGACCTGATGTGTCAATGTTTTCTTTTTTAAGTGTGCTGCTAGTGTCTGGGGGGGGGGGGGAGGCTTGGAGATCGACTTTCCTGTCACTCATGATTGTGCAACTTAGCTGACTTCAGTGAAATTATTCCTGATTTAAACCAATGTGTTTGAGAAGTGAATTAATCATTCTTGTATTCTTCATTAGCAAAGCACAACTCAACAATCTTTAAGCTTTGCCTCTCCCCCACCTGCCGTGACTGTTTCTGGTGCTGCTAATGTGGTGGCTTCCTCCATTTCAACCGTATATACTGTACTCAGACGTTCTAGGACAGCAGTTCTCAAATATTTTAGGATGCAACTCTACTAAGAGAAATCCTCGCCAACCTCAACTCATCAAGGCCCCAGTTAGCAATGCTTATATCCAATTTAGGGTTCCAACATCCAGTTTGGGGACCCCTTTTCTAGGGCAACATTTTCAAAACACAGTCCTCCACCCACATCACCACAGCACAAGCCTTTAGGACTAACACAAGTGCTGCTGATGTGAATGAGACTCATATTAAGTGCTAAGGACTAGTAGCAGCACATAGAGGATGAAAGATCAATCTACTCACGGTCAAACTAGTAATGTGTATTAGTTCTATGATACTCCTCAGCCATAAAGTGCCTAACAGTGAGCACTGACAAGAGTGAAAGGAAAAATTAAGCCTGCACTTAAGAATGTGCTTAATTCTTCTCCGTTTCAAACCTCGCTAAACCTGGATTAGATCTCTATGGGTATTTTCAGACGTTATGAGATCACAGTCAACCACAGTGAACCACGGTCAATTTCGCTGCAGGGTCAAAGCGCCCTGAACATCTGTTTGGCGGCCGCCACATATTCACCACGGCTGATTCCCACATGGGGTCAATTTCAACCACGCTTCCCAGGCTCCCCGCGGGACGAGCTCCGAAAGCGTGGTCAAAGTGATTCGCGGCGGGAAGCAATAAAAATTAACGTCTGTCCGGCAATCACGGCCCGGAATCCCCGGCAGGATTCCGGGCCGGGGTCAAAGCGGCTGGGCGCTGCGGCCGCATTGACCGCGGTGCCCGCCTGTCTCCCCAGAGGGTGGGCGGCGGGGGAGCGTGGGGGGTCGGGGCCGTGCGGCTGCACGTTGCACCGCGCGGCCCCACCCGCCTCCCCGATTCCCCACCGGGATCAGCCGGCACGTCTATTCGGGCCATTGTTTGACCACTGGGGGTGATTATTTCATTCACCCCCGCCGGGGATTCACTGGGACGAATCGTGCCAGCGTAACGTCTGAAAATACCCTGTGGTTGATTGCATTTGCCACAATATGGCCTAACTGCCATAAAACCCTCAGTTCATCAACACCAACACCAACACCATTGCTTTATTCTTGATTTACGAAGATGCAGCTATAAAGAGAATTTGGCCTACTATCTCCTAACAAATGCATTCTTTACAGGAGAAAAATGAGAATAGTATTTCTTCCAGTGCTTTAGAAGAGCTAGAGACCTGGTTGGAGTCTGAGCTCTTTGGGCAGGCAATGGGGCCATGTCAAAAAGGGATGGGTCCAAAAGGGCTCCCCTGCCCCTTTCCAACATGACCACACACCTGATATGATTGTGGTGAAGGGGCTCGCCCTCTCTGGGCCCTCCTGTCCTCAGCTAAAGTAAATTCTGTTGGTGTCCCTGACTAAGGTTAGGCCCAAATTGCAAAGTTTGAATATCTGGAGCAGGATTCAAATTTAAATTTCCTTAGAATTTGAAGTTACACCGATCTGGACGCTTGGTTGGAGGTCAACCAATGTCTTCCACTCAGACCTTCAAATAAAATGAGCTAGGTCTCCCCAAAATCACGAGTTTTAAGCACAGTGATTTAAAATAGCAACAACAACAACAACAACAATAATAATAATAATAATAATAATAACTCTAGAATTTGGTTTGATTTGCTTTTTGGTTCCTGAGCCTTTATGGTAAATTGTAGCCATGTTTGTGAGCTTTTCTTTGCAGCCATCATGGCTAAAAGGAGGGCCGGTCCAGGCAAGTGAAAGAGTAGGTGACTCTGCAGGGTCCCATCTGTTCAGGGCCTACAATTCATGGTGACTATCAGTAAACTTGAAATGACAACATGAATTCAGAAGTATTGGCAGGGTTGTATCAACGTAAGTGCATGCTGTGCGATCACACAGGACCTCGTGTGGTAGGACTTTAAAGGGGACCACAATACTTGGGGTTCCCTTTATAGTTCATGAATAAACTTGAAATTACAATACAAGTATGAGGAACACTAAGCCTCAAACATGGGAAGCCCTGACCTATGGAGAACTTGTGGTGAATCAGGGACTCAGAGGGGCGGGGGGTGGGGGGAGAGATACACACAGGGGCCCATTAATAAAATAAGCTACAAATAACGTATGTGTAGCAATGTATGTGTCTGAAATGCAAGGAGCTCTGTTCCCTGAAGGGAATGTTATGTTTAATTGAACATCAAAGATTAATAATGGTGTCCATCAAACATTCCTATGTGAGCCCACACCACCATTTCACACGAGGCCCCAACTTTCCTGAATCCAACACTAGCTAAAAACTAACTCTTTTCTTAAAATAAAAGCTAAGATTGTCATGATTTCAACAGCTGTAGTTTTAAGAAACATATAAAATAATGAGTCAGCATCCCAGCCAACCAGGAAATTCAGATCTATCTAGGTGGTACACAGGAAGGAGGACAAGGATCTTCCAAGCTCACCCTGAAATCATTTGTTACCCTTTCTCTTTGTCTGTCACAGGGTATGTATGCTAAAAGCTTTTCCTGAAACAAATGAGAACTAAATTCCACTCCATCTGGAACATATAAAGCTTCCTTCTGGATAATTTAGACATGAAAAAAAAAAAAAAACCACCCAAAAAACCACCAAATGGCAATAATCCAGGAGACTCTCATTGCTTTTCTGAATGCAGATGAATGAAAGTCGTATGGTCTTAGAGGATAACTCTATAAATGGCTATTAGTCAAATTTGATCAGGGGATGAGACCTTTTTACTGTTGGCCACTGTCCAAGACAGAATGCTAGGTTAAGATGAACCAGCGGTATGATCTAGTTTGACACATCTTACGTTCGGAAGTGGTTGTTAACTAGTAAGTTAGATACTTCCGTACCTGCCAATGTTCTGGCAGGATTTTCCAAACATAATAGAAGAGGTTTTCTAATTCTACATGAAGCTCAACTACAATGGCCACTCTTAGAATACTTATATGTTGCCTTTAAAGACTAAATAATCTTATCTCAGGATTTGCAACTTTCCCTAGATCAGTAGATAAATTATTTATGTTACAATGGTGTCCTGAAAGCCCAGCTAAACCCCAGTCCCATTGGATTAGACACATTATAGTAGTAAATTTAGGGTGAAAACAAAGGGTATTTTCAGACGTTACGAGATCACGGTGAACCACGGTGAATACCCACCTGTGGTCACCGTGTCTCGAACGTCTGTTTGGAGGCCGCCAGATGTTCGCCACGGTGAATCCCCACATGGGGTCAATTTGAACCACGCTTCCCGGGCTAGCCGGGGGAATGTCCTGGGAAGCATGGTCAAACGGACCCCCGGCAGGGACCCAAAAAAAGTAACGTCTGGCCGGTTGCCACGGCCCGGGCTCCCCGGCGGGATCCCGGGCCATGGCGCTTCCGGCCCGACGCGGCGGCCGCAGTGGCCCCGCCGCCCGCCCGTCTCCCTGGAGGGCGGGCGGCGGGGTGCGTGGGGGGGGGCCGTGCGGCCACACGTTGCGCTGCGCGGCCCCGCCCCCTCCCGCATTCCCTGCCGGGATCCCACCGGCACGTCTGTTGTGGCGTTACGGGGTGACCCCGGCGGGGAATGAATAGGGTGATTTCGGTACGGGGCCAACAGGCCCCGTAACGTCTGAAATCACCCAAAGGTGCAGGCAGCAGAGTGGTTCCCTGGCCCAGGGCAGAAAACTGTGGCCACCACTCTCCAGGTCAGTGAGCAGCACAAAACAAATGTGCCTGCCACAGGGAGAGTTGTCCCACCATCTACATGACCCAGGGGGAGGTGAGGGACTGCAACAAATGTGCAAGTGGGCGGTTGTGGCCCTGCCATGATGCACAGCCATGGCAGCCCCCGCCCCATGGTGGGGATGGTGGGTCTGAGCAAGCATGCTGGCCCATGCTGGCCTGTGTTGGCCTGTGTGGGTGGGATGCATCCCGGGCCAGCCGCCTACTTGCCCTGGGGCAGTAGTGGGCCCACATCTGGTGGTGTGGGACCACATGTGCAAGTGAGTTCCAGGCTACAGTGGGCCAACACAGGCCAGCGTCTCGTTGTTTTTTTTTTAACCTTTAGTAAAAAACAGTCCCAGCCCCACAGCCTTCACAATCTAAATCAACATAACAGAAATACTGCTACCCTTGTTTCACAGATGGGGAACTAAGATCTAAAGAGATCAAGCAATTTTACTAAGATCCTATAAGGAGTCTGAACCTAGTTCACTTTTGTCTCATACTTTATGGCTTTAACCACAAGACTGATATTAAACACTAGATCAGCCTGAATTATTCCCTATATAAGGACATGGGATATCCACAAATGCTCACACAGAGCTGAGGTGATATGTGAGGGAAAGAGATGTTAAGTGTGACCACTCTTCTTGAGCCAGATTTGCTACTGTCCTGAAACACAATATCTTTCCATCATCATGTTGAGTTAGTCCATTAGGCTGCAATGCAGTCCTCTTGCCTTCAGTGGCTGCCACTCACATGAAAGTCCCTGGGCACTAGGTATGAATGTGTGGGTTCAGAGGCCCTGCTCCTGGCCTGCTCCAAAAATGCTTCTCAGTGACAACATTGGTTCAGCTGGCAGGAGGTCCACCTCTATGACTGTTGAAAAAGCATGGCTACTGCACCCAAGACCTTTCTCTCTCTGAACACAGGTGTGACAGGAAGGTCAGAATAGGCCTAGCAGGAGCCATCCATCAATGGATGAATAGTTTCGGATCCCGGTCAGGAATCAGGCCGTCCATCCTTTAGACGTGCCGGCCTGAGAGGGGGATCGGGGAGGGGGAGGGGCTGCGTGGGGAGGGGGCANGAGAGGGGGATCGGGGAGGGGGAGGGGCTGCGTGGGGAGGGGGCAGGGCTGCGCGGTGCTTTCCGGATTGTGGCCAGTCCAACCACGGTTGGGACCTGATCCCACCACGATTCTGGACCTCTGGGCGGCCGGAGGTCCAGAATCGTGGTCAATGTCAATGTGGTCACTGTGTTTCCCGCCGGAGGTTCACTGGGGTGAACATCTGGCGGAACGCACATCAGACGTTACGGGAATCATGGCCACCACAGGGAATTCACTGTGGTTGACCGTGTTCTCGAAACATCTGAAAATACCCAGGGATTCACATTCTTCTTTTAGATGGGGAAACTGAGGCACAGACGCATAGTGACTCACACACTGCCCTATTATTAGTAGTTCCATCAGAAGCATGCTGAGTTTACCTAACTGCTACCACAACAAAACCACATATCAGCTTCCCGAGAGTGAAACCATATTTGTACTTCATCCGCTAGGAAAAAAATGACAAGTGTATGTGGCATTGTGAAAAGAGATCAAAATGTGACACACCATTTCTGAGGCTGTGTGTGCCTGTGGCATTGTAATTTTCTAAGGCACCAGCAGAGCAGCCATAACATGTTTTAGCCTTTAAATGCACAGAGCTACACAGAGAAGCTCTTTCCCCTTCCCCAAGACATACATCATACAGCATGGGCTAAATGACAATCCAAATATAATCCTGGCTATTTTCCACATACCCATGTGCTGATAAGAACCCAACACATTATTTAATGATACAAAACCATATCCATTCTGAGTACATTCCTTCCCCTTTCCCATCATGTTTTTTTGTTCACTGAGTATATGCATGCCTATAAGCCCCTTTTCTGCAACATGTCCTCCTCCTGGGATGATTCTGTGCATGTGACATGATTTCACTTAGCTGCCACCCCATTTGCAAAATCCCCCTCTTTTAGAAATTATCCCCATAAAAGCCTCCTGGAGGATAGAAGACAGAGTTTCATTTCCAATCAGTTTTGCACAATATGGATGCTGATTTTCTTACGTAAAGCAGCATGAAAGCATCTTTACACAAAACAGTCACTGAAAATTATGCAAACAAATTTGCTTCCTTTTATTGCTGAAAAGAAAGAGCATCGCTTTTCCTGCAGATTAGAAAGCTGAGCGAAAACTCAGTTTTAGATCCAAGCATGAACTCCAGTACATGTAACATGGGCAAAGCTGCCCCCCTCAGAGACCCACTAATTACAGACACACACAACATCTGCTTACATAGACCACCCTCACAGAGTGCCCAACTGATCTGTGCTACAGATTCTCTGCCAGTGATTAAAGCATTAACCCTAGCAAAAGCCAGTGAGACAAGCATGATGCCCGACCAGACCGGAGACTTCAGTGTTCTTTCTGCATTATGGCTAAGGCTTACTCACCTCCACAAAATAAAAGCAAGGCAAGAGGGTGACGCTGTCCTTGGTCACTTTGCTTTTCTGCCTCTCTTTTGCAGACATGCTGGCCAGTGGTAGGAGCTGGGCTGTGTGTGTGAGCGCTTCGAGGCTGCCTTCCTCTCCTCCAGCCCTGCTGTCTTGGTGCTGATGTCACATTCCCCAGAGGCACCTTGTGGAGTGCGCAGCGTGCAGCCTGCTTTCCCCCCTTTGCAGCAATCCCCGGTGCCACACGCAAGCAGCCTGCCTTCCTCACAGCTGCTGCAATGGCTTCCCCCCCACAAACCCACAGCTCTGCCTTTCTAAGCACCAGCAGCAGCCACTGCTTTCCCGAGCCTGAAGCTTTTTGCAATATCCATAGGCTTGACGTCAAGAAACCTACTCCGTGGGAAAAGGGAAGAGGCCCCGTTTCCCTACAGGGGGGGGGGAGGGGGGGGTGTTTCAGCAACCTTAACCCCTTCACTCCTGAATTCTTTATCTGTGACCATTCAGGAATGATGGGGAAATCAGGTGGGTGACAGAGGAGGGAGGAGCAAGGGGGTGTCCCTGATAAGGTGGGAGGAGATGGAGGTTGCAGTGGGGATTCCTGGGGAGCAATCAGAGAGTCCTGGAAAGGTAATGGCCAGGTACAGTGTGAGTGTGTGTGTGTGTGTGTGAGAGGGGGGGGGGGGTGACACTGACTTCTCTGCCTTCAAGAGAAAAGGGCATCACGGGACAGTAATTCTCTCTTCTTTTCCTCTTCATTGCAGGGCTAAAAAATGAGTTGTTTTTAGCCCTTCTCCCCAGGACATTTTGGCAGGAGGGAAGGCAACAGTAGCTTTCTACATGGACAGATGAACAGGAGACTGCACTGTCTTCCTTATTTCCTCTAGGGCAGCGGTAGGGAACTCCCAGCCTGGCCCACATAGCCAATTTTTATTTGGCCCTTTTACAGTTCCTGGATCACAGAAGGCGGGATGTACTCAGGGGGGATGGAGGGGACATGAAGGTCTGCACTCCAGGACAGGAGATGAATCTTTAATATAGATGCATGATCATAGACTCACAGAATTGTAGAATTGGGAGCTCCATTATCATTGTGGTTGTTTTCCTCTGAACAATCTCTGTTTTGTTGCCATCCTTCTTGAAGTGTGGTGTCCAAAGCTGAATTCCGTATTACTCATAGTCCCACCGGTGCTGAGTAAAGAGACACTATTACCTCCTGTCTCTTGGTCGGATGAGATCTTCCTGGTACTTTCCATTTTTGCAAGTGTCACCTGCTCCACTCCACTCCACCCCTGGGTGACCCATCTGTGTAAGGCTGTGTAAGACCCATCTGGGGTGAGGCGGAGCAGGTGGTGCTTGATCTGGACCAACTTTGCTTACAGTTCTCCAGAGCATCCTGGAGTACTGCAAGTGGAGCGGGCTGCCCAAAGTTGGGGCAAAGGCTGTGGGGAGAGCAGGCGTCCATCTTCTCGCAGATGGGCCATTACAGCTCTGCTTCAGGCAAGGGGTTACCCCAGCAACAGCCATAGAGCTGTGGGTGGCAGCCTAGAGCAGCTGGCGATGCACCTGCAGCTCTACAGTGTGAGGGAGGGGGCACTGCATGGGTGGAGCATAGTCCGCAGTAGCGGCTTCCTCTGTTTAAACCTGCTACAACCAGAGCAAATCCATCTAAAAACACCCACTGTTGACTCATGCTCCATTTATGATCAACCATAGCTCAAGATGATTCTTCTCCGTGGTACTCCTGCTTTGCCAGTTGTCCCCTATTTTATACTTGTGCACCTCCCCCCTTCTCTTTTTTTTTCTTCCTGTGTGTATTACTTTGCATTTGTCTTTGTTAAGCATCATTTTGTTTCTTCCAGTCTATGGCCCTTTTCACACGAGATGCCCCTCCCCCCTACACACACATGGGCAACTGGGTAGGCAAGGGGGGGGATGGCCATCTGACAGCAAGTGGGGATGGGTGGATGGGTGTGCACACTCCCACGTTCCATCCGTCACCCAGGCACAGAAGCATTGGGGAAAACGGAGGTACCTCCATGTGTGGAGATGGGTGGAGCTTGGCGGAAGTGGGTGTGTCTGTGTGCCAGGCTGGACATGCGCCGCACACCTGCCACTGCCTCCACTCATCCCCTACAGACCACGGCGCCTCCATGGTCCATTTAAAAAGGGCCCTGGTTTGTCGTTTTTCTAGATCATTTTGTAATCTTATCCTGTTCTCCAAAGTGTTTTGTATTTGCAGCCCCTCCCAGTTTTCTATCATCTGCAAATGTGGTGAGTTTGACTGATGAGAGATGGATTTCAACCGGTTGGGAGCCCACAAATGGCATTTCCTTCTAGCTCACATTTCTCCAGCTTTCTTATGAGAATGTCACATGAACAACATCAAATCTTTAATGAAGTCAAGATATATGATTCTTCTATATTCTCCTAATCTACTTACCCTGTCAAAGAGGGAAACAAGTTTGGCCTGGCTTAATTGGTTCTTAAAAAAACAATACTATTAGTAGTGTTATTATAATAATAATGGTAATACTAGAAATAATTTCTTTTTCCTCAAGGTGCTCACAAATACATTGTTTTATAATTTGTTCCAATATCTGAAATCAGCCTGACTGACCTATAATTTCCCAGCTCTTCCTTTTTATCTTTCTTAAAAGCAGGTAATATGTTTGTTTATTCCCCTCCAATCCTCTGGGAGTCACATCCCCTGTCCTCCATGAGTTTACAGAGATATTTGCCAGTGATTCTGAGATTTCTTCAGCTAAGGATATGTACCTTTGCTCCTTTCCTTTCAGAGTATGAACCCTCAGCCATCATCCCACCACTTCCTCTGCCATTCAGTCCACAGAGCTTGGGCTAATGTTTGCAGGGGGACAAAAGCCCCCTACCCTTGCTCTAAGGGAAATATTTTATTTTAACTAATTAATTAATTTATCCCACCTTACCTGAAGGAAACATGAGGTTCCAATTGTGGGTGCCCCCCCCCTCCCCTCACATGAGTATGCTTTAGGGTGACAGGTATGCATGTTATAGTCGGGCAGGAGCTGTGCACTGTCCCACAGGGTGGGGTGGGGGATACAGGTCTTCATGGGAGGAAATGCAGATGTTGGCTTTTGGAGATTAAAAAGGTAGAGCTGAGGTTCCTAAACTATGGCTCATAACCTCCCAAGTGGAGTCTCAGCACCTGTGGAGAGGACAGGATCAGAATGACTCAATCATCTGCCTCACCCCCTCCCTTCGTACCTTCAAATCCCTCCTCAAGACCCACCTCTTCCACTTTGCCCTCCCCAACTTCTCACTTCTCTCACCTAACTCCTGCTGATACCCTCCATCCAGTACAATCTGTCACCTGAGGTCTGTGTACTCATATCCTCACCACACGGACCAACCAGCCATCATTCTCGATGTAACCAAGCCAAATGTGTGCACCTGGGACCTCGTATCTTCGTGAATGTTACACTCCTTGTCTCTCCCTCTGTTCCCCTTCCTTCATCTCCTCCCCCCACCCCTCCCATCTCTCAGATTGTAAGCCCTAGGGCAGGGACCGTGTCTATTCCATTACTTTGTAAAGCGCCAGGTACATTGCTGGCACTATATAAATGCTTGCTGATATAATAATAATAATGATGACTGAGCAGATGACCCTTAAAGGGACACCACCTGCTCCATTACAGTCACCCTCTAATAAAAGAGTCAGATTGAGCTCTTAGCTGTGCAACACTCTCTTGAGGTCTTGCATTTGGTGAGTCACTATGCTGGGGGTGGCAATTTGCATGTCCATTACTTTTCTCAGCGATACTGGATGTTCCTTTGGCTCCCTCTGTAGAACTGAGTCATGATTTTCTGTTACCTACAGTAGGCAAAGCAAAGACATTTGGCAGTTGATGGAGCAGATATTCGAATGAGCCTTCATTGTTAAGAGAGCGTGAATGTTCAGAACCAAGTTCAACTCACCAAAGTTTCTGTGTGTGTTCAGGCTGAATTTTTTTTATTCGATGAACATGTGATGTTCATCACTGCAGAGATTACTTGCAAAGGTAAAATTATCTCGTGGTGTTTATAGTATGGTGAATGGAATTAATGTAGTCTTGTAGGTAGTGGCACTGTAATTAGCTAAGACTTTCAAATTAAGCATGGATATGTTTGAATCATGCAAGGTATTGGTAGAACTGAAATGAATATTCATCACAGACTCTGAAACAGACAAAAATTGCAAAGTCAGAAGTGCAAATGTATTATTATTTATTATTTATATAGTGCCAGCAATGCCTCTGGCGCTGTACAATTAGTAGTTATAGGGTGCAGCCACATGAGATGTTATCCCACTTTGGGCAGTGTTATCCCATTTTGGACAATGTTATATTTATTTATTTATTTATATTTATTTTAAAATTTTGTTACCTCGTCCCACAGCTTACAGTCATTAAAAACAATTAAAAATAAATCATAAAGGAGGAAACAGAGTAACACATCCCACCCCCCACAATACCCACCCCACACTACCCATCTCCCCCACCAAACGCCTGACGGAAGAGCCAGGTCTTACAACTTCTCTGAAAGGAGGGAAGATCCGGGGCCAGCTGGGCCTCTACCGGAAGGAAGTTCCACAGGTGCGGTGTGGCCACTGAGAATGCCCTCCTGAGCATGGCACCCTGAAAAAATCAGGGGACCTCAAGCAGGGTACCCCCAGGTGACCACAGGGGCTGATCCAGGACCCGGGGAGTGAGACAATCTCGCAGATAGGCAGGGCCCAGGCCATTTAGGGCTTTATAGACCAAGACCAAGACCTTGAATCGGGCCCAGAAAACCACCAGAAGCCAGTGCAGAGAACGGAGCACTGGTGTAATATGCTCCC
The DNA here is from genome assembly GCA_003113815.1 of Sphenodon punctatus. Classification (NCBI taxonomy): domain Eukaryota; kingdom Metazoa; phylum Chordata; class Lepidosauria; order Sphenodontia; family Sphenodontidae; genus Sphenodon; species Sphenodon punctatus. The sequence continues at coordinate 685,964 of QEPC01007591.1, forward strand.
GGTAGCCCAGTCCCACTAGGAGACAGGTTGCTGCATTCTGCACGAGCTGCAATTTCCAAGCCGTCACCATGGGTAGCACCACGTAGAGTGCATTACAGGAGTCTAATCGAGAGGTCATGAAAGCATGGATGACAGTAGCCAGGTCAGAGTCTGAAACAAACGGCCAAAGCCGTCGCACCAGATGTAACTGGCAGAAAGCACTCCTCACCACAGTCTCCACCTGGCGATCCAGGTGGAGCTGCGCATCGAGGAGCACCCCCAGACTCTGTACCTGGGAGGCCAATGGATGACAGACCCCATCAATAATGGGGGCCGCCAATTCCATCATCTTATCCACTAATATCAGCTCCATCTTGTCAGGATTCAGCTTCAGTTGTTTAGCCCTCATCCAATCCCCTACAGCCGCCAAACACCGACGAAGCACCAAGACTGCTGGGCCTGGGTCTGTTGAAAAAGAGAGGTACAGTTGGGTGTCATCATTATGCAACATTGTTGCCCGTCAGCTGCCAGATGTTCACCCCACCCCAGGGTGGGGCAGGCAGTCAGCTACTATACAATGCATCCTCTGAAAAAGGTCAGGGACACAGGGCATAGTAACATTGCCAAAAGTGGGTCAATGCTACCCAAAGTGGGGTTAAAGGGCCCACCTCCCATGTGGCCAGGCTGTGCAGTACTGCTGTGAAGTGGAGCCAGTGGATTGGGCCTGGAGGCACACCCTCTTTCCCACCACCTAACAGCTGATTGTTGTGGAGGAGTCCTGGGAAGATCAGGATCCCTCTTCCCCGCCACTTAACAGCTGATCACGGGGGCCGGGGGCCTAGGAGACCAGGGTTTGAATCTGTTCACTAGCCAGTGAACTCACTGGGTGGCCTTGGGTAAGTCAGAACCTCGCAGCCTCAATTCCCCTTCTGTAAAATGGAAAAATGCATGTGTCTGTTGTTCCCCTCATCCTTGTCCATCTTAGATTGTAAGCCCACTTGGCAGGTACCTGTCTCTGAAGATTTGTGATGGTAAAGTGCTGCGTATGCCTAGTAGCACTATAGAAATTATCAGTAGTAGTAGCCCCCCCGGCCCTTTGATCAGCTGTGTTGTGGCAGGTGCCTGCTCTTCCCAGGCACCCCATCCGCACAATTAGCTTTTAAGGAGGTAGGAGGAGTGCAACGAGATCAGGGATGGAAGGGCCCTGGAGGAGCATGTGCGCTCCTCCCAAGTTAATTCATCTGATGTTATGTAGCATGATTATGTAAGTGGTGATTGCCATTAGTGACCACTTGGCTTAAATTAAAAACACAACAACAACAAAAGCATATTTGAACTAATGAAAGTTAACCTAACTATAGTCAGTTATCTTTAAGGTTCTCACAGGGTGAGAATCCAAGTCTAAATATTCATTAGAGGAAAGGATTTCACTACCCTGTCCATTGCATGAGCCTGCTGGCGGGAGAGCCACAATAACACATGCTCCTAGAACGCCGAAGCAGCTCGTGGGAAATCAGCCTAAGTTCCTGAACATGAAGAATAGGGGTGTACAGAAGGGACCTCATTTGTTTTTGTTTTTATTTTTGTTTCAAAATCCATTTGTTTGGTGTTGTTTTTTTTTAATGTTTTTGTGACATTTTTTGTTTAAAAACTATTAAAAAATAAAAAATCATTGCATTTTTGAATGCAATGGCTGCCAGCCAGTATAGATGCCAATTTGGAAAATAGCAGCCAGTCTGCACATGTGCAGTGGCCATTTTGTGCATGTGCTGCTGTCGCCATTTTGGAAAAGATTTCACATAGTCCAGAGGCATTTATATTTTTTTGGACAAAACAAATTAAAGCAAATTAATGTTTACTTATTAATTAGCTTTCGGTTCTTAATATATGGTTGTGTGGTGATGTTCGATTGTGCACTAGAAGGAGTAAAACACTGGTTTTGGAACTGTTACCATAAAGTTAATGACACCTTCATTGTGAATATTTCTCCACCTATCGGACACTAGAGACACATGAGAGACTTGCACAATAAGAATATCAACTCCTTTTTAACATTTTCCACTTCAGTAATCAGAAAACTTCCTGTAAGCTGTTTCCTACTTGAATTTTTTTAAAAGAAATCTAGCATCTGAGTATTTCCAACTATAAGTATTGCTGCTGGCATAAATACCCCTAGCGAACATATGATCAAGTTTCTTTTTCTGGGGTTCCATTCATTTTAGTAAATTTAAAAAACAAAATGAATTGCACATTAATTAATTAATTAAGAAACATATTTGTGAGAATACTGTTCAAAGTCCACTTACAGAAGCTGAAGAGAAAAAAATAGACAAAATAGTATCACAGGAAAATCAAGTGATAACTCCCGCACAAAATGCTGCATATCTTCTTGATCCATGGTTCCAGAGCCACGAAATTATTCAACTTGCAACCTTATAGTGGCTGTTGAAAATTTTAAAGGATATAAAGATGAACAAACAATTCTGATAGAGATAGCAAATTATAATGCAAGAATCATAGAGTTACAGAGCTGGAAGGGATGACAAGGGTCATCTAGTCCTGCTCCCTGCATCACTACAGGGCCTGCTACACCCCAAGAATCTGCACAGAAAAAATCCTACCTAGCTAAAAGTAGAGTCTGGGACCAACCAGATTACACCGATGCCCGAAATAACAGAGAACAATTTTAGATGAAGAAAGAAAGAAAGAAACCCAATGTGTATTTTTTGGGGGTGAGGGGGGCAGGAATCCTTCCTGTAGCATCAAATAAAAAACACCTCACAATTTATGTGTCATAAATTTATCCAGCTCTGTAAGGTTATGCAGTTTCTTTGCTCCCACAACTACTCCGGAAGCTTATTTCAGTAGTTCACTGCTCTGATTTTTAAAAACTTTCTTCTAATTTTCATCCTATATTTATCTATAACCAGCTTGTACCCATTAGTTATTGTACCTACGTTCTTGTATCTATTGTGTTAACTCCCCTCATACGTTTGTGCAGTGTAATCATATCTCCCCATAGCCTTCTTTTTGATAGGCTAAATAAGTCATGCTCTTTTAGCCTCATCTCATAAGCAGCAATGGGGAGAATGCAGGGAACAAGGGTCACTGCTCATACGGTAAGTCTTCCATTCTTCCAATCATCCTGGTAGCTCTTTGTTGCACTTGTTCCAATTTAAGTTCATCCTTCTTGAACATTGGTGACCAGAACTGAACACTGTGGGCATTTTTAGATGTGCCTCCAATCTTTGAGGACTTCAAAGTCCATTTTCAGCAACCTTGTGTGGGTGGAGTTCAGACGTGCCTCTCTGCACCGGAAGTCACCTGGCTGCCATTGGAAACAGTGGCACCGGGCAACTTGTACATCCTTTTGGAAACCAGACTTGTCAAACCCCAATATTGAGTGTCCAGCGCCACTGTTTCCAATGGCAGCTGGGTGACTTCCAGTACGGGGAGGCGCATCTAAACTCCATGCATGTGAGGTTGCTGATGTTGGAAATATTTTCCTTAATTGCATCTTCCCTAGGAACCTAATCCGGCTTGTTTAGTGGAAACAGCAGGAGTACAGACAGTTAGATCAGGGAGCCCCTCCCCCCCCCCTCCACTCTGCTTTATTCCTGCTAGGATCTGATTGGTTAGTCTCTTCTCCCTCTGGGGCAGTTCCTTTTTCTGCTTGTTCCCTATCTGTCTCTCTCTGTGTGAGGGAGCAAGAGCGCCTACTTTTTCCCTCCTGAAGACACCTAGTTTGAAGACTTAGTTAGATGTAGGTCTTTCCTATCCTACATGTTTTTCTTAATAAAGCAACTTAATCTTAAGTATGCTTCCTGCCTGCTTATTAATGACTAGCAACTCACACTCCTCTGTAAACTTTGTATTAAAACAATCAATGCAACGATCTTACAGTCTTTGCATTCTAATAGCTGAAAGAGGACTTCGAAGTCTGCAAAGATTGGAGGCACGTTGAAAAATGTCCAGTATTCCACATGCGGTCTTACCAAAGCAGTTTTACCCAATATTGAGGTTTGACAAGTCCGGTTTCCAAAAGAACATACAACGCAACTGTTTCCAATGGCGACTGGGTGACTTCCGGTGCAGGGAGGCATGTCTAAACTCCACCCATGCAAGGTTTCTGAAAGCATTTTTTGAAGTCCACGAAGATTTGGGGTACTTCAAAAAATGGCTAATATTCCATATGTGATGTTACCAAAGCCTTATACAAAGGCAACAATACCTGCTATCCCTATTCGCAATACCACATCTAATACATCCCAAGATAGCAATTCCCTTTTTTACAAATGCATCACGTTGACAGCTCGTAGTCATTATATGGTCATTTATAACCCTCAAGTCCCTCTCCTCTGTTGTTTCAAACTGATACATCCCTAGCTGGTAACTCAAGTGCTTATCATTAACCCCCAAATGCATAACCGTGCAATTTTAAAGCAGCCCATTCAGTCATAATGCAATGTGGAGTGTAATTCCAGTAGTTGAATCAAAACAACTTGTTCTGTCATCATGGTGGAAAGGGTTGTGTCTTCCTTGCAGTCTAGTTACAGTGACAGAAGTTCTTTTAACACTCCCATGCACTGCTGCGTGTGCGGCGGAATGAAATTGGTCAGTCCTGGGAACCATACATTCAAAAAACAAAAATAGACTGAAATAAACTTCCATTGCTGGGAAGCTTGTGACCGTGTACCACAATTTAAGATTGGGGGTGGGGGGGGAGAAGACAAAGAGTTGACTGAACATTCAAATGAAGCGGAAAAAGGAGATACTGATGATGAAGTTCATGATGATGAAGGTGAAAATAAGCAATTGCATCTAATGAAGATAATGCAAAGCAAAATGCTTGAAGAGTATAACTGTTGCCTACTTAGTATCACTACTTTTAACAACCGACTTGATTTATTTTTTTTATAGTTGCTGTTATTTTGTTTTATTTCTGTTTAATTTCATTTTTTTAGAAAAAATAAAATAATCTGTAGCTGTTCAGTCTGACCCTAAGGTTCCAGGATATAAGCCAAGTAGACGAACTGTTCATCCTTGAATATCGATTACCTTTATAGTAATATTGTTAAAGTTATAATAATTCATTACAATTTGTTTTAAATTATTTTCATTTTTTCACAATAACAGTTAACTAATCTGTTTTTGTAATTAGCATTATTTATTTATTTATTTTATTTATTTATTTAAATGTACATGCCATCCTTCTCATAAAGGTTCAGGGCAACTTACAATCAATCAATTTAAAAAAAAATCCCCTTAACCCCCCTCACTCTTCCCCCTAACCCCATCCAATCCCTCCCAACGCTATCCTTGCCTGCCAAACGCCTGGCCAAATAGAAAGTTCTTACATCATTTCCTGAAGTTGAACAAGCTTGGGCTTAGACAAACCTCCAAGGGAGGTAGTTCCATAATTGTTGGGCAGTCATCGAGAACAGCTCTCGGCATGCCTTTGCTGTAGAAACTTCACGGGTAGATGGTATCTGCAAGAGGGCGCTCCTGTGTAAAGAAAATGCAGAAAGGGGCTCTGGGAAGAAAGTACAGAAAGGGACTCTGGGAAGAGCAGAAGTATAAAAAGAGTTTTGCTTGCAGAAAAGTAGCAGACTAGGAAAGGAATGTGCAGCTGGGCGGCCTTGACGGCAAAAAACTGAAATAAGGAAAGAACAAAATGTGGCCAGGAGAAGAAACAGAGCTTGCTCAGCAAGATAGTCTGGCGTCTGGGATGCAACGTACAACCTTGCTTTTACTAAACAAAGGAATAGTAAAAATGATGTATAGCTAGTAAAAAAACACAGCTTTAAGAATTTATTGCGCATGCGTGCTTGGTGCCTTTGTCCTTTCTGTATAAAAAGCTTTGGGGGCTGTCCCAAAGCAGCTCTCCTTTGCAGAGTCTGCTAACGCGTTAGCACTCAATAAACTGGATTACATTTTACCCTGACTCTGTGTACAGCCTCGAATTGGTGAGCCCACCCGAACCCAGTGGATTCAAGGGAAAAATCCACAACAATTTCTGGTGTCAGAAGTGGGATTCGAGGAACTCAGGATCCTTCGTGGATACCTGCGGTAAGTGTACTTTATTGCAGAGTTGATAATCCGGCGGCGGGACGCCGTGCGCCGGGTCGCTGGTGTAGGAAACCGGACTTGTTCCTCTTTCCCTCAAAAGCGTTTTGGGTGTTGTTGTTGTTGTTGTTGAAGGAAATACCTAGGTAAGAATTAAGAATTGAATAGCTAGCAAGTAATAATGGGAAGCAACCAGTCGACAGTGGCTTCCCCTGCTGATACTCCAGCCACGTATATGGCTAGGCAGTACGGTAAATCGGCAGTAAAATGAGGTAGAGAAATGGAATTTTTATACTCGGGACCAGCCCGACTTGCAGTTTCCTTCTGCCGGTTCACTTTGCATCCCAGTCCTAACTCATTTGAGACAAAACCTCGAGGTGAACCACCCCAAGCAAATGGGGGTATGGTTCCTATGGGACGATGAGGCAAACTGAACCGATGTTCAGAAGCGTTATTGCCTGCAAGTTTGTTTAACGGCCGTATGCAAGGCTCCCCCAGTAACATCTGGCATGACTCCTGTGCCCGATCCACCGGGGGATTCCTTGCTTGATTTCAGGCCACCGTGTTATAATGAACCTGTCCCTTTGCTTCTGAACCCCCAATCCCCAGGCTCCACCACCCCAGCCTGTTCCATTGCCCCCTCCTTCACCGCTGCCACCCCAAACTCCAGGTGGCACGAACCCTCGAGGCGCAGAACCAAAAACTGCAGGAGCTGCAACTCCAGGGGGGGGAAGCAGGGAAAGCTCCTCAAAACTTTGACTCTGGCTTCTGGCACTAGCAGTAGTGATGGAGTGCTTGAAGATTTTCTCCTGTGTAATTTGAGCTAGTGGCTGTTGGCAGTGACTGATGTGGAGTTTCCTTGTGTAAAATTTTGTGGTGTGTATTGTTTTCAGTTAATATTGTTAAACTGAAGTGCCTGGGGGAAGTGAAAGAGTTAATAGTTGAAGTAATTGTGTGAAAAGGAATTTGTAGAAATTTCTGTGTGAAGTCCCCAGTTTGATCCCCGGGCTCAACCCTTTATCCCGGCAGCAATAAACCCAAGGGCTGTACTACCAGGGGCAGGAAGGAAATCAGGACCTTTCATGAGGAGACGCGGCCTCAGCCCTGATCCTCCTGAACCTGGAGTCAGATGGCACTGTTCAGTTAACCTTGGATGGGGCAGAGGCCCTTTTTAATTGACACCGGGGCTACCCGCTCCATGGTGCATTCTTCTACCTTCCCTCAGCTCCCCCTGTCATCGGCAAAAATCTCCTGTGTAGGGGTTGAGGGTACTTATCAGCGTGTGCCTCTGTCTGAGCCTGCCACTGTAACCATCGGCCTGCTCACAGAGAGACACTCGTTTCTTGTTAGTAAACACACTCCAGTTAATCTTTTGGGACGGGACCTCCTGTGTAAATTAAAAGCCTCAATTCATTGTTCGCCTGATGGCATGTATTTGACCTTTCCCGATTCTGAGACAGCTTCTAATCTTATAATGGCCCTTGCTACAGAGGATTCTGGGTCCCCGCTCCTGACTGATCACCAGCAGCGGTTGGATTCCCTCCCTTCCTCTTTGTGGGCAACCTCCCCTGAAGATGTGGGGTTGCTGCAGGGTGTTGCCCCACTGCAAATAGCTGTCAAACCAGGACTCCCGTACCCTTCTGTGTCTCAGAACCCCCTTTCAGCTGAGGCTGTCAGGGGAATACAGGCTGTTATTAACACTTTCCTTGAGGGAGGCATTCTTATTCTTTGTGTCTCCTTTACCTGTTAGGAAAGGAAACCGGACACACCCTGATGGATCCCCGGTTTACTGATTTGTTCAAGATCTCCGTGCTGTTAATAACTTTGTTGTCCCACAGCACTCCATTCTCCCCGATCCCTCTGTCACCATTTGTTCCATCTCAGCTGAAGCCCAATGGTTTACTGTCATTGACTTGTTGTCACAGGTTTTTTTTTTTTGTACCTGTGCACCCTGACTCACAGTATTTGTTTGCTTTTATAAACCCTGCCACCCAGTCCCAATTCCACAAAAGTTTCAAGTGGTTCACGGTGCTGAACCTGGCTAAATTGCTCCTTTGCAAATTCCCCTACACCCGGACTTTCGGGCTAAAATCGGCAATCACATGGTTAAAAAAGGCAATTAGCATATTAGCAATGGAGCTGTCAGGATTTTTACAGCCAGCACTTTTAAAGAGCCAGACCTGAATATTTTTACCAATTTTTGAACAGCGTTTTGCAAACTTTCTTCACCAAGCAAGGAGTAAAACACTGTATTTGCTAGACTAACAAGCCTCCAAACAATTCATTAGAACCTATGAGCTCAGATACAAGCTTCTGGCCAATTCCAGCAGCAAAGCCCAAGCAAAGCATATTTTAAAAAAATAATTAAAAATTGAAACAAATAGGGTGTCGTTACTCCCAAAGCCAAGACCTATGCTAGTGTTGATTTGTATGATTATTGGTTCACTTAAAGGATTGTATAGGAATGTTTTTCCACTGCCGAGCTCTTCTTAAGTGACAGGGACTGAGCAGTGAAACACATCAGTAGCAAGGCACAGCTTGTAGACTGGAAGGTTAACGAAGGGTAAGGAATGCAAAGTGTTAATACTGTCTCTTACAGTGACACACAGAGAGCCCCAAATAAAGAAAGGAATAGAAAATAGTATTTTGGGCAGGAAAGTAAAATAGGAGAAGGATTATGGAATGTAAACAGCAAATAGCTGTAAAAAAAGGTTAAAGAAGAATTATGTAACAGGAAGCCTCTCGGTGAACCAATAAAGCAGTGAAAGATTGTAACTAGACGAGGAATTGGCAATTAAGCAAACACCAAAATATCATTTCAACATCTAAACTACAAAACAAAACTAGTACCTTTTGGTGTTACTTGCTGGCACCAAAGTTTGTTCTTTATGTCATTTTCAGATTTGTTCTTTGTTGTCATCTTCAAATTAAAAGCTCCCAAAAGTAATTAGTAGTAATTAAGGTCCAAGTTTTAAAAGTTTGTAAAAAAACCATAAAAATCCAGCACTGAAGTGCAAATCCACAGACCGTCTGGAAGCTGCCTCTAACAAAAATCTCAAGGACTGTTCTCCCTTATCTGCAACTTAATAGTTTACATTCCTTTTTCAAACTTTTCAGGCAAGCAAGGAACAGCAACAGTTTTCCCAATAGGCATTTCTTTCCCAGGGGGAAAAACCATGCAGCCCCTGCAATGGTTCACATTGTAAAATGCCCGATTACTGTTTTATTAAATTGCAGCTTTGCAAAAATAGCACATTAAATCAATCAAATTATTACTGCTGATTTTAAGCAGTAAAAAGGCCCAAAATAACCCAAAACAAATTTGGAAATTTTCATGCAATAATGGACTGGTCTGTAAAATCCTCTGTCATGCTAAAACAGTTTTTAGCAAGTGGGCTGGCCCTTTTGCCATTATTAACAAGGCTAGTCCAATTAATGGTTTAAAGGTACAGCTACTTGCAGCCCACACCCAGACCAGGATTTGCCAAACTGTTTGTAATTTAAATGGCAAAAAGACGATATTCTTCCTTGATTTATTCTTTCCATGGAATGCTAAATCAACAGGGGGGAGGCGGGATTTACTTAACCTGTTGTGCTTTAGTTACTTAAAAAGTAAAACATGCACCCTTTCTTTATCTTCTCTGTGATGTCCCTACTGTGGCTTCTGCCATCAACACCACCTATGGCTCCTAAACACCTGAAAAAGTCCCACAATAGCCTGCTCATCCCAAGCCTTGTCATACCCACAGACGCTAGCTCCCATGCCCTGCCTTTCACGCCAACCGAATTTCAGCCCCAGCTTCCCAGATGACTTCCTTGTGCCACACAACTCCCAAGCCCAGCATCCTGTGCCAGATGACTTACTGATTCCCGCTACGCTTTTGGAGTTTGCCACTCGTTTGGCTCCATTTGGCGGGAGCACGGCTTCCTCACTTCAGCTGGCACTCCAATAGCCCATGGGCCCTTGATTGCTGCCCTCCTGGAAGCCGTGATTTTGCCCTCTGCTTTGGCTATTGTGCGCGTCTGCGTGCACACTTCTGCCAACACTTTTAAGGCCAATGGCAACCGCTTTGCTGATATTACTGCCAAACGCGCAGCAAAGCTGGGACCCACTGTATGCGTTCAGGCAGTTTCCCTTTCAGATTCCCTGCCTGCCGTGCCACTCCAGGACGTTCTACATCACCAACAGGACGCGACAGCTCAAGAACTCGACCTGTGGCTCCGCTCCGCCTGCACCCAAGACTCGGAGGGCATCTGGAGACACCCTGATGGCCGCCCTGTAGCCCCGCGGTCCCTGCTGCCCTTGCTGGCCAGAGTGTGTTATAAGTTAACACACTCTGGCAAGGGGGGAATAGCACACATGATCACCGCCAGTTGGTTTGCTCCTTTTGTCTCCACCGAGGCCCGGCGAGTGACCCGATCGTGCCACATCTGTGCCCAACATAATCCGCACAGAACGGAACCCTGCACTTCATCCTCTCTCCCGTGGAGCAATGGGCTGTTTGAGAATCTTCAGATTGACTTTGCCCATCTGCCCCCAGCCCAAGGCTTTAACTTTGTTCTTGTTATTGTTTGCCTTTTCTCAGGCTGGACTGAAGCATTTCCCTGCCGCCGAAATGATGCGTTCACAGTTGCAAAGCAGCTGCTGCGAGACTTTATACCCCGCTTTGGGGTTCCTCTTTCACTGGACTGTGATCAAGGCCCTGAATTTACTGCAAAAGTAACCCAGGCCCTTTGCAAGGCCCTCAGGATCAACTTGTTTTTCCACACCCCACATCACCCTCAGAGCAGTGGGGCAGTGGAGCGGAAGAACCTGGACATTAAGACTCGACTAGCTAAAACATCAGAAGACATGGGGTTGAAATGGCCTGAGGCCCTGCCTTTAGTCTTGATGGCCATCAGGGCCTCCCCAGCAAAGAATACTGGACTTTCCCCTCATGAACTTGTGTTTGGCCGTGCCATGCGCATAGGCCTTACACCGCCTCGTCCGGCAGTTCAATCATTGGCTCAATTGAGTGATGAGCTTTCTCAGTATGTTTTGTCTCTCACTTCTCTCCTTAGATCAGCCAGGACTGCGGTGGAAGCAGCGCACACTCCACCTTCTGCTGAGCAGTGCCACAGTTTCCAGCCAGGGGATTGGGTCCTCTTGAAAGAGTTTCGACGCAAGCATTGCCTCTCACCACGCTGGACAGGACCCCACCTTGTCCTGTTAACAACACAGACCGCTGTAAAGTTGGAAAATGATCCTCGTTGGCGTCATGCTTCGCATTGCTGTCGTGCTGACCCTCCCGCTGGCCCGAACACCACTGACTCCGCCACCTGACCTGACCACATCATTCCAGATGATTCATCGACAGCTACCGGACAATGACAGAACTTCCCAAGACAAACGATCATTAAAATTTGCCTCTAACACTTTTTTGCTTTTTATAAAACAGCTTCGCCTTGATTTAAACGCATCGAACTGTTGGCTTTGTGCCCAGATTCCTTTGCATGCTTTGAAAGGTATTCCTATGTTTGCTACCCTGCTCGCTGTACGGAAATTGCGAGCCCCATTTTATACTGAGCTACCCAAAAACGCCACATGGGCAACTGTTAGTTGCAATGTGTCTAAGTATATTCACATTAAAACACCACCCCCAGCCTTATTTTGCTTGCAGTGTAATGGCACGGGCCAAGCCGTTGGTACCTCTACTTGCAACACAACTGTTGTTAAAAATAAAATCACTTTTAACTTAAACCATACATTTGTGCCCAACCTCACTCCAGCATACTATAACTTAACAGGGTTTTACCATCAGGCATTAATCTACACTCATACCTGTGCCAGTGGCGTCACTGCCTTGGTGGGCCACTATTTTATCTGTGGTAACAGGGCCTATAAACATCTTCCTGAAAATTTCCAAGGGTAATAATTCATAGGTACCCTCTTCCCTGCCATCCGAGTGTCCTCCAGTTTACCCCAGGGCCCTATCCGAGACCGTAGGGACATCACTGAGGCCCAACGCTTTTGGGGAATAACCATCCCTGGTCTAGGGGTAGGTTTCACCATGCGGGAACTCAAACGTATTTCCACGGTCCTCGAAGTAGTGGCGAATTTAACCACTGACACCTTTCAGACTGTAGCCATTGAAATGAGTAACATCAGACAAATGGTTTTGCAGAATAGGATGGCCCTAGATTTTACATTGGCCAGCAAGGGGGG
>QEPC01007591.1:707473-719818 GCA_003113815.1 Sphenodon punctatus
TCCCCAGCACGTCTGTTAGGGCGTTATGGGTCATCCCAGCGGGGGATGAATTCATTGATTTCGTGACGGGGCCAATTGGCCCCATCACGTCTGAAAACACCCAGAGATGGCGGTTGGCGAGACGGCGACTGCAAGTGAGCATAACGCCGGTGGCGCTAGGGGGCGGGGCATAATATCTCCATCACGCCGCGTGGCTTGGCTGCTCTAATCAGTTAGCTCTTGGGTTAATGTAATAAATAAACATTTATTGAATATTTATATTACAAATTATGGAAAACACAGCAATAATTATATTATTAACAAAACAAACACTAATGTAAAAGTAAAAAAAGAGAAAAGTTACATATAACAGTTGGGATTTGAACCAGCTGAATTACAGCTACAAATTGTACAGCAATCGGGGATATTAACAACTATGCCAACAGAGTCCTGTTGCTCATCTCAGTTATTCTATACTGAGGAATTGCGGAATGAGGATGGACTGCATGGACATCTTCATTAATACTTCATTCCTTCAACTTTCTGAGACAGTCCTATGATGTAAAAAAATGACTCGGTCACTTTAAACCAAAACACCAAAACACTTTGGTGTTTGGTCAAAAAACTTTACTTTGGAGATAAATTTACGTTTACATAGAATATAAATTTGACATATAATAAAGTTACCATGTATGTATTGAGAAGAATGAGCAGTTACTGCGGTACAGAGAGACACACACAGCACCAGCAGTCAGCGTGACAGGTCACAGCACAGCACAGCAGCGATTGCATAGTCATAGCATACTCCCTTCGCGGAACCACAATAAATGCTCATGACTGTCTCTCATATATTAAATTGGCGGAACGTGGGAAAAGAACGCTGATTTTATGCGACAACGGTAACGATCAGCAAATCAGCGAAACACATACATGCCACATCTGTGGATTCTTGGAGTGGAAGAATTGCAGAATCGCGGGGTACCGCACGGAATTCTGCGAGGCGCAATGTGGGATGCCGAGGTTGAGGAATGGAATTGCGGTGTGGTAACAGCTGCTGTCGCATCAGCCCTATTCCTAAGTAATGGTCATGCTGAATAAACTGAGGTTAATTCACAAACTCCTCACGGGTTCGTGCCGCTAACAAAACAAATGTTGCCACTGCAACTATGACTGATTTGTCTTGGGAGGTCAAGGCAAATTTTATTTTAGATGATAATTGCTGAGATTCCTTTCCAGACCAAATAGGGCTTAACCAACTATGCCTTAGTGCCTCATAGAGTGGACACATAAAGAGGATATGCTTCACATCCTCCACTTCTGACTCATTACAGGGGCAACATCTCTCAGAATAGGGTAAGCCCATATAGCGGCCAGCGGTAACCGCTGATTTAATCAACTGCATATGGAGTTGGGTAATGGCTCAGCGGAGGCATCTACTCTTGAGCTTATCTAAGTACCCCTCAAATTCATGCACCCATTTTAGATTATGGTAATGAGGAGCCACTTTCCATGCGGGCACCACAGCAAGATCTTCCTGTTTAGCTACATCCACTAATCTCTGCATTATCAGATTCCTCTGACTTCGTACCCCTTTTCCAAATAAATAGGAGAATGAAAAATCTAAGTTCCTCAAATAACATGACACCTGTCTCAACCAGGGATAGTGGGGGAGATGGTTAAATTCTAGTTCTTCAATCAAGCAGAGAGAGGAGAGTGTAGAACTATTGGTAGTGCAAAGTTTGATCCAGTAGCGGATACCCATCTGTTTCACAATGCAAGAAATTGCTGATGTGCCTGTTTCGGCATGAACAACAGCTCCCGGGACACCTTGAGGTACACCCAATAAGTTACACAGAAATGTATTCTGTACCACTTCAAGGCTATTGGTATTATCAACCAGGATTACCTCAGAGCCATAAGTCAGCATAGACCGGACCTTATTTCTATACACTTTTAAAATGCATGAAGTGTAGACTCCCTCATACCTGCCTGCCAGTCTGAGTATGCCCTTGGCAATTGCAGAAGCTTTCACAATCACAGATGTACACTGGTTGGATTGTAAAGATGTTACAGTCAGACATACATTTATATGTTAATTGCTTATACCACCAGGACCCTTAATCCAATCCTTCTGAAAGTTGTCAGAGATAGTAAATATGGGAAGTGGTATAAACTTGCCAAGTGTCATCTACATTAAATATGAGGCAAAAAAGTTACAGCTAAGAATGTCTATGAAGATTTTTGCAAACATAATATAATTAAACTGCTTATAAAATTTGATTCCTTTATCCAATCTTTTTGGATGTTGGTACACATTAGGGGTGGGACTACCGGATCTACCGGTATCCGATACTGCCAGTATTGGGCGTACCGGCAGTATCGGATTAAACCCGGTAATCTGGGTAAATTACCGGAGTCCCCCCGTACTGGTTCTTTACATTGCGGCCATTCAAATGAATGGCCGCAATGTAAAAAAAAAAACCACAACAAAAACACAAACACTTTCCCTCCCCGAGTCCAGGCTGCGTGGGTGGAAGGGGGGACACCCCCCACCCACCCTGCCCAGCCTGGATTTAAACACCAAAAATAATTTCCCCTAAGTCCCCTAGTGTGGGCTTCAGGCCGCCGCCAGCGACCCAGAGCCCGCACCAGCACTGCAGCAGCCAGCAGGTAAGTGTACCAGTACTTTACTGATCCCTGGGGTGGGGGGTGGTTTAACACCCCCCCACCCCAGGGATCACCCTACCTCCCCACCCAGGGATTAATGCCATTGCCTCCTAACTTGAGCTCTGGGAGGTGGCGGTGGTGATCCGGCGGTTTCAGTGCTGGCTGTGGCTGCCAGCTTCAGCACGCTACTAGGCCTTCTGGGGAACTTCTGGGTTTTCCCGGAAGGCCTAGTAGCATGCTGAAGCCAGCAGCCACAGCCAGCACTGAAGCCACCAGACTGCCGCCGCCCGGAGCTCAAGGTACGAAGCAATGACATTAATCCCTGGGTGGGGAGGTAGGGTGATCCCTGGGGTGGGGGGGTGTTAAACCCCCACCCCAGGGATCAGTAAAGTACCAGTACACTTACCTGCTGTCTGCTGCAGTGCTGATGCGGGCTCTGGGTTGCCGGCGGTGGCCTGGAGCCCGCACTAAGGGACTTAGGGGAAATTATTTTTGGTGTTTAAATCCAGGCTGGGCAGGGTGGGTGGGGGGGTCCCCCCTTCCACCCACGCAGCCTGGACTTGGGGAGGGGGGAGGTTTTTGTTTTCTTCCATTGATTTCAATGGGGACAGTTCCCCATTGAAATCAGTGGAAAAGATCTGGTACCGGTAAACCGGTATTAATCCGGTAAACCGGTTTTTGTAAATCCGGGAACTGGTAAAACCGGTACCCGGTATTTGGCCTGATGTCCCACCCCTAGTACACATAATGCCTTCTGTTGAAGGTACAATCCCTCCATGTTTCAGTCAAATATAATGAAAACAAAAAAGGTACAGCCAAAAATGTGTTTTCTATTGAAACCAATGGAAAACGAAAACAAAAGCAAAAATGAAAACGAAAATTTGATATTTATGAAAACAAAAATGACATATTTAAATAACAAAAATGAAAAATGAAAAGCAACATGGGCGCCTGGTGCACACCTCTAGTACTTGCAGTTCCTTTTTGGCTGGTCCCTGCTTCTGTGAGCAAATTAACTGCTACTGATTCCTGCCTTCCTGTCCCGTGATACTTCACGTGTATCATCAGTACCATGGGAGATGATGGCTCTGTTAATTCTATGTTCTGCTCTTCCCACTCTCCATTCACCTTCATGTGTGGGGAGTACTGGTACAACTTGCACTGCCTATCATGCCTAACATGGAAATGTTACACAAGAGATTGAGTGTGTGTGTTTTTCTCCCACACATGCTCCTAAAGAAACCATGTAGGGCCTGCCTTCAATCTGATGGTAAACAAGTAAGACAGTGTTTCCAGTGCTAGAACAAATTAGCAGTGTCTATTTCTACACAAGCACAATTATCTCGGGATTAACTGTAATTCTGGGATGACATTCAGAGATTGTCATCCAGGGATAAGTGACTACCCAATCAGTAATTTTCAGGGATAAGGCACTATCCTGGGATGTCAGAGTAGATGCTTATCCTGGTATGAGTCACAAGGAGGACTGCATCAGTCCCATGGTGCAGTGCAGCTGAATTTCAGCACCTGCTTCCTCTTTCATTTCTGGGAATACAATGGATTAGTGGGGGAGGGGGGAGGCAGTGTCCCTGGAGATATTAGACCTGGTAGAACTTTGTCATGGGTAGCATTGTGTCACAGCCTTCTTTGTTGTAAATCCCTACCCATGACATTTTGCCACCCAAGAGACATTGGGTAGAGGGGAAGTAAACTCTACCTGCAATTCTCTATGGTGGGAGTTGGGGGGAGTAAGGGAGCTTCATCCTGGGATAAGCATCTATACAAGCACTATCCTGGCAAAAAAAAATTTTATTCTAGAATAAATAAAACCTGGATAATCAGGTTTTACAGTTCTGGGATAAAACCAGGAAACAGGAATTATTTATACTGGAATACCTGTTTATGAACAATTAGATCCCAGGATTAGAGGGGTTAATCCTGGGGAAATGCTGATGTACAAGCCGCCAGTAATTCCCTTAAGCAGCCATTTAAGAGAACCAATACATATTCATAGTCCCAGACAAAGGAAAACAAATTAATTCAACTTATTCAGAAATTCAAGTAATGTAAGTTCTAATTAAGTGGATTCTACTGTATTATTAATCATTTCCATATCACCTTCAGTGTTCAAAGTGCTTTACAATCCACACAACAACCTTGTATGGAAACAAACAAGATAGGGGTGAGCCAGTTCTGACCACTCCAGAGATGGCCACAGCAGCTGCCACTCGTCGGGTTGCCAGAGAGTGTTAATCAAACAAGCAGTCCCCCACTGGGGATTCCAGGTGAGGTGGGGGGTGGGGGTGGGTTGTCATCACAAGTCCATCCATGCCATGGGTCAGCCAAGGAGCCATCCACACAGGACAGGATTCCCGGACCCCTGCTGCCCAGCAGCAACAGGACCCTGGAGGACCAGGCTACCACCAAACAGCTGAGCTCCACTGGAGGAGCCCAGGTGCACACACCAAATAGCTGACTGGGGACCAAAACCAAAACCTAATTTTTGGCCCTGGAAAGACGCTTTTCCTGCCCCCGAACTCATCCGAACTCATCCGAACACGACCGAACTGTTCAGTCGTTCGAGAGTTTGGTCCGGCCGTTTGGTTCGGTCTGAACTCTGGACATCTGAACCACGTTCGCCCATCCCTAAAATCTTTATAACTCATCTAGGGCCGAATCATGACTCTGTGCTGCTCATACACTAAGGGTGTTTTTAAATGGGTGACGCAGTGGTGTGTGTGTGTGTACACATAGTGGAGCACACATGCACTTTTGGAGGGCCAGGGAGGGTTTAGACGGTGGCAGATGGGTGTGCACTCCGTGTGCACACCCATCCACCCACGGGCCACCCATGCCCCCGCATGGTGTAACCTGGGATTTTCCAGGTTGCATCATACAGGGATATGGAGGTAGGTGGGGGGTGCGTGGGTCGTGGGAGCACGTGCCCACCCATCCCCGCTTTTACATGGGCACTACCACATGTGTCCACTGGATGAATCTGCGTGGTAGCGTCTCATGTAAAAATGCCCTAAGTAAACACATTTGTGCAAGCAATCTATCTAGGATTAGAGGTATCCCAACTGTCTCTAAAGATGGGATAATGCACATCCAGCTACATGGGCATAGCTTGAAAATATTGCCCATCTATTAGTACCCCTAGTGATCCATTAATGGTTGCTCTAGGTGTAAAGGAGTTTCCCTTTGAGGCAAACTACATCCCTCCCTCCTGTGCTGTGACAAGTCTTCAATACAGTGAACTGATGCAAATCCCCTGCCTTAGTAGAACAAGACCCAAAACAGTCTGCAACTCTTATGCACTATAGTGTTGTATTCATATTATCCCTTTGTAGGTAGGTGGGGTGTGGGTGGGTTATGGGATGCTTAAGGGGAGTAGAGCTAGGTCAGCAACTGGTCCAGAAGATTATCATGGTTCACTGGTCAAACATTCCCAGAAGAAGTAACCAATAACTTCATAACCCTACACAACAGACTAGCTCTGCTATTGCTTCATGTTTATTGTGTTGTTAGCTGCCCCAAGCTGCATGCCAGGAGGGGTGGGGTATTAAGTTTTGTATTAAATTAAATAATTAAATGTTCTTGGGAAGAATGCCTGCTCACTGCAGCACCCTGCCCATCACAGAGTTTAACTGAATATAGGCCACTAGTTTGGACTGCATGTAGGGTCCAGAACTAGACCTTTTGGTGATAGACGTTTCTGGACATGCTGGGTAAAAACAAACGTGAGGATGGTGCAGCAGATCCTTGGCCAGGGGAACAGCGGACACCAGTCTCCGAGTTGGAGACAGGCATTGAACACATGTACCTGTGGCCAGAGAACCATCCTGCTCTTGAGTAAGGCAGGGAACTCAAGAAATGTGTGGGTGGCTGGCCCCACCCCTGCACTGCTCCCAGTGCCCCACCCCCCACCATGACATACAGCCATGGTAGCAAGGCATGGGGTGCCTAGCTATGGCGGCCCCTGCCGTGCACTGGGGATGGTGGGGCCAAACAAAAGTTCTGGCCCTCTGGCCCACGTTGGCAAACATGGGCGGACCTTGGTCCGGGATGGGTGCCTGGAATTGGACCCAGGTCACACCATGAGCCAGCCAACTACCCATCCCCGGGCAGATGCAGGCCCATATCTGGCAGCGCGTGAACACATGTGCCAGTAGGTCTTGGGCCACAGAGGACCACTGTCACATTTGTTAGTGCCCTCTGACAGCCAAACAGATTGTCTGAGTTTATCATATAAAATGATACTGTGAAAGGGAAAGCCACGTATCAGAGACTCATTTTGCAGTGTAGAATTGACAAATACATTTTCCTGGTTCTTCTGCCTTATGAGAATGGCTGTGTGATATTTCTTAGGCTCTCCAGAAAATATTCACCTCTGGAATTCATGCACATATTGTTCCTACACTGTGGGTTTGACTCCAAATCCAGTGCACCGTGCAAGCAGCATGCATGCATTTTGCATGCAACCCCCACACAGACTGCACCCCCCCATGTGATCGGGACTATCACCCGCGTGCAAGCCACATATAAGCCACGTGCATGCAAGTCACGCACGCATAAGCCACACACGCAAGGGTTTGGGATCGAGCCCAGTTAATCTGTCGTAGGACAATCTCTTATTTCACATCAGCATAATGAAGTAGTCATTCATTTAGAAACTACTTAAATTCAGAATGCATTGATGTAGTGAGATTTCCTCAGCATGCCTTTAAAAAGTTCTGTATCAGCTCAATTTTAATATAAGATATTGCAGTCTTCAGGAAAATAAATAAATAAATAAATGAATATTGGCTCCCAGGACAATCTTCTCTGCTAACAGCATGCCAAAATAATTTTGTAGTGTGCTACCTGACAAGAAAATCTAGTAAATATCAGCAGAAGGAAAAAAGAAAGGAAAAACCCTGAAGGAGATGTGAAAATGGAATTTTTGAACAGAACAGTACAAGGGCAGCCAGTCATTTAATTATTAACATTTGCTTTAGCTTTTACTGATGACAGATTCCCCTCCCCCCCCCCCCTTTCAGTTTCTTTTTTTCAGGACAGAATTATTCACTTCCATCCACACTGTGGATCCCATGAGAGCAATGTGGAACTACTGGAATAGACATCTTGTTGTGATCCCAGATCTCCAGAATGGGACAAGTGCAGATTATACAATAGGGAACTGCCGTGTAGAATGGAGAGGAGAACTCTGCCTTTGAGATGCAATTACACACTACACAGAGCAAATGTTTCTACTATATTTAATATCTCTGCTATAAGGCTATGTCCTCTAATGTCCTTTCTTCATATACATATAGGCCATTGCCTTCAAGCCACAATTGCACACAGACACATTTTACTTCTCATGTTGCCACTTGGATTTTTATGTTTGCTCTAGATTGTAGAGGCTCATACATTGTAATATTTGTTCACATGAACTATGAGTTATTCTGATAATGGCTTTCACTTAATCTAAGGTCTTGGGCACCAAGTAAGATGAAATTCAAAATAACTGCACTAAAGCTGTTTGGGCTGTGTATAATACAGGGCAGCATCATAAAGAGATAAGTGTGGCTATGAAAGGTACTGTTAGGAAAGAAAAACTTTGAAGGCTGTTCGAAATAGCTCCAGGATAGGAGCCAGAGTTATACTAGATTCCTGAAGCTGCTGAGAGCTCCTGACCTTAGATGTGATGTAGTGAGTGAAAGTGACACATGGTAGGTAGGATGGGGAAAGGGATGAACAAGAATCTTAGGAGTAAGGTCACCTGGTTAATTCTATTTAGGCTGAGCACTTTCTGAGGGTTCCATTTAATTTATTTTGGTTGATTTTCCAGTGTTTTTTTTACTTTAACACTGGGTGTTTTCATACATGATGGCTTCCCCCACTGCCACTGACGTCTCCGTGCAATGAGGGCCCCTCACAATAGCAAAGCACTGGGGCTGAGTTATTAAAATTTGGGTCACTCACCATGACTTGAAAAGGTGTTGGGCGTGGTGACCTCCATCCTACTAAGACTGTTATCACAAACATTTCCTTTTGGACAGTCATCTCTTTAGGAGGAGGGGAAGCTTAGTAATTGCACTTTGGCTGGGTTGCTTATTGCACTCTCTAAATGTGAGGTCAATTCCTCAAAGCTGCCCTGATTTTTCAGGTTTGAGGCATTGAGGCTAGTTTTGCGGGGGGGGGGCAAAAGTCCTGGGGCTTTCTCTTCTCCGTGATAGGCAGGGGAGGGGAGAAGCCCCATAGGCTTTTACCTAACTGTTAATAGAGGTGTGCACCAGGAGCCAATGTCATTTTTGTTTTTCTTAGTTAAGTATGTCATTTTCATTTTCATAAATATTCAATTTTCGTTTTTGTTTTCCATTGGTTTCAATGGAGAACACATTTCCGGCTGTAATGTTTTTGTTTTTTATTATATTTGGCTGTGACTTGGATGGATTGTACCTCCAATAGCAGGCATTAGGTGTACCAAATTCCAAAAAGATGAAATAAAGGAATACAATTATATAAGCAGTTGAATTATATTATTTTGCAAAAATCTTCATATACATTCTTAGCTGTAACTTCTTTGCCTCACATTTAATGTAGTTGAGACTTATAAAGTTTACACCGCTTCCAATAATTTCTATCTCTGACAATTTCAGAAGAATTGGATAAAGGGTCCTGGTGGTATAAGCAATTAACTTGTAAATGTATGTCTGATTGTAACATCTTTGTAGTTCAACCAGTGTACATGAAATTTGGTAGGACTGTATCAAAAACCTTCAGAGTCATCTCTGCCAAATATCAGAAAGATGTGATAAAGGGTCCCAATTTTATATACCTGCAAAGCATATGCAGAGAAGGAGCCTATGCCAGGGATTCTCTTAAGTGTCACTGTGGTAGAAGATCGGTTTGTGATGCCAATTGGCCAGCAGAAATGTCAAACAAATATCCTTATTCTGTTGTGGAACCATCCCAACATCTCTCCCCTACTTGTTACTGGGAAGTCAGAAGCATCTGTTTAGGAAAACGCCACTAGAGATTCTCTTATGTCCTCTGTCACAGTGCTGCAGGATGTGATTGTGATGATAATTGGCCAGTCTGGATGTGTAATCTATGTCTCCTGATTGCTGGGATGCTATTATCAAAGTCCCAGTTATGTCCCTTCTATTGTAGAGTTAGCTTTCTGTTGAACAACACACAGCAGAAGTTTCTTCAAAACAGAACTTTACTAAGAACTCAGAAGACATGCTTCCATACTATACAGACTGCATGGGACAAGCTGGAGGACAGAGAGAGGAGACAAGGAGAAAAAAAACCCTGTTTCATCCCCTGACCCTCCCCCTACTGGACAAGCCCCATACTTAGCTTGCAGGGCTTGCAATGGGCTTTTACTTGTGACTGTTGCACAATCCAACACCCCTTCTCAACAGTTATAGTCAAACCCACTAGGTTCATTCTTCTTAATAGCTTGTGATGGCGTTTCCCTGCTAGTGGCTTCATGAACACATCCACTGTCATATCTGTAGGAAAGTATTGCAGATCTATGAGTCCTTGTTTCTGTGAGCCTTTTAGGAAATGGTATTTTACATCAATGTGCTTGGTTCTGGGGTTGATTCTTTCTGTTTACACCAGCATTATACATCTTTGGTTGTCTTCCAGGATCAGCGTGGATCTGTCCAATTTTTGCCCCAGATCTTTCAGAAGCTGTCACAACCAGATAACTTCTTGGTTGGCATGTGCTGCTGCCACGTACTCTGCCTCCGTCGATGAAAGTGTCACAGAGGCTTGTTTCCTACTGCACCAGCTGATGGGTCCTCCACCAAGCAAAAATAGGTACCCACTGGTAGATTGTTGGTTCGATTGGTCTCCAGCCCAATCTGCGTCCATGTACCCTATCAGGTCTGACACGGAAGTTGCTGGGAGCCGTAGCTTGAGGTGCACAGTCCCTTTCAGGTACCGTAAGACCCTCTTCACTGCGTTCCAATCCCTTTGGGTTGGGGCTGAGACTTGTCTACACAATATACCTATTGCCACCGCAATGTCAGGCCTTGTGCTTGTGGCAATGTACAAGAGCTTTCCTATTGCCTTTCTGTGTTGCTTATTGTTTGGCAGCAATAAGCTCGGTTCTTTGATCTCCTTTGGGTATCTGGTTTCCATAGGGGTATTTGCTGCCTTCACACCCCCCTTCCAAAACTTTCTATCATCTCTTCTATTGCCTGTCTTTGGTTGAGAAGATAGCTTCTGTCGTCTTCTCCTTCAATTTGTATTCCAAGCTAGTGCATTATGTTACCCAGGTCCTTAGTTTCAAAGTCCTGATTTAGAGCTCTCATTGTTTCGCACTCGTCCCCTTCTTGCTCAAAGCATATGATAAGGTCATCGACATAAATTAATACAAAAATCCACCTGCCCTTAGTCTCTTTGTGTATAAGCAGGGATCTGCTTTGCTCCTGGTAAAATCTTCCCTCATGAGCACCTTGTTTATTTTAGTGTTTCACGCTCTGTCAGTCTGCTTAAGCCCATATATGCTTTTGTGCAGTTTGCATACAAGATCCGGCCTTTCAACGTCTGCAAACCCCGGTGGTTGTTCCATGTAAATATCTTCCTTCAATTCCTTCCTGGAATTGGGCCCAGGTCACACCATGGGCCAGCCAACTACCCATCCCAGGGCAGATGCAGGCCCATATCTGGCAGCGCGTGAACACATGTGCCAGTAGGTCCTGGGCCACAGAGGACCACTGTCACATTTGTTAATGCCCTCTGACAGCCAAACAGATTGTCTGAGTTTATCATATAAAATGATACTGTGAAAGGGAAAGCCACGTATCAGAGACTTAGCCATGATGGCACCATTTAGGAACGCTGTTTTCACGTCCATATGCTTGACTTGCATTCCTCTTCCGGCAGCTATACTTAACAATGTTCTGATTGTAGTGTGCTTAACTACAGGCGCAAATGTTTCATCGTAGTCTTCTCCGTACTTCTGGAGTATCCTTTCATGACAAATTGGGCCTTGTATCGTTCAGTAGTGCCCTGCGCATTGTACTTTATTTTAAAAGTGCATTTACAACCTATGGTCTTTCTCCCTGCAGGCAGTGGAGTAAGTGTCCATGTCGCATTGTCCTGCATGGACTTTACTTCTTTTTCTGCCGCTCTTACCCATTTTTCTGCTTCCCCTTCTGACATCTGCAAGATGTCCTCCCAGGAAGCTGGCTCTGACAATTTACTGGTGCTGACTTTGTAGGACAGTCGAGTGGGGGGAATGCCTTTGTTAGACCTCATCGTCTGCCTTAGCTCAGCATCAGCAGCCAACTGTGTCTGTTCCTGCACTTCTGTTACCTTTGTGCCTTTTTTTACTATTTGTTTATAGGATTGCTCCCTTTCAGTGGTTTCGTCCATGGTTGATTGTTCTCCTTCGCCTGGACCTTGGAGAGTCATCACACTGTCTCTTGAGTTTTCCACAAAGTTCACACTGTTACTAATGGTTATTCTGTCTGTGCATGGATCCAGGATCCTGTAACCTTTGGAATGCTCACTGTATCCTACGAGGATGCCTTCCACTGCTCTGTTTTGCAGCTTCGTACGTTTCTCCTCTGGGATATATACTTAAGTCTTACTTCCAAATACTCTGATGTGGCCCACACTAGGTTTTTGACCATGCCACAGTTCATATGGAGTTTTCCTCACTGTTCTAGAATACAGCTGATTTTGTAGGTA
>QEPC01007591.1:739702-753963 GCA_003113815.1 Sphenodon punctatus
ACGTGACATTTTGATTCCAGCAGGGAATCAAAAGGTGATTCTGTGATGGAGCCAATAGGCGCCCCATCGCGTCTGAAATCACCCTATGTATACTGAACACTGTGATGTATTACTGCGGCAAACTACATCACGTTTCAGTGTCTTGCTGCAGCGTGTACTTCCACCATAAGAGTAGTATTAATCCAACAAGTGAGCTCAGATAAATCCGAGCCATCCTCTTCAGGAACCTTCCGCTCACTAAACCCAAGCCATCCTCCCCCCCAAATTTCCCGACGACCGTATTTGCCAAACCTTCCTCTCAGATGACCGTATTTGTTTTTGTTGCTATTCACCTGATCTCTCACCTCTACTTCAGACACAAGATGTTTATACAACATAAGCAGAGCTACAATGGGCATGCGCGACATAAGGTTTTCTTCTGTTCCCTTGAACGTGATTTTTTTAAAATGAAAACTTTTTATTAAAAACAGTTTTCTATACCAAACATTACCAGTGATTTCTTGAGGCAGAACTTTAATTGACTAGAACATTTACTTTCTGTTAAGATCCCTAAATAAAGAATAATCCACTGCAAAGGATTTTAGTCGCAACCCGGAAGTCAAGTGACTCAAAAGTAGGAGGATCAATGAGATCTCCATCTCACTGTAACTAATAGAGGCACAACTGCATCTCTATAATATTTGCCCCAAAACCTAATTAGCTGGATTAATGACATGGTGTTAGTATACTGTTGTGAGGACAAAATCATGTTTTTTTCTCTATGTTTATTCTGTATGTTTGAGTTACAACCTCAAAACAAACAAAAGGAGAATGTCAGTCATGAGTTTTTAGATCATACACAGAAGTATAGCAGATAGAGACAGGAGGAGGCCATGATCAGCTGTTCGTGGTGTAAATTTGGAAAAGTTTTCCAGCAGAGTGCAGATGGCTGAATGCAAGAAGCAGGTGTGCTTTCCTCAGACATGTAATGATCAGCTGTGAAGTAACTACTTCTGGCAATTTTCAGGATTTTATCTAGACACCTGTCATTCCTATTACTGGGGATAACAGATGTAAGAGCCAGTTTGAAATGCACTCTTCAGTCTATTCTGAAGAGCTTGCTTTGTGTGTCACTTTCCTATGCACAATATTACGAGATGTTTAAAAATGTTGCCAAAGTTTAGCCTCTAACTTCTTGGCATGGACATTACAGTGATGTCATAGTTTTGATTGAAGAGGCACTGTCCTTTGCAGTCCCTATCTTCAAGTGCTTGCAATTTTCCAGAAAAAAATCATCCTGAGGTGATAAATAGAGGAATGAGTATTCCTAAGGTACACATTTGACAGCCACATCAACATTAATGTCTGTGAGGAAATGGGGGAAGGATTTTGGAGCATGTTTTTATAATATATGCAAAGGTAATAAGTATCTGCAGCAGTAAACTAGTCTCCAGCTTGCTGCTTGCTTTTTTTTTTTTTTTTTTAGTGCAAAGACTATTTACTCGAACTCTGGGAAAGACGAAAGCTGCTTATTTATTGCAAGCAAGTGTTCAAGTAAGAGGCCACCCCAAGGGCTATTGCCCAGTGTGCACCATTGGAACCCAAAGGTGCTTCCTTCAACTTTGAAGCAAATCAGGTACTTTGCCAGAGTGCTCATCTAGACCAGCACCCTGCACCAATGCAGGATTCATCACACCCTAACCATCGGAACAGAAAAATCTAACCAAGAAGAAACAGAGGGGGAAAACAAGACAGCAGCCCACAACAGCCTGCAGAACTGCGTTCCCCCGCCAACTGCAGTGGTTTCTTAAATAGCTTTTGTGGCAGCATTGCTGTTTGTTTGCATGCACAACTGCACACACAAGGCATCTATAATGCATCCACAGTGACCTGGTCTCCAAGGAATAACATCTCTGTGTGAACCTTCTCCCCACTCAGACAGAAAGTCTACGGATGATGTGTTTGATATTTCTAATCTCACAGTGGGCCAAGGTGGGGTGTTTTTTTTGGGTGTTAGTTTTTTGTTTGTTTGCTTTTTGTTTATCTGCAAGTTATCCTTGTGTTTATGGGAATTGGTAGGATACTCTATTGGAGAAATTTCCATACAACCTCATCACCAGTATTTCAGCAGAGTGTTGGAACACATGGCACACATTGGGTATTTTCAGACATTACGACATCACAGTCAACCACAGCGAACCACGGTCAATCCCGCAGTGGGGCCAAAGCGCCCTGAATGTCTGTTCCTCAGGCGCCAGATGTTCACCACAGTCAAGCCCCAGCAGGGGTCAAAATCAACCACGCTTCTGGAACTCCGGCCCAGACCATCTCCAAAAGCGTGGTCAAAGTGATTCCCACCGGGAAACAAAAAAAAGTAACGTCTGAATGGCAACCACTGGCCGGACTCAAGCAAAATGATTCCCAGCCGGGGACAAAGCATGCAGCATCACTGCCAGGCAACCAGCAACAACACAGACCGGGGAGGGAGATTTAAAGAGCACACAGCGGCAGGGGGACATGGAGTGAGGCAGAAGGGAGAAGAGAGGGGAGGGAGAGAGAACAAGGCAGAAGGAGGACGAGGCAGAGGAGGAGGAGGTGGAGGTGCAGGCGGAGGAGGAGCTGGTCGTGCTGCACCTGGAGATGGTGAAGGGACAGCAACAGTCTGGACAGGCCGAACTGGCACCTGCTGCCAGCCCAGGGGACAAGGCACCCCAGAAATGGGTAAGGAGACCGAAGGGGGGGCAGTGGTGCAGGGGCTCCAAGGTGGGTGGGCAGGTCGGCAGGAGGGGAATGGGGGAGGGACACGGAGCTGTGGCAACCCAGTAACCAACTCCCCCTCTCATGACCCACAGACATGGAAACAGGCACAGGAGCCCGACCCCCCAGACGAGATGGCCGGAGGGTAGGAGGAGGAGCAGGAGCATGAGGAGGAGGGCGATGACCATGACCCAGAGAGTGCCCGCGGGAGACGGCCATACCATCGAGGGGGGCAATGGGGGCACAGGAAAACCCAGGACTTTATTCGGATCTGGGGTACCCTGGAGCACCAGCTGTAGCTGGTGGTCAACCAATGGAACAAACACGTCTTCAAGGAGATCGTGCGGGAAATGGAGGTGGCAGGGCATCACAGGACAGTGGCCCAGTGCCGGTCGAAGGCCAAAGAGCTGAAGAGGGGGTACAAGGCCATTAAGGACAACAACCAGTGGTCCAGGCATGGTGCCCGGACCACCCCCTACTATGAACCCCTGGACCGCATCCTACACATGAAGGGCTCAATAGTCACCCTGCACCTCATGGGGAGTGCAGTGGTCCAGGGCAGGGAGTGGGCCAAGATACCCCCT
The DNA here is from genome assembly GCA_003113815.1 of Sphenodon punctatus. NCBI lineage: Eukaryota > Metazoa > Chordata > Lepidosauria > Sphenodontia > Sphenodontidae > Sphenodon > Sphenodon punctatus. The sequence continues at coordinate 743,023 of QEPC01007591.1, forward strand.
CCCCTCGCCACCCCCATTGAAGGCACCAGCTTCAGGAGCACCGCCCCCCCAAGAGGAATGCCCCGGGATCTCGGGAACCAGCAGGTCCCCCTTGTGTGCCAGCCCAGATAGCCCCCGGCTGAGGTCTGAAGCTGGAGGATTCAAGGCCAGCACCCTGGTCACCATCAGACAGTGGACACAGGGGGACCTCAGCCACACTGAGGGGATGGCCTCGGAGGGCTCCGAGACCGACATAGAGGGTAAGAAGGTGGGTGGGATGGGACATGGACCGGGGGGAAGGCCTGGGGGGAAAAGGGTGCATGGGCCATGGGCCCACCCTCAGGAACCCCCTGATGCCCCGGACCCCAAGGGAGGGGCCCAGGGGCTGCCGGGGGACATGGACCACGACCCCCATCCACCCCTCCCAGTTCCCGCACAGGTCATGGAACACCCCGGCACCTGCGACAGCCTGGCGAGGGGGATGGAGGAGAGCAGCTCCAGGAGCAAGCAGAGGCCCCAGGTGAGGCAACACAACATGGGGGGAGGGGAGGCCTGGCGAGCCTGGCCAGGGAAGCTGGACCCTGGGTTGGGGCCAGCCACAGGGGGAAGCTGGGGGAGGGCACCAACCACCATCCCAATGAGGGGGCAGGGCCCCCCATCTGCAGCATGGTATGGGGGCGGGAGGCTAGGGTGGCTAACCATGCCCTACCATGCACCCCAACAGGGCGACTCGCCGGGGACCAGCAAAGTGGACACATGCCCCCAGAACAATGGATGAGGGTGCACCAGGCATGGGTATGGCGCCGCAAGGAGGAGCAGGTGGAGGACATTGTCCACTCTGCCACAGAGCAGGGTGAACAGATGATCGCAGCCATGCGGTCGCATGGAGGCGGCCACCAAAAGGGCCGTGCAGTAGGCAGAGGCCAGGGACCGGAGGCTCCAGGAAGAGGTACGCCTCAAATGGAGGCAGGAGCACAGCAGGCAGGTGGAGGCGTTCGGGCGGCTGGATCAGGCCCTAGACCAGAAGGTCACAGAGCACTCTGCAAAGATGGACTGGTCCCATGACATAGGCACCTTACTGCTCCTACATGCGGGTACTATGAGTGCCTATGTCATGGCAGCCGCCCCGCTGGGCAACCTGCCTGCCCCAGACCAGATGCCGGGCCCCTCAGTGCCCCCACCTCTACTGCCCCAGACGCCGGCACGCTTGCTGGGGCCGTGCTTCCGCCAACCGGTCCCTGTAGGCCTCTGGAAGGAGCTGCCAGCCAGGGGGGCCCCTCCAGCCCCAGGCCCTCTCGCCCTCCCACCACAGCCCGACCCTCAGGACACCGAGGCCTCCCAGGACACTGTTGAGGACACAGACAGCGGGGGGAGGGGGAAGGGAGCTCCCAGAGCTCCATGGTGCCTATCGGGCGGCCGCGAGAGTGGCCCTGGAGATGGGGGTGAATGGGGGCATGGGGGGAAGGGGGAGGATGACCTGAGGGGGGGGGACATACTGTGGTGTGGGGAGAGGGTGAGATGGCGTGAGCACGTGTAGAGGGATGAAACAATAAATGCACGGGAATCACAGTCACCTCCATGTGTCTGTTAGTAGGCCTGGGGTCGGGGGCAGAGAGGTTAGTAGAGGTGCAGCCAGGCTGCTGCTGGGGCCCCCGGAGTGGTGGGGAGGGGTGTGCGCGGCCTCAACCCTCAGCCTCCCGGCTGATCTGCCTTGCCAGGGTGGCACAGATGTGCTTTGCATATCAGTACTCCCGCAGGTTCTCAGCGTTCACATAGAGAGGCATGGGGCCAGGAGGGCGCCGGGGCACGTGGTAGTCAAGGGAAGTCCCCTCGGTCTCGCACACATTGTGCAGTACACAGCAGGCTCCAATCAGCAGGTCTCCACCATGTAGTCCAGGCGGCCCCCTAGGCTCCTCCAGCGCTGCTTGAGGGCCCTGAAGGTCCTCTCGACCACGGTCCTACTTGCACACAGGCGAGTATTGAAGAGCGCCTCCACAGGGTTCCTGGCGACTGGGTATGCCTTCATCATCCAGCAGGTAAGTGGGTAGGCTGGGTCTCCCAGGATGCAGAGTGGCATCATCACCCCCTCAATCTGGGTCATCCCCATGTCCGTGAAGTCTCTGTGGTACATTCGGGCATAGAAGGGAGAGATGATCATGATCCGGGCATCATGGCTGTGACCAGACTGGTCCGTGTAAATGTCTATGAACTGACCCTGGTGGTCCATGACTGACTGCAGCTGCAGGGAGTGGTACCCGTGTCGGTTGACATATTCCAAGGCCTCCCCAGCAGATGGGTGCAGGATCTCTATGTGGGTGCTGCCTACGGCGCCCATGCAGTTGGGGAATCCCCCTGCCACAAAGCCGGCCATAACGGCCTCCTGGTCTACCAGCTGGATCGCTCGGGCCAGGAGCACGCCCTCCACTGCCTTGCAGACATCCCGCAGGATCCCAGCAAAGGTGCTCACCCCAACGCCGAAGTGCTGCAGGATGGAGCAGCAGGAGTCCGGTGTTACAAACACCCAGACCCCGATGCCGACCTTTTGGACCATGGGTATGGGGGCCTGCATGGGGGTGGCCTGCCACTCCAGCCAGGGTGTTAACAGCTCCACGAGTCACAGGACGGCGCGCCTGTCCATCCGAAAGTGCGCTCTCCAGGCAGCCTCGTCCCATTGGGCTAGTGCCCTGGCCCACCACCCCTGTGCCCGCTCTGTGACCCATACCCACTGGTCAATGGGCATTGCGAGCAGGGCAGAACACCCCATGGTCTCCCTCCACCACTGGAGCTTCCCAGCCGCCTTGTGGAGTGCCGCATCCCAGCCGTGGGTGTGGAGGAGGGCCTGTTGGGCTGCTCTGGACACCTGCTTGGCCCTGAGGTGGACCAGGGAGTACCTGCACCCGTGGTGGGCTCTCTGGACTCTGGCAGCGCTCCTGGCCATGCACATGTGCCAGGTGCACCTCAGCGGTCTGGATGCACAGGAGGTCTGTGTGGGAGCGGTACCACTCCACCACATGGCTAGGTGCATCCCGCAGGTGCCCAACCGGCCCAGGTCCATGGTGACCGGCACCCCGGTTTGGTTGGGGCCACACCTGTTGTAGGTTGGAACTGGTGTTGCCCCACCCCCTGGTCACACCCTGCCAACAAGGCTCAGGGTCCCGGGTCACCCTGGTCACCCCCCTGACCGACAGGCCCGGCACCTGCAGGGTGAGTGGCTTGGGGAGGTCGTGGGTGGCCCCATGCATGCACATGCCTTCCTGGAAGGGGGCATGGCACTTGGTTATGCCCTCAGCTGGGCGTATGCGGGCAGCAGCTGCATTCCTGCTGTCATCACCTCCCACCTCTCTGTGTTGGCTGCCTGCTGTCCTGGGCACCCTGATTAGTGTTTAGGGTGCCCTTTCTGTGTGCTCTGTTCCAGCAGCTGGGCTGGGTCCACACCCCACGCCTCATTCTGTATCTGTACAATGTTGCAGCCTGTGGCCTTATCGCTTGGCCTTGGAGCTCCCCGACTTCCTCTCCCATCCCTCCAGGGATTGTGGGGTCCCCCTTTCATTGTGTGTAGTAACAGGAGCTTGCTGGAACATGGCTGGCTGCGCTTCCCTCGGGCTTGCGGGCCCCAGCACCCAGAACCCTCATGGACCTTCTGCGAGACCATGGCCCTTTGTGACCTGTGGCATTTCCCGGCTGTGCAATTGCTCCTGAGCTGCCCGGACAGCTTTATCGGTGCCTACTAGAGTATGAGCTCCGGGCTGCGGTACTATGACCATGTGCCGAGCGCCCACGATTGCCAGCTGCATGCGGAGGCACTGGGCCTGTGTCCCTTTCCCGATGGGCGCATTCCAGAGATGAGGTGCTCGCATATGGGGTGGTCGGCGGCGGAGACCGTGTCCGCCCTCTTTGTGTGCAGTCTGTCTGGCTACATGGCCTGTCTGGAGGAGGGGGGTCTTGTCCTGGATGTGTCCTTCTTTGTGCTCACAGGGCCCGAGGTTACCAGTGGTCCTGCAGGACAATCTATCACTTCTTGTTGGAGTTGGGTCACCTTCCATGGCCCCCACCTGCAGACTATGCCTTGTTGGAGCCCTCTGAAGGTGGTGGCGCTGGCCGGTGTGTGGTCCCGATCCGATGTGCAGGTGGGGCTCTCCACCCAGGATCCCTTCGAGGCTTACTACCTGGCTGCCCACCACATGTCTGAGCTAGGCTTCTGTTGGGGCATGCTTCAGTGGCCGCACTTCATGCACCTGGCAGGCCACCTGGCTCTGGGCCCTTTTGTGGCCCCCTGCAGCTGACTGTGCCCCCCCCGTGCCTTCCGGGCCCTGGATACCATCCCTGGTGTGCGCTCCTGCCTCATCCCTGGTGCCGTGGGTTGCTGCCCCTTCCCTCCCTGATGTTCCTGGTTTGCTGCTGTGCTGGCTGTTTCTTGGGGTTCCATTGGCCCTGCCTGTGGCTCTGGGCCCTGTCCACGGGGGCCCCTGTCTGCCTCTGCAACAGGTGTTCCCCTCCATGACTGCCTTCTCCTGCGGCTGTATCCTGAACTGTGTGCTGGTCCCCGGTGGCTTGGGTGCCGCTGCCCTTCATGCTCCAGCCTTGCTCCCTCCTGTGCCTGGGCCCCCAACCCCACCCCAGGTGTCTGTGTGACCATGGGGTTCTGAGGCCCCCAGACTGGGGTTCCGGGCACCCTTCCAGGATGTATGTGTGTTGCTGGCCCAGCTGCCCTGCTCCATGTCTCCATCTCACCTCCTTGTCATCCATCACACCCTAGTCATCACGTGGGATCCCTGTCTGCCTCCTGGACCATTCCCAGGCTGCTCTCCATTCCATGTGGCCTCCCCCTGTGATTGTGCTGTGCCCCTGGGGTTCCCCCCATTCTGGGACTGCCTGTGTTGCTGTGGGAGTGCCCGTGCAGGCTGTGCTGTTGTGGGGGTTCGGTTTCCTGTTCCCCTTGTCCTGCCCTGGCCCCTGGGCCACCGCTCCCCTGCTCCCTGTCCCAGGCCCCCCCTTATCTCCCCCCTGTGCCCATTGTGCTGTGCATGTTTTCTGTCCCACCGTGTCCCCCCTTTCCTTCCTTTCCCATGTGGGTGTGTGTGTACCCGGGTTTGTGTTTGTGCTGTGTGTTCCACTGTGACCTCACTTTCCCTGTGCCTGTTGTGTATGCTGCCCTGGGGGCTCTTCTCCCTCTTCCCCATCCCTCCCCATTTCCCTTGTGCAGGCATTCCCTGTGGGCACTTTTGGCTTCGTTTTCCCTCTTTTGGCCATGTCGGCCCCCCACCCCTCCCCGGTGCCTTCTGGGTGTTTTGACCATGGTGGGGATCAGTGTCACATCTGTTGCACTGCCCCAGCCCGTGATCTGCTGGCTCGATTCCATGCCTTGGTCCCGGTCCCATCACGTGTGTTCTGGGCCTTCTTTGACCACGGGGGGTGGTTGGGTGGCTCGCCACCACTGGAAATCCACTGTGGTGACTCGGGACCACGTAACGTCTGAAATCACCCAATGTCTACCTTGTTTTTGGCCTAGAATTTCTCACTCCAGATGGAAGGAAGGATCTCACTTTGGAAGGCATGGGATAGGTGGGGTATTGTTATGAAGAGAGGAACTTAGGCCAAACATGTTTTGTGATGGACAAGGACTTTGTATGTAATGGGCAGAAATTCATCATATGTGGCATCATGGGACGAGCTTTCTGCGTGAGGGGCACAGCAGGGCAGGGTTTCATGTATGAGAGGTGATGGGCCCAAAAAGAAATGCAGAACCAGAGGAACTGGAAGCCACATCAAGGCCTATTCTGTTCCCCTGGTGATAAGTGGCTTTTGTAAGGGCCAAGACTGACATGTTCATGTGTGAGAAAGGGGGGGTTTGCAAGGAACCAGCAAAGCCAAAACAGCAGAGAGGTTCCTCTCCCTGGTTGCTGGCGCAAGTTTCCAATAATCACCACCCTTGGAGGAGAGGAGACGGCCACATGGATTTGCTGCCTGACCCCTTCACTGGAAACAGACTCCTTCCTCCCCCAGCCCTAAGAAGATGTAAACTATTGATGGAAAAACATGGGTGGAGTGTCTCAACCACAGGAGAAATCACAGGTGAGGAGAGAAGGAAAAGCAAGGGAGGGATGTTGGGGAAGGAAAGGCTGGGGTACAGGTGGAATTGGAGAAGGAAGGGGAAGCAAGCCTGGTGAGAAAATTGGGGAAGGAAAAGGGGAAACACACCCTCCATCACCAAAGGGGACAGTGAAGGTTCCAGAGGGTCTTTCTAAGGAATGTAGCCCCCACAAAACGTTAGCAGCCTGTCACTAGAGATATGGGTTTAGTTGATGCCACCACCTTTAAGTACCTCCCCCTTCTGTAAATATTAGGGATGGGCGAACGTGGTTCGGAGTTCGGCCTGAACTCGGTCTGTTCGGACGACCGAACGTGAACACGAATCTGAACATGAACTGACCGAACCGAACTCAATTCCAAACATCAAAATGACTGAACAGTTCAGTCAGTTTGGATCGCGTTCGTGTGAGTTCAGGTGGCAAAAAAAGGGTCACTGGAAGGTCAAACGTGACAGGGAGGGGTAGTCAGCTGAGGAGCAGACTTCCAGGCACCAGGGGTGGAGAGGCTTGCAAGAAACAAAACTATCTGCCTCCCCCCTTCCCAACACCTTCTGAGCTAGTCACTGTTCCTGAACAGCAGGCGTTTCAGAAGGCTCCCTCTCCCAGCATTTCCCAGCTCCCCAATCCATTGCAATCCTCCTCCCATTTCACCCATCCAACCCATCTACCCCCATATTCTCATTCATTTATTTAGCTTAGCTTAGATAGATTTAGTGGTTATTTTTTGTTTTTACCCCTCCCTGTGTTCCCTGTGTTCAATCTTCCTTCCTCCCTCCCCCCTCCATTGAATCCTTTCCCTCTCCCATATATTCCATCCCAGATTCTCTTCCCTTCCCCTGTTTTTTAATTTAGAGTAGGATTATTAAATTGATTTAAGTTTAATTTCAGTTTTGTACCCCTCCTTGTGTTGTTTGTGATTCCCTCCATCCCAGATAGATAGATAGATAGATAGATAGACAGACAGACAGACAGACAGACAGATGTAGGAGTTAGCTTAGTGATAGAGATAGCATTAGTGATTTAGTTTTAGTGTTTGTAGGAGTAGGCCTGTGTACTTATTAGATAATCCATTTAGTTCATAGAATTTAGAATAATTAATAGTGTAGATAGATATACATAATATTAGATTAAAAATTTAAATTAAAAAACCTCATATAAACACCAAAAAACCAAATAAAAAAACCCCAAACCATATAAAACCAAATAAAAAAACAAAAAACCATATAAAAAACAAACAAAAAACCCCATATAAAAACATTTCCTGAATGGCCGAACTGAATGGCCGAACCTGAACCCGGCGAATGAACCGAACACAGCCGAACCGAACGGCCGAACCTGAACCGCGATCTGTTCGCCCATCCCTAGTAAATATTGAGAGGTGTGTGCCTGGGACAGGGGAGTCTTGATTAGTCAGCCACTTTGCTGATGCACTCAGAGCAACTGAGAGCAGCCCCAGGCAGAGCTTGGAGTTGACTGCAGGAGCTTGGGACAGGTTGAGCTCCAGGTGGCAGACTGTGTGCTGCCCACTGGCATCTGCCATGAACCCATAGCTGGCTGTTTGCCCATCCCCCCATTGTATTTAATTGTTCTGTTTTATTATTTAATGTAACCTTATTTATGTTAATTAGGTTATAGGTTAAAAGAGGTTAGATAAACAGATTAATTCAGTTATAGGTGTCGATAAGTTATATTAGGTAAACAATTTTTAAAAATGGTTACAAAAGTATAATTTTTATAGTAAAAAATAATGAAAAAATCATATTTATGTATCATTATGGGTGCTTTGCAATGAAACTAAGTTTGTTAGTATTGTAGGAGGGTTAATAATTTAGTGTATTGCTCTTTCAAAAATTGGGAAATTCTAGGATCAAAAAACCTTCAGTTTAAGAGAGGTGTTCAGAATCTTACAAATTCTCTCGTGCTCCAAAAAGCATGGAAATTATGTTAATGCTCTTGCCTTAACTTGCACATCATGTAAGCAGTAAAGACGTTGCACAGTCTCACATATTGTGTTCGCTTACACCTTAGGCTCCATGCACCCACACTTTGTCTTGGTCTTTCAGCCCCAATCCTCTATCTCTGCAGGTTGGGGGCAACAATAAAGTGGGGGACAGCAATGGGTCAGGTGTCAGATTAATGCCCCCTGACTCCCTGCTTTCCCTATGTATGCTTTTATTTGGGTTGGGGAGAATGGGAGAGCTGAGTACTGGAGGGTTGTATAAGGGGAAGAACAAGTCTGATGGATGCAGGATGTGTACAGGAAGTCAAGACTGGGGGGCAGCCAGGGGTGGGGAGAAGTGTTTGTATAGGGAGTGGGTGTTCCCAGGTGCTGTGGGGGGTATATATGGGGAAGAAGGCTGAGAGAAGGTTGATGTGTATTCAAGAACAAAATTTGGAGGACAGATGACGTCATCCGGCTGCATCGCCCTGAGAGTCCCTGGAACCGGGTGGAGATGAGCGTGCTGAGGGGAGCGGCTGCTGACGACAGACACTGCTAAGTTAATTTTAATTTCTAAACTGGGAAGTGGGGGGAGGCAAGCCCTGGCAGCTGGGGAGGGGAAGCCCCGAGGGTGTGTTCATCCCCCTCCCACCGTGGAATCTCCTGCCCCATGTCTCCCCAGCGCAGGCTAGAAATTCTGCACTGGGGTAAGCGGGGCAGGAGATTCCATGGGGGGAGGAGAATTCTGTGGGAAATCTGCAAATTGCAGACCCGTGTTTCCCTCGGGGCCCTGCCTATGGTCAACTGGCCTTCTTAAACTGCTCTTATGCTGCGATCGATCATACTGGTTGCAAGTCCGGTGACACCATCGCTCTAACCGCCGGACTCACATAAGAAGCAGTTATTTGCTGCCCTTATTGCATCTGCAAAGTCATGTGCAGCGGAGCTTTTCCGGGTGGTGAAAGGTTTCGTCAGTCCTGCCTGTCTCCACCTGGACCTGGAGCAATCCAATGACTGCTGTGACTGGTTTATCGAGTACTTTGTAGATAAGATCGCTTGCATCCACCACGATTTCGGTTCTGCAGTTATTGCAGAGGATCATCTTAGGGCTATGGATGCCCCATCCTGTCCTGTTTTGTGGGATCAGTTTCAGATGGTGGCACCTGCCGATGTGGAGTCCTTGTTGGGATCTGTTCATGCCACAACTTGTGAGCAAGATCCATGCCCGTCCTGGCTGGTGAAAGCTAGCCAGGAGATGTTTCAGCCGTTGCTGGCTGGGGTTTTTAGTGCCTCCCTTCGGGAGGGCAGGGTGCCTGACTGCCTAAAGGATGCTGTGGCTAGACCCCTGCTCAAGAAACCATCTCTTGACGCTGATGCTGACGCTCCGGCCAGTTATCGGCCGGTCTCTAACTTTCCCTTTTTAGGGAAAGTTATTGAACAGGCTGTTGCACGGCAGCTCCAGGAACATCTGGACCGCACCGGTTTCCTTGATCCCTCCCAGTCTGGGTTTTAGCCTGGGTATGGTACGGAGATGGCCTTGGTGGCCTTGGTTCATGATCTCTGTTTGGCGTTGGACCAGGGTCGTCAGACTTTACTGGTCCTGCTAGACCTTTCGGCTGCATTCAACACAGTTGATCATGAGGTGTTGGTGACTCGCCTGTGGGACCGTGCTGGAATTGGTGGAACGGTCTTGGACTGGTTTAGTCCGTTCCTGGCCGGGAGAACTCACCGGGTGGTCTTGGGGGAGTGTACGTCTTCCCCAGGGAACTCACATGTGGAGTCCCGCAGGGTGCCATTCTGTCCCTGCTCTTGTTTAACATCTATATGCAGCCATTAGGAGAGATCGTGAGAGGTTTTCAGGGCATGCAGTGTCATCAATATGCTGATGACACTCAGCTCTACTGTCATGTATTTCCTATTTAAACATATATTTTTGGCCATCTGTGTTCTTAATGTATTAATTTTGAGTTTCTATATGTTAACTTTTTGTTTCAAAGTATTGGATTTGTATTTTGCAGCATTGATTTCTAGAATCAGCTTCTGTGATTAGCTTGGTCCTGGCTTGGGCCCCTTTAGTCTGCATTCCTTTAGGTTTTTTCTAAACTGAATGAACTTTCACCGTATCCAAGGAAACAGAGTCAAATGGCTAGGAGTTAGAGGCCAGGGCCTCTTGCCAGTCGAGGTGTCTGGAACCTTATCAGTTTATGTGTCTAAATGATGAATGATCTGGCCATAAACATCTCCAAACTGGGAAGGAAGATTTAAGTTCGTTTTTTTCTAGCTAACATATCTATTTAATTAATAGTTAAAACAACCTTGATGCTATGATCTAGTCTCTCTGTAATCTGACAATTAAATTTGATGGAAATTTGATGTTCAAACCTTGAAGGAAATTAAAAAACTTTCTTTACTTGCTCAGAATTAAGAAAGCCAATTAGAATCCAGTGTATTTCCTTGCTAACTGACATCAGCAACGTCAGCGTCAGTCCTCAGGAATGTGAGCCTCCCATGCAGGCAAGCTTAAGAAGGGAGACAAGAGCTTTGCTCTTTAGACTGAAATTCCACACACCATGGGATTTCTTTCTCACCAACATCTTGGCAGACAAAGGGAAGAACTGTGAAGAATGTAACATATGATTCTTGATATCTTTGAGCCAATGAATTGTGCATATGTTAAGCTTTTAGAAGCTTTTTCTTAAAATAGAAATGTTTTAAGATCATGTAACTTTGATTGGCTATCAATACCATTCTATGTAAGCTACTGATATTTTCTATTTATATTTAAGTAAACAATGCATATATTTTTATATTCTAAAGTCTCATGTTCCATTTATTTATAAATATATTGTCATTTTACAATACTTGCTTTGCTAGCTTGGCCTCAAAGTAAAGTGTAAAACTCATTTTATACAATTAGGAGAAAAAGGCCCAATC
>QEPC01007591.1:754830-768157 GCA_003113815.1 Sphenodon punctatus
AAAAAATAATTATTGAGTGTTGTTCACCACCCCGGGCTGCCCTGTGGGCAGAAGGGGTGGGATATACATTTAAAATAAATAAATAAAATCAATAAACTGTACTGAATGCTACCGTAAGGTCCAGCATGACTAAAATAGCCAGCTGTCCTCAATTCAATATCATCAGTATATCATTCAACATCCTGATAAGTGCAGTCTCATTGGAGTACAAATGCTGCTGCAGCTGTATTGCCACAGTCTTCCCAATCACCTTCCCTAAAAAAGGGGAGGTTAGAGATCGAGTGGGAATTGCAAGCACTCCAGTGTCAAGGAATTGTTTCTTGAGAAGGGGACAAACCTCTGTACACTTAAGACTGGCTGGCACCCTCCTCTCTGTAAAGGAGGCATTAACAATATTTGTCAATAACAGTAGGACCACCCCAGCACTCACCTTCAACAACTAGGACTGGCACAAGTTAGAACCACAGGAGGTGGTGGGTCTCAACAATCCCAACAGTGCATGGATCTCCTGGTGAGTAACCCTGTCGAGGACAACCAGGGGAATAAAGTCCCTTGGGACCCCGTGTCATCTAGCTCTATAATAAGCATATATTTTTGGCCATTTGTGTTTCATTGTATTAAAAATTAGAATAAGCCTTTGTATGGTGACCTTTTATTGAACTGTCTGTATAATGACCTCTTAGTGAACTCTTGACTATATACTTGGAGAGAGATTTAAATAGTTAGTTTGTGGAGAATGTCCTTCTGACTTGTTTTAGGACTGGGGTTTTATCAGTTTGTGTCTCAGTGATTAATGACTTCATGGCACAAGTACCTCCTTTCAACTAGTTTCAAGGGGTACATCCCCTTGAAGTAAAGTTTTAGCTTTAAATTAGCTAGCAGCTGGATTTAACTAATTCATCAGCAGCTAATTTTGAAGAAAACCTGACTGAAACTCCGTGGTCAGTCTCCTTTGTAACTGACGTCATCTGACTGCTCCTCAAGCAAGCAACTTAGTATAAGGGGCAGAGCAGTTCTTTGCTTGGGCAGAAACATACTAAATTGACATGAGAGTCTTTTCTCACCTTGATGGCAGAACTGGGCACAGAACTGAGTAATATGAAAGTATATTATTTTGATGCATTTGAGCCAATGATTTAAGCATATGTTAGCTTTTAGGGCTGTTTATTTAAACAGAAAGGTTTATTTAGTACTTGTAATTGACTTTGGGTATTTTCAGACGTTACGAGATCACAGTGAACCATGGTGAATACCCACCTGTGGTCAATGTGTCTCGAATGTCTGTTTGGAGGCCGCCAGATGTTCGTCACGGTCAATACCCACATGGGGTCAATTTGAACCACGCTTCCCGGGCTAGCGGGGGGAATGTCCCGGGAAGCATGGTCAAAGAGATCCCCATCAGGGACCAACAAAAAGTAATGTCTGGCCGGGCGCCACGGCCCAGGATCCCCGGGGGGATCCCGGGCTGTGGCAAATCCGGCCCAACGTGGCAGCCGCATTGGCCCCGCCGCCTACCCGTCTCCCCGGAGGGTGGGCAGTGGGAGCGTGGAGGGGGCGGGGCCGTGCGGCCACACGTTGCACCGCACTGCCCCGCCCCCTCCCAGATTCCCCGCCGGGATCCCCCTGGCACGTCTGTTATGGCGTGATGGGGTGACCCCGGTGGGGAATGAATGGGGTGATTTTGGTATGGGGCCAACGGGCCCCGTAACATCTGAAATCACCCATTGATTCTCTTTTGTAACATTGGTACTTTTTATTTGAATTTAAGTAAACTATGCTTTATATTTATAACATTCTGTGTCTCATGACCTCATTTATAAATAATATTGTCTTTACAATACTTTGCTAAGCTGGTTGGCTTTTAGCACAGTGTAAACTAAGTTTCCACAATCTGGAAAAAAGCCGCCCTATATCCAGTTCAAGATTATGTCTGGCTGGACCACTAAGTGCAGTTCCCTTTATTAATTATGAATTATGAATTATGAATTATGAATTAATTATATAGTGCCAGCAATGTACCTGGTACTTTATAAAAAAATAAGATAGACTTGGTCCCTGCCCGAGAGCTTACAACCTAAGGACAGTGGGAGGGGAGACAGGGAAGGGGGAACAGAGGGAGAGACAAGGGATTATTATTATTATTATTATTATTAACAAACATTTATATAGCGCCAGCAGTGTACCTGGCACTTTACAAAGTAATAAAATAGACATGGTCCCTGCCCCTAGGGCTTACAATCTGAGAGACAGGAGCTGGGGGAGAGACTTAGGAAGGGGAACAGAGGGAGAGACAAGGGGTCTAACATTCATGAAGATGCGAGGTCTCAAGTGCACGTACTTGGCTTGGTTACGATGAGAATGACAGCAGGCAGGTCCATGTTGCAAGGATAAGGGTAAACCGATCGTAGGTATAGGAATAGTGGCTCAGCAGGATAAAGAGTCAGACAGAGCAGAGCGAAAGAGGTGAGTTTTAAGGAGAGATTTGAAGGTATGAAGGGAGGGGGCAAGGCGGATGTGGACAGGGAGGGAGTTCCAGGCATGGGGGGCAGCAAGTGAGAAGGGACGAAGGCGCTTAGGGGAGCAGGGAAGGCGTGGAAGGGTGAGAGAAGGGACAGAGGAGGAGCGAAGTGCACGGGCTGGAGTATGGAGGGCGATAAGTGCAGAGAGGTAGGGGGGAGCAAGGTTGTGAAGAGCTTTATAGGTGAAGACTAGGAGCTTGTGCAGGATTCGTTCAGGAAGGGGAAGCCAGTGAAGCGAAGAGAGGAGGGGCTGCACATGGTCGAAGCGACTGGCGAGGTAGATGACCCTGGCAGCAGAGTTTTGGACAGAGATGAGGGGAGAAAGGTGAGACCGGGGAAGGCCAGTGAGAAGGAGGTTACAGTAATCGAGGCGAGAGATGACCAGAGCATGAACAAGAGTTTTGGCAGACGAGACAGAGAGAAAAGGGCGAATCTTAGCAATGTTATGGAGGGAGAAGCGACAGGATTTAGCAACAGAGTCAATGTAGGGTTTAAAAGAAAGGGCTGAGTCAAAGATGAAGCCTAGGCTACGGGCTTGGGGGACAGGCAGGATGGTGACTCCATCAATAGTTATTGACAGTGAGGAAGGAGAGGAAGGATGAGGGGGGAAGATAAGGAGTTCAGTTTTAGCCATGTTGAGTTTGAGTTGACGTTGAGACATCCAGGTAGAGATGTCAGAGAGACAGTTGATGAGACGAGCTTGAACAGAGGGAGAGAGAGAGGGAGTAGAGAGATAGAGTTGAGTGTCATCAGCATAGAGGTGGTATTGGAAGCCATGGGAGGCAATGAGTTTGCCTAAGGATGAGGTATAGATCGAGAAGAGGAGAGGGCCAAGAACAGAGCCTTGAGGAACACCAACTGAGAGGGGGAAGGAGGAGGAGGCGGAGTTGGAGAGAGACACATTAAAGGAGCGGTCAGAGAGGTAGGAGGAGAACCAGTTATGGACAGAGCCACAAAAGCCAAGGGAGTGAAGGGAATCCAGCAAGAGTGAGTGGTCAACAGTATCGAAGGCAGCAGAGAGATCAAGGGATGCGACATTCATGAGAATGCGAGAACTCAGGTACACTTTGTTGGCTTGGTTACAGTAAATTGGGAATTTACAGATAACAGGTGGGGGATAGTCATGGGTGGGGATGAATTTGAGGAAACTGAGGCACAATATGACACCCACTGCTCTCCACATCTGGAAAGTCCAGCTCTTGAGTCAACCTTTTATATATAGATGTGCTTTATGTATTAAAACTGTGTCACTACAGCCTTAAATCTGTAACATTTTACTGTAACAAAACCAAAGATATTTTACTGTGCCAAAAACCAAGGCACAGATTAATAAAATGACAGTGGAATAAAATAGCATAATAATGAAAGGAAATGTGAGAATAAATAATAATAATTAAAGTTAGAGAAGAGATCCATCATGTAAGGAGGGGCTGAGTCATCTTGGTACTCTACTTCATTTCCCCTGTGTAGGAAACATTTTTAGCACATTCAAGCCATTATTACATTATTATATGGACTTTTACCTAGCTCAGGAAATGGAGGTGCATATTTGCAACTTGCATGATAGATCTTATTTTGTTCTGTTCTGTTCCATCATGACTAAGTAGTCATGGGATAAGAAGCAGTGTCCTGTCATGGATTGTTAACTGTTAAAGGAAAGGAAATGGTCAGTTTTCATAATGGAGGAAAGTAAGTGGGTGCCCCAGGGGTCTGCACTGGGATTAGTGTTAGTTAGTTGGGTGTCTTTAGACATAACATTCGTGGATGTCTGAACATGTGTTTTGACCTTGATATGAACACCGGTTTGGCCCTGTGTTTACTGTTTACCATGTGGCGCTGCTTAGACACATAGTCCATCCTGGGAGATGTTGATGTTTTGCTCGCCACCCAATCTCAGCACACACGCGCTGCCACCTCGTTCCCCATGTTGTATCTGATAACACGTCACGCGATATCATTAGACACAATGTTGGCCACATGTTCATCTGAAACGCGCAAATTGTCCTTGTGATGCAATGGTGTTCACACTCTGTGTTCAACGGGTGGCCAAATTGGTGTTGGGATTCTTCTGGTGCTTACACACAGCTGCCAAATGCGTGCTTAGAGGTTTTGACACCCAATCTTTGTTATGTCTAAAGATGCCACTATTCAAAATTGAGCTGGAAAAATGGGTAATAAAAAGGAGGTAGGTTGATGATCCATGATCTCTATTGTGCAGGACTGAAAGAATGCCTAGAACAGGGGTCCAAAGCTGGAGAGGAAGAGCTCACTAGCTACACAGCAGTGACTTGCAAACATTAATGTATACGTGCATTCCCTTGCACCATCTATCCTACACACCACTTTTTAGCTTGTGGTGCACACATTTCACAGATCAAGCCCATTGAGTTCAGTGGTAAATTAAATCTAACTGTAATGATTGCATCCCTGGATTGGTATACACTGGGTCTCCACTGCTGACACTTTGGGCATTTTCACATGGACCTGGCTGCTGCCATGGCCCATGGTCCACCCACGTGATGACCTTCTCCCCCACACCATAGAAGTAAGGGTGGATCATCTGATGCTCTGGGCTGCCAACTGCACAGCCTGCCCCATCTCTTGTCCACCTGCACATCTGGTGGCCCACCTTTAAACAGATGGTCTGCCCGGGGGTGAGGCAGAGCAGAGGTGTGAGTGCTGTCTATGTAAAGTTGCTCTTTATTTTTCTTCAAAGAAAATGAGATTAGCCATTTCATTAAAACATATTCTGTACTCATTGCTGGGAGAATCATCACATTCAATATACACAACATAACTGAAAACACAGGCATAACCTCTAGGTTAACCTAGTTAACCTGAGACCTCTGATGCTAAATGTGATGTTGAATGGACTCCAGCACACGGATATAGTATCTAGTGGTTTGCAATACTATATTTTTGTTCCTGCCTGCAGCCTTGAATATGTGTAATGTGTTATTTGAACAGAAATAATATCAGGCTTCCAGATGTAATAGTATAAAATTAGACAAGTTCTTCCAGGCAAATCCAAGCCTTTCAGCAGCTCTTAAGAAATTTAATAATTTTAATCATTCTGTAAATAATTTCATTCATAAATGCTTTAATAATTTAGTAGTAGAACCTAATTGGATATTCTCAACATTTTTATTTCCAAGGTCAAAGGAGCTGTCTGAATGGATTTTAATCCTTCTGATTAGTGTTTTATCCACAAATTTCTCAATGACTTTGTGGTTCAAGATTGGCTTGCAATTTACATAGAATTTTTTCCATAGCTGAAGTTCAGCAGCTTAAGTATTTTAATGCTGGAGCAGTTTTCAGTAAATCAACTTTCCCAAAATCACTGTGATCTAGTGATTAGCAAAAGCTTAAAGCCACATTTGTTCAGACTGACTCACTATATCTCAAATGAGTAGTGAGGCTCAAAATGACATTGAATGCTCAGGATAAAGTTTGTCTCTGTCTTACAGGCTAAGAAATGTAGGGTACAAAGAACCTGTTGTGCAGCCTGTAGGAACTAATATCCCAAATAGGACCAGGTGTCTTTGGAGCCAGTAGGAATCTATTAATTGCCATCACTAGGAATCAGATCTGGCCCCACTGGTGCACAAATTAAGCATCCAGCAGTTCTCTATGGTCTATCAGTGACACTGGGCATTTTTACACACACCTTAAAGTGCTGATCTTTCAATCTCTTGGGTTTACAAATCCACAAGTAAGTTCCGGATGCATTCTTCACACACACACAGACAGACACACACACACACACACACACACTGCCCTGAGGCAGTTCCTGGATGGATGCATTCTTCACACAAACACTGCCCTGAGGCAGCCTAAAGTAGCCGCAGCTGTAGACGTGAGGGGCTGCCATGGAAACCAAGTGACCACAGCTGTCTGGAGCAAAGCAGTTTAACAGGAGAACTTTTTACACACAAAAGTTCTGGGAGAAGTTCTATGCAGAAGTTCAAAGAGCCAGATGTCTAAGATCTGGGTGTGTGATTTAGACACACAGAAAGTTCAGGATGTAACAGCAAACATGCAGGAGAAATATGTGCTTAAAAACACTCACTGACTAGAGAAGCAAGGAAGGATGGCATAAAAGTATGCCATGGTCTCCACTGCTCTGATCTTCCTCCTGTTCTCCGTTCAATGCTCTGCTGCCGAAGTCAACCACCTTCCCTGTTGCTTTGACCATGTTCAGCCCCTCCTCTCCACCTTACACTGGCTCCCTCTATGGGAATGCATTCACCACAAACTCCTCATCTTCACCTTTAAGGCCTTGCTCCCCCATATCTCTCCACTTTTATATCCCACCACATTCCTGACTGGGAGCTTCACTTCTCCTCTGCCCCCTCCCTTGCCTTCTTGTGACTCCCGTGCTCCTCCAGATGTCTTTGCCCCTTGTTGCTACCCCCCATGCCTGGAACTCCCTCCCTGCATAGTAATTCACTCTGCTTCCTCCCTCCCAGCTTTCATATCCCTCCTGAAAACCTACCTCTTCCATCAGACTTTCCCTGGCTTGTCATGAGTGAAATTGCGTCCTCCTACTCCCTCTCTCCTTCAGAATCTTATCCCTGTAAATTAAACATGTGCACCTGCATCTTCTCAAACTTCTGAATGTATCCTTGTATCACCTGATGTTCACCTCCCCCTCGTTCCCCCCCTTCCTTGTCTCTTAGATTGTAAGCTCTTTGGGGTAGGGACCTGTCTGTAACTAGTGACTGTACAGTGCCAGGTACATTGCTGGCACTATAATTAACAATTAACAATGAATAATGAATAATTATCTCAAGGAAGCAACCTGAAAATGTGAGAAATATTGACCCTTCCATTTACAGGAATTTCCCATGGCAATTGTAGCTACTTAGGCTCAAATTGTTACAGAAATGCCTCTTCAAGCAATAGAAATGTTCTATTGCTTTCAAAGGCACCGGTGAATCCATTCAGACCTGGTGAATCCATTTTCCAATTTACTGACAATGTTGTGGATACCACAAAATCATTTTCTGCTGCACAAGCCAGCTCACTTTGCATAACAGATACTGAGGACCTGAATCTGCAAGTTACTACTGAGCACATCTTGTGAAGAAATTGACTTTCCTCCCCTTACGTTGACTTCAATGGGATTTCAAGGAAATAAGCATCTCTCAGGACTGGGTCTTAGAGAACAAGTGGAGCAAAATAAACAAAAATTGGAAGCAGGGTACAGGCTCTGGTCACAGATGTACTCTCAACACACAGAGACATATAGACACACACAAGGAGGGAGTGAGGAAGACCGAGAGAGCAGCAGAAAGAAGCTAACAGCTTCTGACGTATATCTCAGACTCTGACCTGGCCACTGTCATCCATGCTTTCATCACCTCTAGATTGGACTATTGTAACACGCTTTACGTGGGGCTACCCATGGTGACAGCTCAGAAATTGGTGCTGGTGCAGAACGTGGCTGTCCATCTTCTGATAGGACTGGGCCACCGGGAGCACATTACACCAGTGCTCCGTTCTCTGCACTGGCTGCCGTAGTTTTCCGGGCCCGATTCAAGGTGATGGTTTTGGCCTATAAAGCCCAAACGGCCTAGGCCCTACGTATCTCGGTGGCCGCACCACGGCTGTGGAACTCCCTGCTGGTGGGGGCCCGGCTGGTCCCGGGCCTCCCCTCTTTTCGAAGAAGTTGTAAGACCTGGCTGTTCCACCAGGCATTTGGCGAGGCAGATGGGTGATGAGTGAAGGATGTGTGTGGGGAGGAGGGTGGGTTGGTCTATTTTGCCTCCTTTAAGTTATTTTAATTGTTGTTTTATGACTTTTATATGTTTGTGAGTCGCCCCAAACTGCTTGTGGCAGGAGGGAGTGCGATAATAAATAAATAAATAAATTTTTAAAAAAGAAATGTGTGTTAACCTGAAAGGCAGGTTATGAAGCCAAAGAAAGTATTGGAAACCATATTGTGATCAATTGCAACCAAGGCACCTTAGGCAGAGGGACCAGTTGCCATGTCCAGATGCCATCCCTGACTCCAGCCCTAGGCTGTCCCTTTATGAATTAGGTGCCAGGGTCCACAAGGGGGGAGAGCTAATTGCTACAGCTGGGACAAACATAAAAAGAAGAAAGGCTTCAATAGGCAGACAGACCTTTCTGTGGAATAAGTCAGCTGTTGCCTTATTACAGAACAGGGAACCATGACCCCGTGCAGTGCTCAAGGCTATAGGTCACTATAGATGAATAGAGCCCTTAGTGACTTGCTCTTGTGAAACTGGCACTGAGCTGAATGCCAAGATTATGCGAGTTGGAATAAATTCATCCACATGGCACTGAAAGAATTCAGTAGAGTGAAAACCCACAAAAGAGGCGAATAGTTCCTATTTTTAAGATCGTGTTTAGAAAAATTATTTTCACATTCTTAAATTCCATGATCTGTATTTGGTTCTATTTAACCAAATACTATTTTCCCCCAGTGTATTTTAAAATATTGTCAAGAGCACCTGAGGCATTGAATAATGTTGATTTTACTGTAATTTGTAAATTACCTAAATGAAATCTACTATCAGGGTCCAAGGCAGATTCCTTTCCCAGTGAGCTATCTAGGAACAACTGAAAACTTCAGCTCGAGTATACAGATCCTCAGTGCCTGATAGAAGCCTGTCCCACAGAGTCCCTTATTGGCTAGACAAACTCTGCAGAGATTGGCTAGCTGAAGATCATTAACTTCCAGGTTTTCCCCTTGAGTTTCCCAGTGTAACAGGTCAGAGACCACAGACCAGCTCCTAGGCCTCCATGTTGCTTGATTCATCCCAGTTCCTGCACCTTAGCCCCTGTTACCTTCATCTCCAGCACTCTCCAGCTGCAGCACTCTAACCCTCGCTACCTTCAGCCTCATCAGTCCCTTTCACTCCTGCAATCGGCCTTGCTACCTCCTGGCCTCACCCCTCTCCAGTTCCTGCACCCCAGACCTTGCTACCTTCAGACTCATCCACCATCCAGTTCCTGCACTCCCGCCTCCACTACCTCCTTCTTGCCTGCTCTCCCCTCTGCTCTGGAGACCTTGCTGCCAGACCTGGTCCTCAGCCTGACAGGGCTTAACAGGGTCCTGTTCCTGAATCGCTGACCGCAACCCGGCTCATAACATCTATTTACTGCTCTCTAGGCAAAAGGCCTCTCTTTGTGCAACTACCAAAAACAAAATAAGAAAACAAAAAACGCATGCAAAATCCAATTAAATTTAATAATAATAATTTATTTTATTTTATTGAGATTTTAACTATTTCTATAACTTCTAATATGTATGTATATGTTATTCTATGTTCTATATGTTCTATATGTTGTTTTCAATGGCCTGATAGGCTAAGCAATAAAGAGTTTAATTAAAAATTTGTGAGCAGCTTGAGGAAAAGGGAGTGATAATGAGTAACCAACCAGCATAAACATTTTTAAGAACAAATCATGCCAGATTAATCTAGTCTACTTTTCTGATAGTCTGATTGATACATCAATATGAAGTCTAGTAGGTACATCAATATGTTGCTATCAATTTTTACATAGGAGGCATGTAGATATTATGATAATTGGCAGCATAGCTTGGTTGACAAGGGGACTACAGTAGCTGTGATATATCTTGACTTCAGCAAGACTTCTGGTGAAATGTGGTCTGGATGGTATTACCATTAGGTGGATTCACAACTGGCTGAAAAGCTGCATTCAAATAGAATGGTAGCAAACTTGGAAGAGGTATCAAATGGTGTCCCATAGGGATCTGTCCTGGGCCCAGTTCTCTTCAACATGTTAATGATTCTGTTATGTTATATAGGTCCTTTTCATACAGACACTCTAACACCAATAAAATGAGTGTTACATTTTATTATACATGTTGCAGGGCTTCAGGTGTGTGCTATGGGTGCCCTGCAACATGTATAATAAAATATAACACCCATTTTATCCCTGTTAGACCGTCTGTGTGAAAAGGGCCATAGATTGTTTGAGCTGCTGGGCTGATGGGTTGCAGTTAGGGCTGAACTGAGTAGAAGAAAAATTATTCACGCATATTTCTACGTAGCCAAGTACCAGGCCTGAGTTTCCAGGAACTACTCAGTAATACCAGTGAATACTCAGTAACACTCATTACTCAGTAAAATACTAATTACTCAGTAAAATACTGAGTATTTTGTCAAGTCCCCTAAGCGCACATGGTGGACAACAAGAGGAGGGGGAGGAAAAAATGATACAGGGGCAGCATTCAGGAAGGTGGACAGGAAGAGTGGTAGCCCTCCCCTAACCTGACATTTTTTCTCTGGGAGCATGCTGGGAATTGTAGTCTACATAAAACACAAGATACCTGCTTCAACTCCAATCCAAATTTTAATACAAGACAATAATAAATATCAAGACTGCTAAATGACAGAAAAATCCTTATTGCCAACAATGCATTCTAGCATATATAATGGATACCACAATATATTCACAATAACTCCTAGTGATTTATCACTAGGTGGGGGAATCCATACAAGGGAAGCCCCTAATATAGGGAACAGTAATTCATATATGATGTTTTACAGCCATGGATATATTCATAGTGACTCCAGATAATCAGTCACTAAGCAAGAGAGTTCAAACAAAAGGAACCCCCAGTACGAGGGACAGCAGTCCAAATATGATGTTTTACAAAGAAATCCCAATCTGTCGCCAGACAAGAAAATCCATACAGAAGAAGCCCCCAATATGAGAAACAGCAGTCCATATGTAGTATTTTACAAAAGAATACTGACGGCCGTTTCGCTGGGACATCCAGTTTCTTCAGGGGAAGGTTTCATGGCTTGCTTACCCGTCAAAAGAATTATATAGACAATTTGTTCTTTTCACAACAAGACTCTAAAGGGTTACAGTACAAAGACAACATATCATAGGTTTTAGACACAGGAACGCGTTCTTGCATTACACCAGGAGGAAAAGAAAAAGGGGGGGGAGAAAGGGGAGGGGGGAAAAGGGGGGGAAAGGGGGAAGGAAGGGGGAGAAAGGAGGGGGGAAAGAGGGGAAGGGGGTGAAAAGGGGGGAGGAAAAGGGGGGAAAGGGGGAAGGAGAAGGAAAAAGGGAAAGGGGGGAAAGAGGGGGAATCTTGTGTTTTATGTAGACTTTCTGCTTCACAATATAGATACTTGTGGTTTTTAGGGAATTGTAGTCTAGCATGCTCCCAGAGAGCATTAGAACAGTGGTCAACGCTGGCTCTCTGGGATCATGCTGCACTACAGTTCCCAACTTGCTCCCAGAGAAAAGATGGCCACCAGAGGAGTTACCTGCAGTGCTGGGGGACCTCACCAGTGGTAGTGGGCAGCAAACCAGATCCACTTCGACTCCACATCCTCACAGTGAGTTTTGTTGCCCGCTGTCCCCCTTCCTGAATGCTGCATCCCCCCTAAAACTTTTTCTGCTGTCCTCCTCCTCCCCATTGCTTGATTGACGAGTTATTGAGTACCAAGTACCATGACCATTACTCAGTTTCTTGGTAGTCAAATAACGGGATACTTGGTAAATACCAAGAAAAATAGAGGACCAAGTATCAGCCCAAGTTGCAGCTGATATATATTGGTGGAGTTGTGCCTCTGGGAAGACAAATAAAGTCTACAGACAGGTACCTGAATCCTCCTTTGTGGTCCCTAGTTTGCATAAAGGTAAGGTTCCTGCAAAAACTTACCCCTGTTAGAGGATGGACTTTGTTTCAGTTACCCTAAGCAGAGACTTTCTCCCAAAAAGGGAGAAGTGCCAAAGACACCAGGAAGTCTGGTAGGTACATCAATAGGATGCTATCAATTTTTACATAGGAAGCATGTAGATATTATGATAATTGGAAGTATAGGACGCCTAGTTCTCAATCTTCCGTAGTTTCCAGACACATTTGATTTCACGGGGAAAAAATCATCATGTTGATTATAAAGGATTTATTTGCATAGGATTTGGAGAGCTTTGATAACAAACCTTTGACTCCCTCCTCAAGCCCCCCTGTCCTCCTTCCTCTTCCCTTTCTGCTCAGGATCTTGCTTCCTTCTGACCTCCAAGATAGACAAGATCTGCCTTGACATCGCTTCCCACTCCTCTCCTCCTCCAACTCCCTCCCCTCTCCCTCCTCCCCCTCCTTCTCTCCTCTCCTCCTTCCCTCCCACCTCCCTTGAGGAAATCTCATCCCTGCTCTCCTCCTCCAACCCTTCCACTTCCCCCTTGACCCCATCCCCTCCTGCCTCCTGACCTCCATTGTTCCCACTGACGCCCCTTCCCTCCTGCACATCTTCAACCTCTCCCGCTCTACTGACTCCTTCCCATCCGCCTTCCTCCTGCACATCTTCAACCTCTCCCTCTCTACTGGCTCCTTCCCATCCACCTTCAAGCATGCCACTGTCTCTCCTATCCTCAAAAAGTCCACTCTTGAACCCTCTGACCCTTCTAGCTACCATCCTGTCTCACTCCTTTCTTTTGCTTCCAAGCTTCTTGAACATGCTGTCTACTCCTGCTGCCTCAACTTCCTCTCCGCCAACTCCTCCCTTGACCCCCTCCAATCTGACTTTTTCCCCCTTTACTCTACCGAAACTGCTCTCGCTAAGATCACCAATGATCTTCTTGTGGCTAAATCTAATCGCCTCTATTCCATTCTTGTCCTTCTTGACCTCTCTGCTGCCTTCGATACTGTTCACCACTCACTCTTGCTGGAGTCACTTCACTCCCTTGGCTTCTGTGGCTCCGTCCTCGACTGTTTCTCCTCCTACCTCTCTGACCACTCCTTCAGTGTGTCTCTTGCCAACTCCACCTCCTCCTCCCTTCCACTCTCGGTT
>QEPC01007591.1:787892-813381 GCA_003113815.1 Sphenodon punctatus
TCCCTTAGCAGGGATTAAGAGGGAGATTCAGGTCAGAATTGAGGATATATCACGCCAGGATGATATGGCAGGATTAATGAACTGGAAGGCTGCCTCATGGCTTGGCCTGGTAAAGGTAAATTGGGGGTTGGAGACTTACCTCGATCTGATGTCCAATCGCACACTATGGAGGAATTTCACTTTACTCCATTTCCAGCTGGTCCAGACAGCTGTGGTAGATGGAAGATATAAGAACATCCGCTACGACAGGCAGTTGTGTACCTGCCCTCAGGGAGAGGTGGAAACGGTGGAGCATTTTTTGGTTTCTTGGCCACATTACAATGATCTTAGGGCTGTCTGGCTTCAGCCTTTTCTTGATGAGGTGCGGTGTACTGAGCCAGGCTATAGCTACAAGAGGCTCCTTTCCTTGTCTAAAGTAGAGGATTTGATAGCCCTTGCAGCTTTTGTATGCTTAGCTTCCCAAAAACGGAAGGCAGAGGAATAATTCTGGGGTTGGTTCTGGCTAGGTACCCTCTCTAATCGGAAAGGATATGTATCCCCTTAAGGTCTGCTTCAATCTAAGTTATTTATTTATCAATATGATGTAATGACAATTTGATAGATAATTGGATAGTATGAGATGTCTTTCATTTCATAACTTGTTTATAGTGTTTTATTTTGTCGGGTGTTATGATAATTTTGTTTTGCTGTGTTGTATTGTTTCGAATGGCATATGGCGAAAGTTGTGCCTTAATAAACTAAACTAACTAACCTGGATATTGTACAAACTATGGACTGTATTGTAACTGGACATTTCCATTATTTATGATTGGTGTTATTATTTTAATATATATATTATGGTGTCCTGTGACTTCTTGTCATTGTTGTTTAGAAAAATAGCTAAGAAAACAAAAAGAACTGGCCTTCCTGTGCCTTGCCCCTGCATGGGCACACATAGAAATGCCTGGCACAAAAAAACTCACTTTCAGAAGACCTGGTCTCCCGCCCCCTTCTCCCTAGCATTGCTGGGCTCTCTTTCAATGCCTTTGCTTCCCTGAGTTCCAGGACTGCTTTCTCCTTATGTCCAGGTAGGCTACTGCCATGCCAAATGGGATGCTGAGACAGTGTATCTCTGGCCACACACATACACAGGGCCTTGCAAAGGGTGTGCTTCTGGGCACACGGAGGAGCTTGGTGCCTTGTTTATTCCAATTCTGCTACCTACTGTTATCTACACTTGGCTTGTGTCTTCCACCTTGCCCCTTACTCTGGCTCATTGCTCCCCAAGTCATGGTTCATGAGCAACATATTGCTTGCAGTGTTCATTCATATTGCTCGCCACAGCTCAGTAAACAAATGCAAAATATTGAGAGGAAAGGAGGTGTGCGAGACTTTGAGTGTTTGTAGACAAGCACCTCCCCACCCATTCACCGTCCACCCACTATACATGTTGCAGGACTGCAGTGGTGCCTTATGGGTGCCCTGCAAGATGTATAGTGGGTGGGTAGTGGGTGGAAAGGCGCTTGTCTAAAAACATCCTTAGACTGTTAACAAACAAGACCATAGTCTGCTAGAGTCTGGGTTCGTTCTGTGCAGCCCTCACTCAACATGTTTAGTATGTAGACCCTAATAAATGGGCAGCCCCCTCCTGCATGTATTTCATGCTCATTCATGCAGCCTCCACTCAGCCCCTACTCACAGGTTTAGCATAACCAGCCTGATACACAAGCAAGCGATCTTCCTTGCTCCACTCCACTCAGCAACCCATCCCTTCTCAGTATCCCGCCCCCTATGATGACTCTCAGATGTGACAACCCATGGGAACAAGAAGCCACCCAAGCTGTTTGTTTCATCCAGGCTATGATGACTCTGAGAGCTGATGTCCAGCACCTGCTATCCTTGCCCAACCCTGGTGGGTCATACCTGGGTTTATACCTGTCAACACTTGGCAACTGTAATTGGCTGCTGTGCACATAATGCTCACTTTAAGTAGCAAATTACATGCTTTATTGAGTACCCTGTCATAACCCTGACAAAGGCACCACCGTCTGTGCTCAGGGCCCCAAGGATACCAGTCCAAGACCAGGGTCATAACAGCTGTGACAGAAAAGGCCTTGCGTTCTTCAGCTTTTTGCCAGACCAGCTGCGAGTGGTTGCTCCTCAGAATGCTCTAGGCTTTTTGCCCATGACTATGGCACTGGCAGTCCTGTATGTGCAGAGGCTGCATGCAACATTGCAACCTAATTGATGGGATGCAGACATGTGGGTGCACATTAGCTTACACGGTGGGCTCCGCATGGTCCAGGACCCAGGCACACACATGGCTGATGGGGGCAACCACCTAATAAATGGGCAGGACACCTATCTTGTGTGGGAAAACCTCTTGGGTGGGCTACTGTCTCATTTTTAACACCCAATGAGAGAGAGAGAGAGCACCTCAGAAACAACAAGCAAAAAGTTAAAGTGCATTCAGTGTTTCTGTGGGTTCCTCTGCTCTGCTTCAGCCCCACTTGCCTTCCCCTTACTTCATGTGTGGAGGGAATGTTGGGATGCATCCCATAAAGACNTATATTTCCATTTCTGACCTTGCCACCATCATCCATGCTTTCATTACCTCAAGACTAGACTACTTTAATGCGCTCTACATGGGGATGTCCATGGTGACAGTCCGGATGCTGCAGCTAGATGCAGTGGGCCGTCACCTTACGGAGACAGGCTGGTATAAGCATATAACTCCAGTTTTGTGTGCTCAGCACTGGCTGCCAATACTCTTCTGAGCTCAATTCAAGGTGACCTTTAAAACTCTACTTTTCTCGGTCCCACTTATCTGCAGGACCGCCTCATCCCCCAGGCCCTAAGCTGGCCTCCGCAGTCTGCGGAGGGTACTCTCCTTGAGGTTCTGCACTGTCAGCAGATGGCCACTATGAGGAGGGCATTCTCGGTGGCAGCGCCTTTGCTGTGGAACTCCCTCCTGGAGGAGGCCCGCATCTGCTCACCTTCTGGCAGCTGTGTAAGACTTTATTGTTCTACCAGGCATTTGGAGAGGGAGAGGGGGAGGCTGTGTGGGGGTACAGGTTGGGGGAGACTGGGTTATTTTCATTATTTTTATTCTGATGAGAGGTTTTATTTGTCTTTTTGATGTTGTGATTTTATGTTGTTTCTTTGATGTTTTAATATTGTTAGTTGCCCTGAGCTGCCTGAGGTAGAAGCGGTGGGATATTAAGTGTTTTAAATAAAATAAAATAAAATAAATAAAGCTCACTGTTTGTTTTTAGTTTTTCCTTAGTTTTTATCTTCCACTTACTTGAAACTTGAAAACATAACCTATTTGTAGGATTTAACTTTCAGAATAAAAGTTTGTGGCTTGCCATGAATCCTGAACTTTGAAAGTGACTTGCAGCCACAGAAAGGGTGAGAAGACCACCTGTTCTGGGCTGTGACTCTCAGGGACAGTTGGGTCCTATAATAGTAGTATCTCATTAATCGCACACATCTGTAAATAGAAAAGATTCCAATATTTTAAAATAAAGTTGACAAAAACTAAAATACCAGCTAAGCATAAGGCTTACTTGGGCTATCACTGCAATTGTGATGTGCTGGAGGAGGAGTACTTCAGCTGCTTAATAGCAGAGAGTGAAGAAAAATATCAACACTATTTAACACAGCAATGGGAGTTTATAATCACCAGGACGAAAGTTGTTCCGGACACTGGAATGAACAGCACTTTTGTGCCAGAGAACAGTAACTTGGGATCTTTAATGACCACAACAAAGTCAAGGGGTTAATTGTGTGTGAGATTGGAAAGACTGAACTGCCAGCAGCACAGAGCTCCCAGGGAGCGTTGAGGTCATTGGGTCAGTACTGACTGAAATGGAAGCGAACCACCCACCGAGTGCCTGACCTGGAATCTGACACACATTTTCTATCACCCACCGGGCTGACGTAAGCTTCCATTTTTAAACACTTGTGCTGTGCTGAACAGAAATGGCAAGTTGCTGAGACTCGGAGTTAGGCTTATATTATGCTAGAAGAGTCTTGTTCCAATAAATACCAAAGAACAGAACTCTCAGTGATAATACCGGGTCTCTGGAACACCCCTAAAATTTAATAGGAATAAAACCAATGTGTGCATCAAGCTTCTATAGAAATCATGTGATGGAGAGTTATTTTGTTATTTTTACACCATGCCAGCAATGTGTCTGGCACTGAACAGTCATGATTAGGGATAGGTCCTTGCCCCAAGGGGCTTACAATCTAGGAAAGGTGATGATGGTCGGGGCACATTCATGAAGCTGTGAAGTCACAGGTGCACATGCCTAGATTAGTTACGAGGGGTGAGTGGGTGTCCTGAAGGATTAGACCAGGGCTGGGGAACCTCAGGCCATAGGGCCAAATGCAGCCTGCAGCTGGTTTTTATTTGGCCATTTTCCAGTTCCCGGATCTGGCCCTTGGATCCTGTTCCTACCCCCAAGTGCTGAGAGACCAAGCTCAGGATAAGGGAGCGGAAATGAGGACATGTATGCATGGACAAGGACAGATCCAAGCTACAGATCTGTGATCTAGACCTTTCTCTTCCTAAAGGACACCCCTGCCCCCAGCTTCTATGTGGACTGTGAAGTTTCTACTAATTTTTTAAGTGGCCCCCGTATGGGAAAAACCTTCTGCACCCCTGGACTAGACAGTATAAGGATAAGCATAAATGAGAAATCGAGGGGTGAGGAGACGGGATGAATGATCAACCTTCCCTCAGAAATATTCTATTGCAGGATATGGTTTTCCTATGAAATTCTAGAGAATGGTCCCAACCCTACCTCCAGGTTATCATTTCCTATGAAATTCTATAGTGCCTTCCCATAAGAACTCCCCCCACATCTGGATCATTGTCTTTCCTGTCAAAAAACACAGCTACAGAGCCCAAGACACGCTCAGCCAACTTTCAATTCAAATCACCCCAGGTGCATCTAGCTGGATGCATGATAATATAATTACACGCACCTGTGGTTATTTAAATGCAATGTGCCCATATTCATTCTGATCTACATCTGAGTGTGTATTTAAGCCTTGTACATTCAAATAGGTGCACCTGTGCATATCAAAACAATTGCACGTTGTCTTCACATCACCTCAGGTGCACAGATCAAGATCACCCCAGGCTTGAATCAATAATACACTTGTGTTTCAAATGATCATCACAGATATTTAAATTAAATTTCTTTGGGCTGCTTTCCAGGTAGGTAATTACAGTTCCAGGTAGGTAATTATAGACAGTATTTATGGGATAATGCAGTGAGGAAGAGTTTCTACTTATGTGTCTATGTATTTCCAACTCTGTCTTGGACTCTGATCTTGTTTGAGACGTTAGGTGCCATTGTTACACAAATACTGTAATATCTAGTCACCTAAAGGCAAAGATCTGTCTGGTTAATTTTAAGCAGTATGTGAAATTTGAAAAATCTGTAATAAATTAAATGTGGGGGGAAATAAACAACAATCAATTAAAGGTCAGACCTAGACAAAGGCATCCATAGTAAACCTTCTGATCTGAATCTGGCGTCTCTTCTCTCAGATGATTTTGAACATTATCCTTCCCTCATAGTTGTTAAAGTTATTCCAAATGTCCTGCGATCTCACAGTAGCTCACTCAATCACTACATGGGTTTGCAAGTAGACAGGTAGTTTTAAAGCTTATTATATCTTAGAAACTGAATATCTTTAGTTCAGGGTCTAGATAAGTTGGTGTCTTGTGCAAGATGGTGACTAGGGTACCCACTAACAAAGGTGTAGTGATTGTTATACTTTAGAGACACTCCCTTGCAGGGAACATAAGGACAGGAATTGAGGGACACAGCCTAGAGAGGGTTTTGGGGGAGGGGCGGTCCACTGGGAGGCCTGATCACAGAGCACTTGTACAGGGCTTAGGCTTATAGTTAAAATAAAGACATGTTTAGAATTCCTGGCTGTTCCTGAAGTCTATTGCTGGAACCCAAAACATTACATGGTGACAGAAGTGGTGAACAAGAAAGGGACACTGGTGGTGAACAAGCCCACGAAGGAGTTTCTGCAGAAGGCCTGAGGCCTGCTTGGAGTTTCTGCAGAAGGCTCCTTGGCCCACCTTTATAGATGGCCACCAAGGGAAATTGGCGTGCTCTTTGAGAAGGAGCAAGGAGGATCGGCCGTGCTCCCTGCTTGCAACTTGGAGCTGTGGGCGGGGATGTTGCCGGGAAGAAGGGACGGGCCGCGGCGGGAAGAATGGCAGCCCAGCCGAGGTTTCCCGGCAACCGGGGGACTGCAGTCAATGGGCGGGCATGGGTTGGAGAGCCCCTCCCCCTTGCCTCGAGGGGAGTCTCCCACCCACTGCGCCATTCCGGAATTCCAGCCCGTTCCTTCTGAGCGAGCCCCCCCCCTCCCTCCCTAAGGTACTGCAGGGGATACCCGGTCGCTGTAAGGGGCCAGGAAGGAATTTTTGCAAGGGTACTTTATTGGCAAAAGGTGTCTTGTTTTTTGCCTTCCTTGCAGTAGCTTGTTAACTATTTGGCGATTAATAGGTTGTAGTTAGATAGAAGGGAGAAATGGTTATGTCAGGTCAGTACACGATGTATTGTCGCACTCTTTGCAGGGGTCCAGTGCAGTACATAGAGTTGGGTTAAGAAATTGGGTATAGAAGTCATCTCCATAAGAGATGGGGAGGAATGAGCAGGTGCACAGGCATGGCACGGCCAGCACCAGGCTAACCTCCTGGGGGAAGGCTGCTTAGCACATAGGTGGGCAGGGGCAGGCACGGTCCCAAAACCGGCTGCACACCAATCCCTTACTTATGTTTGTACGGACACGACCTCCCTCCTACCCTCTCGTGCCTCAGCAAACAGCCTCCACCCTTATTTATTGTATTAATTATTTTTATGTTCCCTAGTAGTGTTTTAATTGCTGTAATTTTATGAGTGTTTTAAAATGTTTTATAATTGTATTTTTACTTGAGACTGTTAGCCGCCCCGAGCTCTTTCAGGAGGGGCGGGGTATAAATGTGATTAAATAAATAAATAAATAAATAAATAAATAAATAAAATGGGGGAGGGAGGATTTAAGATGGCATTGGGGTGCACCTTCAGGCCATCTCCTAGTTTTGATTATGTTTAAGTTGATTAGTTATAGTACCGGCACTGGTTCTGAATTGCCATGAAGGCAATTACCCCCACTAGGCTGATTCATAATTCCAATTTGAATAAAGAGTGTGGCCGTTTAAACCCAGCACAGTTGTCCTTGTCTCATTTTGATGCGCCATCAAGGGCTAAGTCCTGTTTACAAGCTGAGACAGCTCCAGGTCACAGCATACACAGCTAAACATGGAGTTGTTACAACCTCCATCAAATCTCCAAATGACGGGGAACGTGGCTGAAAACTGGATGAAATTCAGGCAACGATTTGAACTGTATTTAGCTGCCATAGGGGCTGAAGGGAAAAGTGATAAAGTGAAATCTGCCATCCTGCTGCATGTGGTGGGGGAGGAAGCATTGGAGATTTATAATAACTTCCAGTTTGCAGATGATGAACACATGAAATATGCTGAGCTATTGAAAAGGTTTGAGGAGTATTGTATGCCAAAAAGAAATGGGACCTTTGAAAGGCACAGATTCTTCACCTGCATTTAAAAAATGGATGAAGGGGTAGAGCAATATGCCACAGAGCTAAAGACCCTGAGTAAGACATGTGCTTTTGGGGATTTAACAGAGTCACTTATCAGGGACAGGATTATTTGTGGCATTAGGGACAATGTACTTAGAGAAAGGTTGCTAAATGAAGAAAATTTCACCCTAGAAAAAACTTTAAAGATATGTTGGGCAGCTGAGGTGGTGAAGGCCCAGGCTAAGGAAATTAAGGCACCAGAGGAGACTGTCCATGTAGTAAGCATGAAAAAAGAGGGACAGCAAAAAATAACACAAAGGGCACAATTGCCAGCTGGAAAAGTTTTTGCAAAAGGGGATAGAGGCGGGAAGCAACCCTGCAAGAACTGTGGCTTCATGCTTCATGGCTTCAGACAGTGCGCAGCATATGGCAAGACTGCAATAAGCATAATCATTTCGCTAAACGCTGCAGATCACCAGTAGTGACACCACAAGTGTACACTGTGGAACAGCTATAGGAGGAGGCATTTTTTTTCATAGATGCACTAGAGTCACCAGGAAGCAAGGAAAAAGACTGGTTCCAACTAGTGGAAGTGCAAGGCTCAGTGGTGTCCTTGAAACTGGACACAGGCTCTCAAGTCAACATATTACCAGAACAAGATTATAAACAACTGAAACTGAGGCCAAAGTTACATCCAACGAGAACCAAAGTAACAGGATATTCAGGAGAGAATATACAGGTGAAGGGGCAGTGCATTATTACCATCAACTACAAAGATGTTCAGGATAAATTAGCCTTTGTTATAGTACACCCACACCTAACTCCAATTTTGGGTTTGGCTGCTTGTGAAAAGTTTAATCTGGTTAAACACATATTTGCTCTGAAGACCCACGATAACCAGGAATATGGGACTCTCCTTTCAGCTTTCAAATGTTCAGGATTTGTTTGAAGGACTTGGCTGCCTGCTTGGGGAACATACCATTCAAGTAAACAAGGAGGTCTCCCGGTTGTTCATCCTTGCAGAAAGGTGCCATTAGCACTTCGAGATAAACTTAAAGAGGAGCTCGCATGAATGCAAGCTCTACAAGTCATACGGAAGGTCCAGAAACCTATGGAATGGGTGAGCTCCTTAGTGATAGTGGAAAAACCTACTGGAAAGTTGAGGGTATGTTTAGATCCTAGGAGCCTTAACAAGGCCATCAGAAGGGAACATTTCAAACTGCCCACAAGAGAGGAAATAATGGCACAATTTGCAACAGCTCCTTATTTGAGCAAATTGGATGCCTCCTCAGGATTTTGGCAATTAAAGCTCACCGAGGAAAGTGCAAAACTCTGCACCTTTAATACTCCCTTTGGCAGATACCAATTTCTGTGACTTCCGTTTGACATAGACTCGGCTCCAGAAGTGTATCATAGGACAGTGCACATGATATATGAGCACGTTGAGGGAGTTGACGCGTCCATGGACGATATCATTGTTTGGGGCTTCACCATAGCAGAACATGACCTCAGGCTTCAGGAAGTCTTGGAGGCAACAAGAGCCACAAATCTGAAACTCAACAAAGACAAATGTGTTTTTGGAGTACTGGAACTGACTTTTTGGGGGGAAGTTATCTCCCCATAGGGGGTAAAGCCTGACAAAAAGGAAGTCGAAGCCATTCACATCATGCCACTACCAAAGTCGAAGAAAGATGTGCAACTGTTTCTGGGGATGGTGAATTACCTAGGAAAGTATATATCTCACTTGTCCTCGAAAGCAGCTCCTCTGAGGGCATTCCTTGAAAACAAAAATGCATGGTTGGGATGCTCAGCAGGAGGGGACATGGAATACCTTGAAACAGGAGTTGACTACAGCTCCTGTGCTACACCCCTGGAAGCCTATCAAAATTTCTTCTGATGCTTCCCAGTCAGGGCTTGGTGCAGTGATTTTACAGAAGCATGAGGAACACTGGCAACCTGTGGCGTATGCGTCCAAAGCCATGACGGATGCGGAGACCTGATATGCACAAATTGAGAAAGAGTTGTTGGGGATCCTCTTTGCTTGTCAGAGATTCCACCAGTTTATCTATGGACAGAAAGTGCAGGTGGAAACAGATCACAAGCCTTTGATTGCATTGTTTACCAAGCCATTGAATTACTACCCATTGCGGATCCAGAGGATGATGTTGAAATTACAAAAGTATGACTTGCAGGTTTCATATACACCTGGGAAGTTCATGTTTACAGCTGATGCACTATTGAGAGCCACAACTCCCTCAACATCTGTAGAGGAAATGTTACAAATGGAGATGCAAGCCTATGTGGATCTGATCGTGCAATCTCTTCCAATAGTAGATAGGAAATTGCAACAAATAAAGGAAGAAACGGAAAAGGATGACTTGTTGAGACTGCTGCAACAACAGATTGGTTTAGGTTGGCCAGAGAAACACAACGATTGTGATCTGGCCATAAGAGAATACTGGAACTACAGAGAGGAACTCTCTGTGGTTGATGGGGTTATTTTCAAAGGCAGTAAGGTGCTGATTCCAAGGAGCCTTCGACATGAAATGCTCAAAAAAATTCATGATGGCCATTTAGGCATAGAGAAGAGTAAGAAAAGGGCACAGGATGTATTGTTTTGGCCCCAGATCAATCAAGACATTGAAAATGTTGCACAATGCCTCACCTGCTTCAAGTATCAACCTCGCCAGCAGCTGGAGCCCCTGAATCCTCACCCTGCACAACGGAGAGCTTACGAGAAGGTCAGCACTGACCTCTTTAGCTGGAACTCTAAAACATATTTAATAGTAACTGATTATTACTCCCTATATTCAGAGATCTGCACACTGAACAATACCACCACTCTCGAGGTGATAGCCAACCTGAAAGCAGTATTTGTACGGCACAGCATCCCTAATGAGGTCTATAGTGACAATCGAGCTCAGTTTGCAAGTTGAGAATTCGAACAGTTTGCTAAGGACTGGGACTTCCTTCACTCTACGTCCAGCCCGCATTACCCCCAGTCCAGTGGCCTAGTGGAGAGGTCNTTAGTTGCCCTGAGCTGCCTGAGGTAGAAGCGGTGGGATATTAAGTGTTTTAAATAAAATAAAATAAAATAAATAAAGCTCACTGTTTGTTTTTAGTTTTTCCTTAGTTTTTATCTTCCACTTACTTGAAACTTGAAAACATAACCTATTTGTAGGATTTAACTTTCAGAATAAAAGTTTGTGGCTTGCCATGAATCCTGAACTTTGAAAGTGACTTGCAGCCACAGAAAGGGTGAGAAGACCACCTGTTCTGGGCTGTGACTCTCAGGGACAGTTGGGTCCTATAATAGTAGTATCTCATTAATCGCACACATCTGTAAATAGAAAAGATTCCAATATTTTAAAATAAAGTTGACAAAAACTAAAATACCAGCTAAGCATAAGGCTTACTTGGGCTATCACTGCAATTGTGACGTGCTGGAGGAGGAGTACTTCAGCTGCTTAATAGCAGAGAGTGAAGAAAAATATCAACACTATTTACACAGCAATGGGAGTTTATAATCACCAGGACGAAAGTTGTTCCGGACACTAGAATGAACAGCACTTTTGTGCCAGAGAACAGTAACTTGGGATCTTTAATGACCACAACAAAGTCAAGGGGTTAATTGTGTGTGAGATTGGAAAGACTGAACTGCCAGCAGCACAGAGCTCCCAGGGAGCGTTGAGGTCATTGGGTCAGTACTGACTGAAATGGAAGCGAACCACCCACCGAGTGCCTGACCTGGAATCTGACACACATTTTCTATCACCCACCGGGCTGACGTAAGCTTCCATTTTTAAACACTTGTGCTGTGCTGAACAGAAATGGCAATTTGCTGAGACTCGGAGTTAGGCTTATATTATGCTAGAAGAGTCTTGTTCCAATAAATACCAAAGAACAGAACTCTCAGTGATAATACCGGGTCTCTGGAACACCCCTAAAATTTAATAGGAATAAAACCAATGTGTGCATCAAGCTTCTATAGAAATCATGTGATGGAGAGTTATTTTGTTATTTTTACACCATGCCAGCAATGTGTCTGGCACTGAACAGTCATGATTAGGGATAGGTCCTTGCCCCAAGGGGCTTACAATCTAGGAAAGGTGATGATGGTCGGGGCACATTCATGAAGCTGTGAAGTCACAGGTGCACATGCCTAGATTAGTTACGAGGGGTGAGTGGGTGTCCTGAAGGATTAGACCAGGGCTGGGGAACCTCAGGCCATAGGGCCAAATGCAGCCTGCATCTGGTTTTTATTTGGCCTTTTTCCAGTTCCCGGATCTGGCCCTTGGATCCTGTTCCTACCCCCAAGTGCTGAGAGACCAAGCTCAGGATAAGGGAGCGGAAATGAGGACATGTATGCATGGACAAGGACAGATCCAAGCTACAGATCTGTGATCTAGACCTTTCTCTTCCTAAAGGACACCCCTGCCCCCAGCTTCTATGTGGACTGTGAAGTTTCTACTAATTTTTTAAGTGGCCCCCGTATGGGAAAAACCTTCAGCACCCCTGGACTAGACAGTATAAGGACAAGCATAAATGAGAAATCGAGGGGTGAGGAGACGGGATGAATGATCAACCTTCCCTCAGAAATATTCTATTGCAGGATATGGTTTTCCTATGAAATTCTAGAGAATGGTCCCAACCCTACCTCCAGGTTATCATTTCCTATGAAATTCTATAGTGCCTTCCCATAAGAACTCCCCCCACATCTGGATCATTGTCTTTCCTGTCAAAAAACACAGCTACAGAGCCCAAGACACGCTCAGCCAACTTTCAATTCAAATCACCCCAGGTGCATCTAGCTGGATGCATGATAATATAATTACACGCACCTGTGGTTATTTAAATGCAATGTGCCCATATTCATTCTGATCTACATCTGAGTGTGTATTTAAGCCTTGTACATTCAAATAGGTGCACCTGTGCATATCAAAACAATTGCACGTTGGCTTCACATCACCTCAGGTGCACAGATCAAGATCACCCCAGGCTTGAATCAATAATACACTTGTGTTTCAAATGATCATCACAGATATTTAAATTAAATTTCTTTGGGCTGCTTTCCAGGTAGGTAATTACAGTTCCAGGTAGGTAATTATAGACAGTATTTATGGGATAATGCAGTGAGGAAGAGTCTCTACTTATGTGTCTATGTATTTCCAACTCTGTCTTGGACTCTGATCTTGTTTGAGACGTTAGGTGCCATTGTTACACAAATACTGCAATATCTAGTCACCTAAAGGCAAAGATCTGGCTGGTTAATTTTAAGCAGTATGTGAAATTTGAAAAATCTGTAATAAATTAAATGTGGGGGGAAATAAACAACAATCAATTAAAGGTCAGACCTAGACAAAGGCATCCATAGTAAACCTTCTGATCTGAATCTGGCCTCTCTTCTCTCAGATGATTTTGAACATTATCCTTCCCTCATAGTTGTTAAAGTTATTCCAAATGTCCTGCGATCTCACAGTAGCTCACTCAATCACTACATGGGTTTGCAAGTAGACAGGCAGTTTTAAAGCTTATTATATCTTAGAAACTGAATATCTTTAGTTCAGGGTCTAGATAAGTTGGTGTCTTGTGCAAGATGGTGACTAGGGTACCCACTAACAAAGGTGTAGTGATTGTTATACTTTAGAGACACTCCCTTGCAGGGAACATAAGGACAGGAATTGAGGGACACAGCCTAGAGAGGGTTTTGGGGGAGGGGCGGTCCACTGGGAGGCCTGATCACAGAGCACTTGTACAGGGCTTAGGCTTATAGTTAAAATAAAGACATGTTTAGAATTCCTGGCTGTTCCTGAAGTCTATTGCTGGAACCCAAAACATTACATGGTGACAGAAGTGGTGAACAAGAAAGGGACACTGGTGGTGAACAAGCCCACGAAGGAGTTTCTGCAGAAGGCCTGAGGCCTGCTTGGAGTTTCTGCAGAAGGCTCCTTGGCCCACCTTTATAGATGGCCACCAAGGGAAATTGGCGTGCTCTTTGAGAAGGAGCAAGGAGGATCGGCCGTGCTCCCTGCTTGCAACTTGGAGCTGTGGGCGGGGATGTTGCCGGGAAGAAGGGACGGGCCGCGGCGGGAAGAATGGCAGCCCAGCCGAGGTTTCCCGGCAACCGGGGGACTGCAGTCAATGGGCGGGCATGGGTTGGAGAGCCCCTCCCCCTTGCCTCGAGGGGAGTCTCCCACCCACTGCGCCATTCCGGAATTCCAGCCCGTTCCTTCTGAGCGAGCCCCCCCCCTCCCTCCCTAAGGTACTGCAGGGGATACCCGGTCGCTGTAAGGGGCCAGGAAGGAATTTTTGCAAGGGTACTTTATTGGCAAAAGGTGTCTTGTTTTTTGCCTTCCTTGCAGTAGCTTGTTAACTATTTGGCGATTAATAGGTTGTAGTTAGATAGAAGGGAGAAAT
The DNA here is from genome assembly GCA_003113815.1 of Sphenodon punctatus. Taxonomy (NCBI): domain Eukaryota; kingdom Metazoa; phylum Chordata; class Lepidosauria; order Sphenodontia; family Sphenodontidae; genus Sphenodon; species Sphenodon punctatus. The sequence goes on from QEPC01007591.1 coordinate 801,909, forward strand.
GGTTATGTCAGGTCAGTACACGATGTATTGTCGCACTCTTTGCAGGGGTCCAGTGCAGTACATAGAGTTGGGTTAAGAAATTGGGTATAGAAGTCATCTCCATAAGAGATGGGGAGGAATGAGCAGGTGCACAGGCATGGCACGGCCAGCACCAGGCTAACCTCCTGGGGGAAGGCTGCTTAGCACATAGGTGGGCAGGGGCAGGCACGGTCCCAAAACCGGCTGCACACCAATCCCTTACTTATGTTTGTACGGACACGACCTCCCTCCTACCCTCTCGTGCCTCAGCAAACAGCCTCCACCCTTATTTATTGTATTAATTATTTTTATGTTCCCTAGTAGTGTTTTAATTGCTGTAATTTTATGAGTGTTTTAAAATGTTTTATAATTGTATTTTTACTTGAGACTGTTAGCCGCCCCGAGCTCTTTCAGGAGGGGCGGGGTATAAATGTGATTAAATAAATAAATAAATAAATAAATAAATAAATAAAATGGGGGAGGGAGGATTTAAGATGGCATTGGGGTGCACCTTCAGGCCATCTCCTAGTTTTGATTATGTTTAAGTTGATTAGTTATAGTACCGGCACTGGTTCTGAATTGCCATGAAGGCAATTACCCCCACTAGGCTGATTCATAATTCCAATTCGAATAAAGAGTGTGGCCGTTTAAACCCAGCACAGTTGTCCTTGTCTCATTTTGATGCGCCATCAAGGGCTAAGTCCTGTTTACAAGCTGAGACAGCTCCAGGTCACAGCATACACAGCTAAACATGGAGTTGTTACAACCTCCATCAAATCTCCAAATGACGGGGAACGTGGCTGAAAACTGGATGAAATTCAGGCAACGATTTGAACTGTATTTAGCTGCCATAGGGGCTGAAGGGAAAAGTGATAAAGTGAAATCTGCCATCCTGCTGCATGTGGTGGGGGAGGAAGCATTGGAGATTTATAATAACTTCCAGTTTGCAGATGATGAACACATGAAATATGCTGAGCTATTGAAAAGGTTTGAGGAGTATTGTATGCCAAAAAGAAATGGGACCTTTGAAAGGCACAGATTCTTCACCTGCATTTAAAAAATGGATGAAGGGGTAGAGCAATATGCCACAGAGCTAAAGACCCTGAGTAAGACATGTGCTTTTGGGGATTTAACAGAGTCACTTATCAGGGACAGGATTATTTGTGGCATTAGGGACAATGTACTTAGAGAAAGGTTGCTAAATGAAGAAAATTTCACCCTAGAAAAAACTTTAAAGATATGTTGGGCAGCTGAGGTGGTGAAGGCCCAGGCTAAGGAAATTAAGGCACCAGAGGAGACTGTCCATGTAGTAAGCATGAAAAAAGAGGGACAGCAAAAAATAACACAAAGGGCACAATTGCCAGCTGGAAAAGTTTTTGCAAAAGGGGATAGAGGCGGGAAGCAACCCTGCAAGAACTGTGGCTTCATGCTTCATGGCTTCAGACAGTGCGCAGCATATGGCAAGACTGCAATAAGCATAATCATTTCGCTAAACGCTGCAGATCACCAGTAGTGACACCACAAGTGTACACTGTGGAACAGCTATAGGAGGAGGCATTTTTTTTCATAGATGCACTAGAGTCACCAGGAAGCAAGGAAAAAGACTGGTTCCAACTAGTGGAAGTGCAAGGCTCAGTGGTGTCCTTGAAACTGGACACAGGCTCTCAAGTCAACATATTACCAGAACAAGATTATAAACAACTGAAACTGAGGCCAAAGTTACATCCAACGAGAACCAAAGTAACAGGATATTCAGGAGAGAATATACAGGTGAAGGGGCAGTGCATTATTACCATCAACTACAAAGATGTTCAGGATAAATTAGCCTTTGTTATAGTACACCCACACCTAACTCCAATTTTGGGTTTGGCTGCTTGTGAAAAGTTTAATCTGGTTAAACACATATTTGCTCTGAAGACCCACGATAACCAGGAATATGGGACTCTCCTTTCAGCTTTCAAATGTTCAGGATTTGTTTGAAGGACTTGGCTGCCTGCTTGGGGAACATACCATTCAAGTAAACAAGGAGGTCTCCCGGTTGTTCATCCTTGCAGAAAGGTGCCATTAGCACTTCGAGATAAACTTAAAGAGGAGCTCGCATGAATGCAAGCTCTACAAGTCATACGGAAGGTCCAGAAACCTATGGAATGGGTGAGCTCCTTAGTGATAGTGGAAAAACCTACTGGAAAGTTGAGGGTATGTTTAGATCCTAGGAGCCTTAACAAGGCCATCAGAAGGGAACATTTCAAACTGCCCACAAGAGAGGAAATAATGGCACAATTTGCAACAGCTCCTTATTTGAGCAAATTGGATGCCTCCTCAGGATTTTGGCAATTAAAGCTCACCGAGGAAAGTGCAAAACTCTGCACCTTTAATACTCCCTTTGGCAGATACCAATTTCTGTGACTTCCGTTTGACATAGACTCGGCTCCAGAAGTGTATCATAGGACAGTGCACATGATATATGAGCACGTTGAGGGAGTTGACGCGTCCATGGACGATATCATTGTTTGGGGCTTCACCATAGCAGAACATGACCTCAGGCTTCAGGAAGTCTTGGAGGCAACAAGAGCCACAAATCTGAAACTCAACAAAGACAAATGTGTTTTTGGAGTACTGGAACTGACTTTTTGGGGGGAAGTTATCTCCCCATAGGGGGTAAAGCCTGACAAAAAGGAAGTCGAAGCCATTCACATCATGCCACTACCAAAGTCGAAGAAAGATGTGCAACTGTTTCTGGGGATGGTGAATTACCTAGGAAAGTATATATCTCACTTGTCCTCGAAAGCAGCTCCTCTGAGGGCATTCCTTGAAAACAAAAATGCATGGTTGGGATGCTCAGCAGGAGGGGACATGGAATACCTTGAAACAGGAGTTGACTACAGCTCCTGTGCTACACCCCTGGAAGCCTATCAAAATTTCTTCTGATGCATCCCAGTCAGGGCTTGGTGCAGTGATTTTACAGAAGCATGAGGAACACTGGCAACCTGTGGCGTATGCGTCCAAAGCCATGACGGATGCGGAGACCTGATATGCACAAATTGAGAAAGAGTTGTTGGGGATCCTCTTTGCTTGTCAGAGATTCCACCAGTTTATCTATGGACAGAAAGTGCAGGTGGAAACAGATCACAAGCCCTTGATTGCATTGTTTACCAAGCCATTGAATTACTACCCATTGCGGATCCAGAGGATGATGTTGAAATTACAAAAGTATGACTTGCAGGTTTCATATACACCTGGGAAGTTCATGTTTACAGCTGATGCACTATTGAGAGCCACAACTCCCTCAACATCTGTAGAGGAAATGTTACAAATGGAGATGCAAGCCTATGTGGATCTGATCGTGCAATCTCTTCCAATAGTAGATAGGAAATTGCAACAAATAAAGGAAGAAACGGAAAAGGATGACTTGTTGAGACTGCTGCAACAACAGATTGGTTTAGGTTGGCCAGAGAAACACAACGATTGTGATCTGGCCATAAGAGAATACTGGAACTACAGAGAGGAACTCTCTGTGGTTGATGGGGTTATTTTCAAAGGCAGTAAGGTGCTGATTCCAAGGAGCCTTCGACATGAAATGCTCAAAAAAATTCATGATGGCCATTTAGGCATAGAGAAGAGTAAGAAAAGGGCACAGGATGTATTGTTTTGGCCCCAGATCAATCAAGACATTGAAAATGTTGCACAATGCCTCACCTGCTTCAAGTATCAACCTCGCCAGCAGCTGGAGCCCCTGAATCCTCACCCTGCACAACGGAGAGCTTACGAGAAGGTCAGCACTGACCTCTTTAGCTGGAACTCTAAAACATATTTAATAGTAACTGATTATTACTCCCTATATTCAGAGATCTGCACACTGAACAATACCACCACTCTCGAGGTGATAGCCAACCTGAAAGCAGTATTTGTACGGCACAGCATCCCTAATGAGGTCTATAGTGACAATCGAGCTCAGTTTGCAAGTTGAGAATTCGAACAGTTTGCTAAGGACTGGGACTTCCTTCACTCTACGTCCAGCCCGCATTACCCCCAGTCCAGTGGCCTAGTGGAGAGGTCTATCCACACGGTAAAACAGCTGATGAGAAAAACAAGTGAAAGTGGAGGAGACCTGTATAAGGCATTATTGGATTACCGCAGTACACCCTTGGATAATGGCTGGTCCCCAGCACAGCTGTTAATGGGGAGATGGATACAATCAACCCTGCCCATTGCCAAAGAATTACTCACAGGGTCAGCCAACAAGGAGGTACAGAGGCAAAATGAAATACAGAAACAACAACAGAAAAAGTATTTTGACAAGAGAGCCCAAGCGCTACCCAGCCTGCAGCCGGGAGATCCGGTATGGTTAAGAAACTACAGTGCTGATAACTGGGACCAAAAGGGCACTGTTAAACAGGTGGTACACCCATGGTTTTACATAATTCAGACAGACCAAGGGGGAACCTACCGTCGCAATCGGAGGGATCTACGTGTGACTCCCAAAGGGCTCCCAGATATCAAAGAGAAGGATAATCGAGATGACATCAAGCCAACTACGATGGCTGCAGTGGGGATGTTAGAAGACCAAGAACCAGTTCCTCAGCAAGGAACAGCAGCAAACCAAGAAATAGAGCAGATACCTCGACAATCTCAGAGGAAGGCAAAAGCTCCAGAGAGACTCACTGAGAACTGTTAAGAACCAGGATATAGGCCAGGCAAGTGAGTGGCAAAGACTCACTCCAGAGGACGTGCTGGTAACCTCTCCCCTGTAGACTAGATGGGACAAGGATAGTTAAGTTGGTTGGGAAATGTCAAGGTTACCATTCTGGTGAAAAAAGGAAGATGTAGTGATTATTATACTTTAGAGACACTCCCTTGCAGGGAACATAAGGACAGGAATTGAGGGACACAGCCTAGAGAGGGTTTTGGGGGAGGGGCGGTCCACTGGGAGGCCTGATCACAGAGCACTTGTACAGGACTTAGGCTTATAGTTAAAATAAAGATATGTTTAGAATTCCTGGCTGTTCCTGAAGTTTATTGTTAGAACCCAAAACGTTACAACAGGAATGCTTATTCATGAGCCCCCTGTGTTGTGGGGGATCCCCTCCCACGTTGCCACAGGCCCTTCACACTGGGGCTCCCTGCGCTTGATTCCCTATGGGCCCCGATTTTACACCAGTGTTTTCCACAATCATGTTGCCATTCATGTTTATATATTGACCCCATGTACTGGAGGGGGTCCAGTGTGTACTTGGCTGGATCTGCTCTGATTATGTTATTGGCCCATGCATTGCCAACCATTGACTTGACTTGACTGCATTGCCAACCATTAACTTGACTTGACTGATGGCCATGTGGGATCTTAATAACTGGAAATTCAGTTTATATAGAGCATGATTCACTTATATTTGTGTAAATCAGGAGCTATTTTCCCCTGTAACCAATGCAACTACGTCAGTATAAGTAAGCTGAGACATGATAAATTAAAAGACTTCTCCAAGAAGTGATGGCAATGTTGACATGCTTAGCCTTGATTTGATTTGCATTTGAATGCCCTGGTACATGTTTTACAACCAAGAGAACAATAGACACAGGAATAGACTAGAGGGAACAACTGACACCCGGGGGTGAGGATCTAAAGAGCAATTTAATTAATTTATTTTTAAGAGCAAGAACAAGAATCATGCTTGTTGTTGAGCATGTCGCAGAGAGTGCTGCTAGGGTATGCAACACAGATATGCGAATCCCTGCTTTTCACTAGCTGTAACTAGGGTTACCATTGCTCAAGGTTTGCCCTTGAATCTCATGGCTACAAGTTAAGATAATCATTTTCAGGATTAGTCAACCATCACCTTATATTTACTTGCTTTTTCAAGTGTTGGAGGAGGGAAGAAGGCACTGCATGGTGTTATCTGGACTCGACTGCCCAAGGAAAGGGGCAGTGAGAAAGGGGATGGGGGAAGGAAGGGAAATGGAAATTGGCAGCGGTGACAGTCTCTGGATCCTGTAGTAGCAATTGTCCTGCCTGGCTCTGCTGCCTCAGTCTTGGGATTCCATGTACCTTGAAGGCAGAAAGGTCACCAGTGTGTGCCAGCGTGACTCCCTGGCAGGCAGCAGTGGGGACTTCAGGGAGCTCAAGTGGCTTGATCACAAGAAGAAGTGAAAGGTGCAGAAGTTCTAGCACATGGACATTTTCCCGGGAGTCACTTTGAAAATTAGTATAAACTCCAAAGTGTACATAGAAGTTGGGGATGCAAATGCTTAAGGGGTGCACGTAGGGAGAGGAGAGAGCAAGGTATACATGGAGGGCAGGGTGGGCAGCTCATCTACCAAAGACAAGAGGAAGGTATACATGGTCTAGAAGGTTTGAGAGCCACTAGATTAGACCATATGTTCTCTCTGGATACACAGAAGGGCCCACTCTGGGGAATGGGGAGGAGACAGATAGCATGAGGCCTGTAGATGCTTTGATCTAAGCAAACAATTCTGTGAAGTAATGTCTGCTGCTAGAAGGTGCAGCTGTCATCATTCTGCATGAAAAATTCTTCAGGAAGCTACTTTGCTTGGAAGGGTGGAGCTCCTGTAATGTACAAGACAGGGGCTATTTATTATTTTTATTTTCAAATCATCTCCCAACAGATTGAAATAAATGTAAGGCAGCAGCATTTAGGATTCTAAGAATAAATGTGCCACATCCAGTTTGGCAAATTTGATTTCTGCAAAATTCTACTGTTCCTTTAATTCTGTAATTCTGTCTCTGTGCAGCTGGAGATGTTGTCATGGAGATGCGGGTCTGTGATAGCACTGCTCCACTTTCCTATCCTTGTTCTGTGCCTCCGTGTGGAGGATTGTGCTGTGTGTTGCGCTAAGGTTGCAGGGTTTCATCTCTTGCCAGGGGAAGGGATGTTATTAATTTTGCTTTCTATTTTTATTTCCTCTTGGCCAACCCTTTTCTTCTATAGAGAATGTGTATGTGAGTGACAGAGAGCAGCACTCTGATGAAAGCGATTTTGTAAAGTGCTGGTACTACTGTACAGCGTCTGCTTCAATGCATAGCAATGGCAGGAAAGCCTTAGGCAGGCCCCAAATTCTGGCAGCTCTGGATTAGTGTGGCGTGATAGTTTAGAAAAGTTTGCCACCTAGTGGTGTCATTGGTAAAGTGCTAGCAAGATGGTTTTTATTACCCAACTTTCTCTTTGTCTGAAATCAGGGTTTATTATATCCTTTGAATGAATTGAGGCCAGATTATTTAACAGCTGCCTTATAAATGATCAGAAGGTTTCAAATCTGTATTTAGTGGTGCATTCAGCTTTACTGGGTATCAGTAAAGATAAGCATATGTTACATAAATGCAGAGGACTTATTCTTTAAATATTATGGTTACTTTAGTTAATTAATTTACCAATATTTCAGTGCTACCCAGTAGAGAGCTCAAGATTTTTCAGTGGCGTAATTTTATTTCTGTTCATATCAGTAGTAATTAGTAGGGGTGGGAAGTCCGAATTATCCGGTATCCGATACTGCCAGTATTTTGCTGTACCGGCAGTATCGGATTAATCTGGATATTGGGGGTACCGGTACCGGTTCCCCTTGCCGGATTGTTTTACATTGTGGCCATTGAAATGAATGGCCGCAATGTAAACAAAAAACAAAAAAACAACCCAACCACTTTTCCCTCCCCCGTCCAGGTTGCACGGGTGGAAGAGGGGACACCCCCCAGCCACCCTGCCCAACCTAAATTCTTTTTTTTAAAAAATTCCCCCTAAGTCCCTGGCTAACTTGCACCAGCAGGTAGGTACTAGGGTGATCCCTGGGGTGGGGTGTGTGTTAAACCACCCCCACCCCCTACCCCCCCGCCTACCTTTAGTGCTCCGGGTGGCGGCAGCAGCACAGCGCTCCGGGCGGCTTCAGTGCTGGCTGTGGCTGCCGGCTTCAGCGCTTACAAGGCCTTCCGGGTAAATCAGAGAAACCTGTGAACAAATCTATTGAGCCAAATGTGCGTTGATCGGTCTTTCTGAATACAGTTAATCCCTGTTTCACAAAGAGGTTAACATACAGCTAGGCCCTACTTTTATTTTTATGATTTCACTCTTCTGAGCCTTACTAACAGATGAAAGGTGAAAGCAGATTTCAACAATAGCAAATATTTTTACATTTCAGGAGCCCCCTTGTGGACAAAGGTGAGCTCTCCCCTACAGACCTGTTGAAATGTTACACACTAGCTGTAACCACAAGGTCCCATGTTCACTGCATTTTCCCCATGCAGTGAACACAGGGTGATTTCAGATGTTACATTGCCTGAAATCAGCACAGTCAACCATGGAGGGGGTTGAAAGCAGGTGAAAGTCTGTTTGCTCGCATCCAGATGTTCACCTCAGTCAACCACCCCCCGCGGTGACCCTAACCACGCTTTGTTCTCCCGCACCACGGCGGTGAACAAAGCATGGTTAGGGGGAATCCAGAATGTGGTGAAGGAAAAGTAACATCTGTTACCTTACCTTCACCACGTTCTGGAGTCCTGGCGGCGGATGGCAGCAGCGGCCAGATAGGCCGCTGCGGCTGCCTGTCTCGAGGAAGGTGGGCAGCCGGGGAGTGCAGGGGGTGGGGCTGTGCGGCAGCACACTGCGCCACATGGCCCCTCCCTCTCCGGGGTGTGTATGCCGCTTTAGACATTACGGGCGGGCGCTTTCACCATGGGCCGTGGGGTGGTTCGGACCACGGCTGGGGGCAATGGGGTGCACATCTGTTGGCGCGCCCCTTCACCCCCGGCCGTGGTCCGAGCCACCCCATGGCCCGTGGTGAAAGTGCCTGCCCGTAATGTCTGAAATCACCCATAGGTTCCTAGTGGTAACATTCACTATCTGAGGCAGTTCAGGCAGGAAAGGACCCACAAAGAGACAAAAGAAATTCTCACAGCCTGAAGCTTTGAAAATCTGTATATCTAATTATGCAGATCCAGTTTTATCAGGGCCCAATTTAGCTTATGCTGCGACCCATCAAGGTTTGGGTACCTTAATCTTAAGGCTTGTTTGCACACTTACTTTGAAGCTATGACCCCTTTAACTCCCTTAATTCTGCTTTCTGTTCATACAGACTTTGGGTTTAAATTAAAACATAGGGTAGGTACCCCCCAACAAATATGCATTCCTGATTTAAGAGGACAGCCAGAGTAATTTATTCCTGGGTGTAAGCAGGGAACAGGGAAAAGGTGCTAATTGCAGGGGTAGCCAAGACATAGATGATGGATCACAAATTAGTCTCCAGTAGATGTGGAGTGTGGGACCAGCCCCTCAGAGGTCACCTCGGAGGATGAGAGTGGGACCAGCACCACAGGGGGACATCTCAGGGGAGGAGACAGGCTAGGAGAACTCCTTCAGTGTGGTGGGGAGAGATCCTCTCTAAAGGGGAGGGTTTCTTCCCACTCCTGAAGTGGGGTGCTGTAGTGATGGGAGCCAGGAGGAGGGGTCCTGGTGGGTTACCTAAGCTTGATGCTTAGATCAAATGGATCGCAGGATCGGGTCCATAAGCCTGGCAACCCCTGGTATTCATGCTTAATTTGTAAAATAAATAAATAAATAAATTAAATTTAATGAATTGTCAGGACCACTGGTGGAGCCAAGGTCTCTCAGATGGAGGGCTGGGAGGGTCCTTCCTTTGTTGGGAGGAGTTCAGCTAGGAGGAGGACAATGATAGATGGAGAGACAAGAAAGATGAATGGGAGGGCATTGGCTTTGGATGAGGGGACACATAACCTTGGATACACCCCTGGTCAGGGCCCGAGCCAGCCCCAGAAGGTATGCTGCCTACCCTAGAAGCCAGAGAAAGGAAATTAACACTATTTCCCCAATAGCAATACAGCCATTAGACTAACCTGCCTCTCTACAGCTGAATATAAAACAGGACTTATTATTCAACCTATATGGTGGCCAGCATCGGTGCGGGATAGAAAAGTCCTTAATGAAAATCAAATAAACCATCCAGGTTTTTCCTGGTGCTAATCTCCCAAACAGCAGTGGGGTTACAGCAGTTATTACAGGGACTGTATGGATACTGCTCTTTGAATGGGCTACAGTCTAACCCCCCAAAATCTAAAGTTATGATGGTAGGGGCCCGCAAATCCCCAGTGCAGTGGAAAACAGCAGAACAACCACTAGAAGTAGTAATGGCATACACGTACTTGAGGGTTACATTTTCAAATAGGGGCACTTGGGCAAAGCATACCCAAGGGCGTGCAGTAAAAGCAGGACAATTAGTGGTGGCCTTGTTAAGGGCAGTTCGTATCTCCCAGGGAGTTAAACTCTCCACTTTTTTGCAAGTGTACAGTGTCAAGATTCCATCCTCAGCCATGTTTGGCTTCGAAATTATTCCATAACCGGTAGTAACTCCACTGGAGAAAATTCAGGATCTGTTTCTACGTAGGATCCTGCAAGTGGGGAGAGAGGTTCCAGGATCGGTGCTGAGGGCAGAGACGGGAATTTATCCTATCCAATTGTATGGCAAACTAGCTGTTATCTGGTATTGGGTAAGGCTGTTGTCTCTGCATGTGGAATCTCTCCCTAGATTATGCTTATGTGAAGAATTAGAATATTCTGGCCCACGAGGGTACCCATGGTTAAGATACTTGGGCCACCTTATTCAGTCCCAAGGATTCTCTTTTGCATATTTTTTTGATAAATTCACAAAAGCCATTATCAGTGAGAACCAGACTAGACTCAATGATATGACCCGACAGGAGGACATGGCAGTTTTGGGGAGCTGGAAAGTTGCTCCAGGGTTCGGGTCAGTTAAACTTAAGTGGGGATTAGAGGCATATTTGGATGTCCTCTTAAATCGCACATTAAGAAGGAGTTATTCTCTCCTTCGGTTTCATCTTGTGCAGATGGCTGTGGTAGAGGGGAGATATAGGAGGACTCCTTATGCCAAATGATTGTGTACTTGCCACCTGGAAAAGGTGGAAACCGTCGAGCATTTTTTGCTTCTTTACCCTCATTATCAAGAGTTGAGAGTCGTTTGGCTGTATCCCCTGGTTGGCGATTGGGGACATATGGACTTGGGTAATGGATACAGGAGGCTTCTCTTCCTATCTAAAAAGGCGGACTTAGTTGCACTTGCAACTTTTGTCCGTCTGGCCTCTCTCAAGTGCAAACAACTTATTGAAGGACAAGATTATTATGATGCTCTCTAGTGGGGCTGGCATATGGATGACTAGTGGCGTAATAACTGGAACCACACGAGTAACAAATATGGGGAGGGAAGTGACAGATAAACGGGTTATGCCTAGCCGACTATGAATTGCGGTTGGTTATGATGGAATTATGATAAATAGCTATTAAATCTAACTTTTTACCATTGATAAGATGGATTACGCTGAATGGGGTGTATGTAGACTCTTCTTATCTGATAATGTGTATTGTTGGTATTTACAGGTTCCCCAAATGGGATTTTTGGCAATATGTTTGTTACAATCAAGGATCTG
>QEPC01007591.1:821299-854696 GCA_003113815.1 Sphenodon punctatus
CCTCTGTTCCCCTTCCTAAGTCTCTCCCCCAGCTCCTGTCTCTCAGATTGTAAGCCCTAGGGGCAGGGACCGTGTCTATTGTATTACTTTGTAAAGTGTCAGGTACACTGCTGGCGCTATATAAATGTTTGTTAATAATAATAATAATAATAATAATTCACTATTCATGGAAAATCAATGAGAAAACCCCATCAATAGTGGGTTGCAAGCCAGAGGAAATTGCCCCATGGACTCCCATTGAACTCTATGGGCCTCCCAATGAAGAATGTTAGCTCTGTCTTAACTATGGAGCCACTACTGTGGCTCCATAATAATATCCTGAGGACCAATAGTAAATGTGACTACATCTCAAATGTTAAGAGTGGAACTAGACTAGCATTTAATGCAACAAGAGGAAAGGAAATCAGCATTGCTTGCCTTTAGATGTCAGCACCATATTTCAGATAAACAGGGCATGGACCTTTGTAAAGAATTTAAAGAATTACTTTATATAACTGACAGAACAATCCACCATTGTGAAATGCTCCAAATGCCATGTAAGGCAGGGGGCAATATATAAAAATAAAATTGTTATTATTTATTATTTATTTATTAAATTTAATGTGAGTTTTCCTATTTACTTCAATGGGTGGAGTGTTGAACCCTGGATACCAAATACAGAGAGAAACATAGTAGAAGAGTGCTTTTATGGTTTTCTCATTTTCATAATGCTGGATGGATGGAAACTTCTTTAAAAAGTATCTGATACAATAGCAAAACTCTTGAATGAATGAAATACAATCCATTGTGTCATCAAGCATGATTAATGTCTGCTCTGTTTAATAAAGAAAGGGACACAATTTACTGAATGTTGAGGCTATGTAAATATGAACAGAGATGCTGTATAACACTGTGCTATATACTGCTGATAGAAGATGACCAGAGTACAAAACTCAGATGGCAGACACCACTTAGATTAGTGCTTTGAGAGGACTGATAATGGTTGAAAAACCATTCTTTGCTGAGTATAGTTTCATATGCATGCTTGCAGTGTCCTAAGTTAGTTATGTAAATGAAGAAAAAGATTTTTTTCCTTTTTGTAAATTGGGCACAATGTTATTTGCCATGGCCTTCAAAAGTGCTTTTCATAAGCAGTAGGTGATGAATCACATTATGTAATTAAGAAGACGGGGCACTGCACAGCTGTAACAAAAATAGATGCAGCTCCATTGGAGACAGGGAATCTGAGTTCTAACACAATTCATTAGGTGGGCAGAGTCTGTGCAGCACACACACACAAGTACCCAACTAGTACAGTTTGTATTGATAATAAGGTGCTAATAGCCAGCTAGGGGAAAGAACCACTGTAAGGTAATGGGGAGGTTTTAATCATGAAATACTCAGTGAGTAGGTTTGCAATTTCTTTTTGTAGTGCATTAATAGCTTTTTCTATTCACAGACAGGAGCTGTCTGTGCTTGCAAATGATTTGTGTATATTGGAATTTGTCACATTTCAAATGCTACATTAAATTTGTGACAGATGCAGACTTTCCTCCACTGTTGACTTTATATACGTTTGTAGAAAGCCTGCCTGTGTTTTGCATACACAATGGTACCAGGAATATGCAACCTCCAGGGCATATTCCTGATTACTTGGTCAACATCTGCACGTTGGAGGAAAATCCTTGCTCGCCACAATTACATGCATTATTAGAGTTTAATGTTTCCTTCTGAGGCAGCAGTCGTTGTTCAGATCAGATTAAATTGGTCTTAAAACTCCACAGCCATGGAGTTCCTAAACAACAATAGATTCAGTGGCAGCTGGTGGACTTTCAGGCGACGGGGCAGTGGGCATGGGGATGTAGGTAAGCAGGGACAAGGGGAGGGGTAAAATGGGGAGGGATGAATGGATGGGGGAAGGGTCAACTTTCTTGATCCCTCACAGTCTGGCTTCTATCCCGGTTATGGCACGGAGACTGCACTTGTGGTCTTGGTTGACAACCTCTCCTGAGAGTTGGACCAGGGTCATTTGACCCTGTTGATTTTGTTAGATCTCTTGACTGCATTTGATACCGTTGATCATGAGTTGTTGGTGACTTGGCTGTGCAACCGGGTAGGGATGAGTGGGACTGTTTTTGAATGGTTCTGCTCTTTCCTGGCTGGGAGAACCCAGCATTCAGTGCTGGGTGATTATTCATCTTCTCCCCGGGACCTCACGTGTGGAGTCCCGCAGGGTTCCATCTTATCCCCGCTCCTGTTCGATGTGTATATGCAGCCTTTGGGGGAAGTTGTCAGAGAGTTTGGTGTAAGGTGTCATCAATATGCTGATGACACCAAACTATATCTCTCATTTTCATTGGACTCAGGTCTGACAGTCTCGGTGCTTACCTGAAGTTTGTCAGCTGTGGGGAACTGGGTGAGGGCAAGTTGCTTGAAGTTAAATCCTGACAAGACAGAGGTGATGGTTGTGGGGAAAGCTTGGGGAGTGATGGGCCCCATCATTGATGGGGTCTGACCTCCCCTGGCATCCCAGATCCATAGTCTGGGGGTGCTCCTTGATTCATAGCTCCTCCTGGATGTCCAGGTGGCAGCTCAGTGAAGGGGCATTTCGCCAATTACATCTGGTACATCGGCTTAGGCCGTATGTCTCAGATGCCGACTAGGCTACCCTTGGTGACTGTCCAGAGACTGCAGATGGTGCAGTCCTGAAGGGGGCGAGCTGACATGAGCACATTACTCCAGTGCTCCATTCTCTGCCATGGCTGCTGATAGTCTTCTGGGCCCAATTCAAAATGTTGATATTGACCATTAAAGCCCTAAATGGCCTGGGACCCACCTACCTACAGGACTGCCTCACCCTCCGGATCCTGGATCGGCCTCTGTGGTCATCCGGGGGTGCCCTTCTTGAGTTCCCCCAGGTTTCTTGGGTGTCCACCATGAGGAGGGCGTTCTCGGTGGCTGCATCACAGCTCTGGAACTCCCTCCCGCTGGAGGTCCACCTAACTGCTGGCCTGCCCCCTTTCTGTAAACAATGTAAGACCTGACTGTTCTGGTGGGCCTTTGCTGAGGGGGATGGGTGGGTTGGGTTAGGGTGGGGTTTTATTACTCTTTGGGGGGGTTAATTGTGGGATTAGGAAATGCTGTTTTTAATTAATTTTGGTATATGTTTTAAAATGTTGTTAGCCACCCCAAGATTCCTGTGGCAGGAGGGGGTGGCATACGAATGTAATCATAAATAAATAAGGGAGTGAAGCAAAAATAGGGGTAGTGGGAAGGCAGGAAGGGGTAGAAATGGACAGACAAGGACAGGTAGTGGTAGAAATGGGACTGAATGGGGAGGAAGAGGGGGAGGAGTAGAAACAGGAGAGGAGAAGGAGAGGAGTAGTAGAAATGGGGTGGAAGGCATGGAGTACAGGAAGGATAGAAATGGGAGGTGGATGTGGGGGGAGAGGCAGGAAGGTGGGAAATGGTTAAAATAGAGGGTCGGGGAAGTAGGTAGGTGGGAAACAGAATGGGGAAAGGCAGGGATGAGGGGGTGTAGAAATGGAGGATGGAGGAAAGGCAAGGAGGAGGAGGGACCAGAATCGGAGGGAGTAAAATGGAGGGTGAGGAAGTAAAAATGGAGGATCGGGGGAACTAAGTCCAGGACGGAGAAGGATACTCACCAGCTGCAGAGTCTGGCAGCCATGTTGGATCTCTGGGGAGGGAGGCATGACTCCTTACAGCAACCAGGAAGACACCATGCCCCCCCCACCCCTGGAGCTGCTATTGGTCTGGATCACCACCTGGAGGCCATTTTGATTGGAGGGCTCCCTGCACTGGGAACTGCTGAGAGCTCCCCACTAGCCTCTTCCACAAACCCCTCTCCTTGCTTTTACTGTGGCTGGGGAGAAATGTAATGGAATTAGAAAGAAACATGTTGAATTTTGTATAGAAATGCTTAACAAATAAATAAATAAATATTCACATGCTTATGTGAAAATGATCATTTGGGCACGTTTGCCAATAACAAATGTATGACATTAATTTAATTTCTAGACTGTAGCTGTTAAAATGTAACAAAACGTTAGAACAAAATTCTGAAATGAATCGACCAGTTTAAGGGATAAATTATTTGACAGATGGTTTAAGCCTATTATTCAAATCAATGGTTGTGTGGACAGTTGTCACACTTCCCAAAGCCCAGTGCATTATGAGTCAGATCATCTAAAAGTTCTGGTTTATCAAAAGTTTCAGTGCCCACATTCAGGGTCAGATTATCCAAAGAACTCACCTCCCAGGCAGGCACCAAAATGAAGATCAGATGGAGTAGATCACTCGGCAGCTGCCACAGTGTCACCTGTAGCATCTCTTGTCAGAAGAGCTCAACATACTTTCATACCTGAATGACAGCTGATCTATTTTATTTATTTATATTTATTTATTTTACTAGTTTTATACCTCACCCCCTGCTACTCGAGAGCAGCACCGGGCGGCTTACAGACATCAATAAAATAGATTTTAAATATAATTAAAACATTTAGAAGGATAAAAAGAACTAAAAGGGCAGAATATTCCTCCCCACCCCACCCTACCTGTCTTCCTCTCCAAAGGCCAAGCAGAACAGCCAGGTCTTACGCTGTCTACAGAAAGAGAGGAGGTTTAGGGTCAGGCGGGCCACTGTCAGAAGGGAGTTCCACAGCCTTGGAGCAGCCACCGAGAACGCCCTCCCCATCGTCACCACTCAGGCAACCCGGGTGACTTCGAGTCAGGCGTCCCTGGCCAACCGCAGGGACTGCAATGCAATCCGGGGCCTGAGGCAGTCCCACAGGTAATCCAGGCCCAGGCCATTTAGGACTTTGTAGGTCATTACCAGCACCTTGAATTGGGCCTGAAAGATAATAGGCAGCCAGTGCAGAGAACATAGCACTGGTGTAAGGTGCTCGTGGCAACCTGTCCCCATTAAGAGACGGGTCGCTGCATTCTGCACCAGCTGCAACCTCTGGACTATCCCCAAGGGCAGTTCCACGTAGAGTGTGTTACAGTAGTCTAGTCTAGAGGTGATAAAGGCATGGATGATGGTGGCCAAATCCAAGTCTGAAACATACATCCGCAGCCATCGAACCAGATGTAATTGGCGAAATGCTCCCTTCGCCACAGCCTCCACCTGTAGATCCAGGAAGAGCTGTGAGTCAAGAGCACCCCCAGGCTATGGACCGGTGTGGCCATAGGGGGCAGACCCCATCAATGATGGGGACCACCACCACCACAGGTACAAGGAAGAAAGAGCACAGAACTGTTCCCAAACTGATATATGAATATTCTAATATCCCAATATGAAATTTCTATACAAAACAAAATTTTAATATTACAAAATGCTTAAAACAACAATTTGTGTATGTCACAACACACTAAGACACAGTAATGTGGAACTTGACACAATGTTTCTTCTATTATACACAAATAACCATAAAATACATGTCATGAAAATAACACTGCAATTGTCATGGGAATATAAATCATATACACACGTGTCCCTTGAAAAGAATACACTGTTGACAAAGTCAACATATAAACATGTTTATCATGTAGATACCACCCATATACAATTGTGTCCTTTCAAAAACACTCACTGTTGATGAATACAATTGGATAAGTCCACAGGTCCCAAAGACATTCGCTGTTGATAGATTCAAATTGGATCAATCCATGAGAGCAATAAGTCCAAACGTGTTTCGGGGACTCTTCCCCTTCTTCAGTGAACAATCAACAAACAACTAGCACGACTACCAGGCATGTGTGGGGCAGCAACATGCACAACCTTCTTGCATGCAATTGCTGTCTTGAGCCCAATACAGAGCTAGTGTGATTTGCCCCTGCAGACAACAAAATGGGTGAGCTAGAGGCTATTGTTATACCTGGCGAAAATGCCAAGAACCAAATCAAGTGCCTGCAAAAAATCTTGGCACCGGGAAAAACCCTATTGCTTCCTGCTCACCTCATTGCAGCTCTTGTTTGTGCTGCAATCCTGCTGGGAGGCACAATGCTGAATCCCCCAAGCCTTTCCCCTCTCTCGCATTCGCTATATGCGTGGCTGACAGGGAGAAAGAAAATTAATTTAGCCCACCTCTTTGGGCAATCAAAATTATCTGGCTAAACCCTGCTATCTGCCTCCCCAGCTGCAAAAAGAAGGGAGAAGTGTCAAACAAACAGCCACATGCAGCTCGGCTTATTTCACGGCCATCCACCTAGGGGACGTGCCTTTCAACTTCTCCCCAATGATGTTGCTACTCACCGTCTGCCTCGCAGCTTCTCCCAACTCAGTATGTGAAATGTGAATGCTGGTAGCAGGAGATGGACCTGGGAACCCACATGTTCCTTGCTATATATCCATGCTGGGCTCAAAATGCAGCTCCTTCTTGGGCCAATCAATCATTCCTTATCATTACCCTGCTCTGCGGCCAAATACTCATTATCCTTATTGCCTTACTCCACAGCTGATTGCTATCATACAAATGCTCCGTGGGCAAACTCCCGTTACTACCCTGCATATTGCCAGATTGAATGATTAAAGGGGGTAGGCTGCTAATAGCGCAACCTGCTAGTCCCCATCAGTACTGATCTTATGCGGATCCACACAAGCCTGGAAGTTGTCTGCTGACACTGCAATACAACACAATCCATGGTATAAACAAACATTCCCCTGACATTCCATAATGTAAACTGCTATGGCACAGGGCATCAACAATTCATGACAAAATCTCATAGATAATGCCTCATGTGTTGTTCCAATTAACTCCTAGTTAGCGTTATACTAAACCACATTGATACAATGCATATACCGCATGTTATGCTTACCCCATAGACACCATAACCCCCAATGACCCTACATGCATCTTTTCCATAATGTTACAAAAAGACTGACCAATAATTATTGTCATTTAGACCTTTTGGGTGGATGGACTGCATCCTGTAAATCCAATATGCTTCCCTTCTTTGCAATGTTAATGTATTGTATTCTCCTCCAGGGACAACCTCAGTGCATAAAAACTTTAACTCATGCACTGAATGCTGCAACTGGACAAAATGTGCCACCAGAGGCTCTTTTGTGACTTGACGCCTAATGTTTCCTAGATGTTCCAGAATTCTTACTTTTATCATTCTAGTTGTATATCCAACATAGATCAGCCCACATGGGCATAGAATTATATAGACAACAGATTTCGTGAAGCAGGAAGAAAAAATGCCCTAAAGTGAACTTCCCTCCAGTAGTGGGGTGCACAAATTCCTTTGTATATATGCTATGTTGGCAAGCTGCATCTCCCACATTTGAAATGACCCCTGGGGAAAGAGCTGGATAATAAAGAACCAGCTGCTACATTGTCCTGATTAAATTTAGCTCTTACTAATGTATCTTTTAGAGACCTTGTTTTTTTGTATGCAAATAGAGGTTTGTGTTCACACCCAGGTACATTCTGAATTCAATGCCAATGTTTCAACACTGCCTTGCGTATCTGTCCACAACCAGGGCCAAATGTTAACGGACAGACCACTCTCTTGCAAGGCTGTTTCCTCTTGGCAACCAATAGCGATTCTCTTGTCTGTCCTAAGGCTCTGTAAAAACTTTTCTTCAGAACACTCTCTGGATATCCCCTGGTTCTAAAATCCTGAATGCACCTCCTGGCCTGCTGTATAAACATCGCATCACTATTGCAATGTCTCCTTATTCTGATGAGCTGGCTGTATGGCAAGTTGTTTCTGAGATGAGCAGGGTGATTACTGCTGTAATGTAATAAAGAATTCACATCAGTGTCCTTTTATACGTCGACATGGCCATGGACCCTGATTTAAAGGTCAAACTTATTTCTAAAAAATGAATGGTGCATGGATCATATTTTAGGTCAAACTGAATATTAGCCATGCATCCATTTAAATACTGATGGAATCTAATGAGATCTTCATGGGTGCCCACCCATACAAAGAACAAATAGTCGATGTACCTCTTATATATAAAAAAATATTGTAGAAATAAATTCTGGTTGCTGTCATAAATATATTCTTGTTTGAATTTGCCCATGAACAGGTTGGCAACCTCCAGGGCCATCGTACACCCCATCGCTACCCCTTTAATCTGGTGGTACAGCTACCCATCAAACTCAAAAAAGTTGCATGTCAACACCAGCTCAGCTAATTGCTGCAAAAAAGTGGTTTCTGGGTGATGTATCTCCTTTGCACGCCGAACCCCCTCGCGACCTCGCCCAAAGGCTGCATATACACGTTGAACAGGAGGGGGGACAGAATAGAACCCTGTGGGACTACACACGTGTGGTCCCGGGGAGATGAAGTACATTCCCCGAGAACCACACTCTGAGTTCTCCCAGCCAGGAACGACCGAAACCATTCAAGAACAATTCCGCCCCCACAGCCCAGTCCCACAGCCGAGTCACCAACATCTCGAGGTCAACGGTATCAAATGCAGCCAACAGATCTAATAGAATTAAAATAGAAGTTCTGCCCCAGTCTAATTCACAGCGCAGGTCATCAACCAAAGCCACAAGCGCAATCTCCATGCCAAACCCAGGACGAAAACCAGACTGTGAGGGATCAAAGAAACTGACCCGATATAGATGCCCCTGAAGCTGCCGAGCCACCACCCGTTCAATAACCTTCCCTAAAAAGGGAAGGTTAGAGACTGGCCGATAGCTGGCAGGGGAGTCAATGTAAATAGATGGTTCCTTGAGCAGGGGCCTCACCACCGCCTCTTTGAGGTGGCTCGGCACCCTGCCCTCCCTAAGGGAGGCACTGACAACCCCTGCCAGCAATGGCCCTAATGTCTCCCGGCAGGCCTTAACCAGCCAGGACAGGCACGGATCTAATTAACAACAGGTGGCCTTTACAGCCCCAAGGACATCCACCGCATCAGCGGGCAACACCCACTGAAATTGATCCCATAAAATTGGACAAGCCAGGTCCTCCACCCCCTCAGATTCACTCACTGTTATAAGTGCAGCATCGAAGTTGCGGTATATCTGAGTGATTTTATCCACAAAAAAGTCAACAAATGTGTCACAGCGGGCACTGGAAGATTCCAGTTCCAGGCGGAAAGAGGCTGGACGCACCAGCCACTGCACCACCCAGAAAAGCTCCGCTGGATGTGACTTTGCAGATGCTATGAGGGCAGCAAAGAACTCTGAACGCCGCCACAGCATAAGCTTTTAAACTAGCTTTATGTCGCAATCAGTCGGCTTCAGCACGACTCCGGCACCACCGGCGCTCCAACCGTCATCCTTCCCGCTTCATCCAGCGCAGGTCCTCTGTAAACCAAGGGGACGCACATCGTTGACATTCCAGAAGCGGACGCCTGGGACCCGTTCGGTCAATGGCCTCCGTCAACAAGTTGTTCCAGAAGACAACGAGGTCATCGAGTGAACGGTCATCAAGATCAGGAGGCAATTCCCCATGGGCATTCTGGAACCTCTCTGATTCCATAAGTTTCCAGGGGCGACCAACCGAACTGGTCCTACACCTCTCCGGGGGCAGACATGTGCCAGGAAATCAGTCTGGAGGAGATAATGATCCGTCCATGATTTTAGAAATCCAACCCCAAAATAGGAAAGAAGAACCCAAGCAAGAGACAAAGGAGTTATCCATTCATTCAGCAAACTTACGTTGTTGTGGAACTCATCCCTTTGGTGTAAGTAACTCTTACTGGGTATCCTCTCTTCTGATGGAAACTATTTCCAGCAATTGAAGCAAGAGGACGCCAAGTCTGTGGGGGGAAATAGGTAACTTTGGGACTAAATAAAGCAATAGCCCTTGACAATGTGAAAACTAGGGGGAGGGGATGGAGAGGAAATGCCACCTCCTGAATTTTGGGCACTGCAGCATTCACAACCACCAACTCATCTCCTCTGGTCTCCCAATTGCTTGCAATATGACTGCCATCTCACCACCCTGATTGGCAGGGAGTGACTGACATCATGATAGGACTACACTGCTCACCAATCAGGGATCCCACTCCATACAAGCTGGTAAGCAGTGGCAGTGCCTCACAGAGTCTAGAATGCTGATCAGCCTGTGTTCCTCTCCCTCAACCAAGGCACAGGAGTGTGCCCTTGACCGGGGGGGGGGAGGGGGGGAAAGGGAAAAAGGATGGAGTAGTACCTCCCCTCAGTTTGGACTGTGGTTACTCCACTGGTGCCAGTCATGTAGAATTTGTCTTCCAGGCTCTCTCTCTCATTCTGTGAGTGAGCCCATCTATCCCACAGAGAATTGCTTTCTTGCTGTCCCTCAGCTTTGGAACCCGATCCACGTAACTTACAGATTTGGTTTCTAGTAGTGGCATTTGCCAGCGTATAAACTGTCAGATCTAACTGACAGGGTGTGAGTTTCTCTCCACAACTTTGCACTCTGTTCCCAAGATTCCAGTACTAACTAGCCATTTTTATGACAGGAATGCAGCACTGACTTATCAAAATAGATTTCCTTTCTGTTACTCCAGCACAGCTGTATAAAAGGTGATAAATATCTGTCAGGGCATAGGTTATGGAGACAGCCAAATCTATTCACACTTGTGACTGAAGGCAGGATTCGAGCCTGGGCTTCTGAGGTAAAGGGCAAATGCAGTTAAACTAGCCCTGACACACTGTGCCATGCATTTTGTTTTACAGCATTCCCTTGGCCTCTGTTTATACTGTACAAAAAATCCCTTTCTGTTTCATTGGATTCCAAAGTATTCCTCCAACCTGTGTATTAATTTTTAACGCCCCTTATTCATCATGTTATTCAGCTGTAGTTATGAAATGAAACAGCAGTAGATTACACAACTGATATCCATAACTATTTTGAATTATATAGAAATAGTGAAGCAATTTTGTGTATATGTCAATGGGTGCTTTCAGACGTGATGCTGGCACGTGTTAATCCGCTTTAGTGTGGATTAATCTGGGTGCCAGCATCACATTTAAAAATGGACACCAGATGTTACAACAGTCTGGCACTCAGAAATCCCTGAGTGACAGTCTGGGCTAAGCTCCACCACAGTCATGAGCCGACGGACCCAGAGTAAAGCATGCTATCATGTCAGATAACCCACTTCACTCAACCTGGTCCGGAGTGGTGGCGGGGACCAGGTGCCATGGCAGCTGTCATTGGCCACCATGGCTGCCTGCCAGCTGGAGGGGAGGGACATGCGGACGCACGTCTGTGCATCGCCTTGCTCCCTTCCCTAGCCCTGGCCACCATAATGCTTCTTTGATGGCCTGGCAGAATCCACCATAGTCCGGAGTGGACTGTGGCCATGGCAGGCCCGTCTCGTCTGAAAGCACCCAGGGAGAGGTAATGGAACCAATTCTGATTCCAGTTATACCAGTATAAAACTAGGAATATCTCCAGTGAACTTCAGAAGGATTCATCCTGATTTACACCACAAAACTGGAATCTTCATCCCTTTTCCTCTGCTAAACTCTATGGTTTCAATGTCATCTGAAAATCTCTCATTGAATGTGTGGGAGTTAACTCTTCCCTGTAATGACTCAGGGATAAACAATGGGGCTTCTCTGTTGCAAAAGGAGGAACACAAAAGGTCAGTGGGAGAGATATAAAGGAGTAAGCTGAGCGAGAAAAAGGAATAGACAGAAGTGTTTATTCATTTCAGAAATGCAATATTTCAAAAGTAACTGGTGCAGAGAACCATTAGCTCATTCAGCTGGTAGATTCATGACCAGTAACCCCTTGTAGCACTACTTTTATGCAGCATTACATACAGCACAAGGAATGAGAATACAAGAGTTGGACACAAAGCATGAGTTTTTATCACATTACACAAAATTAAACTTACCAAAATAACACTTAAAAAAACAATTCTGCAGGAAAACACTACAAAATAGGGATGTGCATGTCGTTTTCGTTTTTACAATAATGATAATGACAATTGTCGTTTTCGTTATCGTTATTGCAATAATGAAAACGATGACAAGAATAACGACAATGATAACGAAACGACAATGTCGTTATCATTGTTGTTATTATTAGTGACAGTTGCAGTTTTGTTTTTCATGGAAATGGAAAGGGGAGGAGGGAGCAGACATCTCGGAGCCCTAAAGAGGCTTGAACTCTTGAACTGTGCCTGTGTTGGGAGGGGCAAGCAGCTCAGCAGTATCTAATGGATGCATCGCTGGCCAATGACTAGCGCAATCAGGCCCCAGCAGTCTCATGGCACTCTGTGATTGCTCAATGCCTGCTGCCTCCCAAAACCAATCAGGGGGCTGTGGGGGAGGGCACTGCAACCCTTTATAATGAGCGAGCCATATGTTTCTGTTTTCCTCTCTGTTCTGTGAGAGCTCTCTGCTTGCCCTGCGTTTTACAGAACTGGTGCTTGCACACAAATCTATTACCAATTCCTTTCCTTCCTCATATACCCTACCTTTATCTTCTCCCTTTCCCTGCCTTGTACATTATAGATAGATAGATAGATAGATAGATAGATAGATAGATAGATAGATAGATAGATAGATAGATAGACAGACAGACAGATAGATAGATAGATAGATAGATAGATAGATAGATAGATATTAGTTGTGCACAACATATATAGAGAGATTAGATGTTATATAGGTATTTAGGCTAGTTTATTTTATAATATTAGGATTATAGGATAGTAGGATAGGTTAGGTTTAGTGTATATATAATTAGATCAAACAATACTTCTTTAACTGTATGCCCACTTATGTACAATGAGAAAGGGAAGGACTCCTAGTTCAGCCTCTGGGCCAGGTGGCCCTGGTAGAGGGCGAGGCTGTGCATGTGGGAGTGGGGGAGTTGACAAGCCTGCTGCCACTTCTGCCACTGCTGGCAGCCCACTGCCCCAGCTGAAGAGACCAGATTTTTTCCCCTCAAGGCGGCAGGTTTTATCAGGGGAACAGGCTCTAGAAGAGATCTTGGGAGTGGCATCTAGTGTGGAAGGCAGGGAACTCCAGCCTTCCACTAGTAGCAGTGACACTGGAGGAGGGAGCCAAGGGCAAGGGGTGTGTGTGTGTGTGCAGCAGCAGTACTACACCCCCCTCCTGAAGCACTGGCAGCAGCTGGCACTGCCAACAGTGATTTTTTACTGGGGACAGCAGATGATATTGTTATGGGGAGCCCCAGCAGCAATGATGATGATGTGGGTGCTGTTGTTGGGAGTGTTGCAGGGGCAACCACCTCTCCAGGGCAAGCTCCTCCCTCTTACACCCCCCCCCCAGGGATTTTGAGGATTTGAGGGAGGATGTATTTGAGGGCATCCTCCCCCACTTTGGCATCAGCAGCCCAGCTTCAGCAAGTAGCAGCAGGGTATCCTCTACTCCCATGTTGCAAGGTGGAAGCAGCAGCAGCTTCAGCATGGGGGGTGTCATGGAGCTGGACAGCAATGAGGGGAGTAAGGAGGAGGTGGAAGAGACACCTGTTGATGCCGATCCCCCTGTAGTCACATTGGGGACAAAGACAGCAGCCCCAAGCGGTGGCACGAGGGGTTCAGGAGGGCGCCCCGGGGGGCCTGTGTGGGATCACTTCAAGTAAGTGATTCCAGGTGACAGCAGCCGGGTGGCCTGCCTTCTCTGTGGGAAGGTAGTGTGGACGCCGTGGGAATAAGAGGGGGAATCTCAGTAACAATGGCATGAATTCCCACCTGAGGAACTGACATAGGGCTTTGCTGCTGCAAGAGACATTAGAGAGTGTGGACAGGAGCGGGTTCACAGCTGCAGCAAGCATGAGCAGCAGCAGAACTTGCCCATCTTCATTTTTCTTCTTCCCCCCACCAACACCACTACTTCCTTCACCTTCCATCCTCAAGCACAAACCAAACCACACACACACAGCTACAACACACACACACACACACAAGCTCACAACCAATTCACTTCACTTCACACAAACCAGACAGACACCACACCACAGCACACGAGAACACACACAATCGAAATACTGTTTCCAGTTTTTGATCTCGCGAGATCACCAAACAATATTGATAATGATAACAAAAATAAAATCTTCATTTGAAATCGATATCGATAACAACAGTAATGAAAAATGGCATTGTCTTTATAACGATAATGATAAAATGACACATTTTGATAACGACAACAATAACAATAACGAAAAACGACATGTGGCTCTGGTGCACATCCCTACTACAAAACATGTCAGGAAGCTTGTGTTCAAAGTCTTTTTTTTATATTTGAAAAACCATTGTTTGTGGACCTGTTCCTGCGCCTATATAGGTGAGGGGCAAAACTCCACTTGGCTTCAATGGGAGCAGAGTTGGATTCTTTCTATTGTTTCAATGGTTTGCTTAGTTCACACAGCATCTTCAGTGCTGCCAAGTGCACAAACAGGATGATTGTCTCCGCTCAGAACAACGGTGTCCTCTACTAAAATCCTTAAGAGAATACAAATGGTGTCATTCAGCAAAATTGCAATTGCTAGAATAGTCTCATCTCCAATCCCCAAGGCTACCTATTCTATTGTCATTATTGCCACACACCTTGAAAAATCTATTCACGCTGAAGTCATTTGGTTAGACAGATTGATGCATAGCAGTTTATCATTCTATCTTTTTGTATAGCAGCTGTCACTGTAATATCAGTATCTCAGCGACAGCCAATATTTTAAGAGGAGTAAAAACAAATCTTGAGAGTAGATTTGACCCTATGCAAGAAAAAGATTAATTTGCATTGGTATTGTGCTTTGCTTATTTGTGAAATTCTGTCATCATGGGGAGATAGCCAGAAATATGGTGCAAGCATAAATCAGAGGCAATAGTTAAACTCAAGGCAGATTGGGGAGTCTGATCTGTATTTGGGAAAGTGTGAGGAGGGGTGATATTTAACACAGTGTGACCTAAGTTTAGAGTTTGCCATCTGTCCCAGGGAAGAAAAGCAGATAATGGTAATATTGATATATTTAGATAAATAAAATTATGCAAATATAAATAACTCATTGCCTAACACAGATGCTGGCTAAAGAAACAAACAAGAGAAACCTGATGACCTCACTGTTGGCACTGCTTTGAAGTTTAGTATATAAACAGCCCTCTGGGTCTTGTGTTCCAGTCTGAAAGAATTGTCTCAGTGTATCCTAGCCAAACATGGTACATGGTAAAGGAACAAGAATGGAATAGACCACTAAGATCTGGGACCCTCTTTGGGACAAACAACACATGTCCAAGAAAGCAAAGTTGGCATCCTCTAGAGCACCTTAGTTATTCTTAAGGACAGTGAAGAATGCTTGCTGGCATGAGGGCTAGTATTAGTAGACTGAATAGTGGTAAGAAAAGGTCATAATGGGCCACCAGATCCGGAAATAAACTGTTACTGTGGCAAGAGATATGGAAAAGGAGGTTTTCTAAGATCAAAAAAAGTAACTCTTGTGGTTTTCATTAGATATAATAGGGAAATAGCATCAGTGACAACTCAAGGAATGTGCAATCTAATTTGTTGGTGGAAGGTAATCCCAAGGTATTTGGCATCTGCTTGAAAGATATGTGTCTGAAACAAGGGGGTCAAAAAGGAATAAAAAGAGGCCAGGTTAGCTCTTATTTGGATATTCTCCTACCTCCTGTAGTAGCAGCGCACAATATGTCGACCCCTTCAAGCTTCTTTCCAATCTATTTTTATTGCTTTGTTCACCTGTAATTCTGTTTGTAACTGTAACTTGAGCTACATATGTCTGCATCTCTCTCTCTCTCTCTCTCTCTCTCTCTCTCTCTCTCATTATTAAAATTTATCTCTCTTCCTATCCTAAAGGCTCAGAGCAGGTAACATCATATAAAAAACTAACAGCAAAAATACTTTAAAACATTTCCATTATGCCAATCCCCTTTCTTTGCTTGCCAAGAACGTGGACAATTAGAAAGATCATGCATTGCCCCCAGAAAACACTCAGATTGTTCCTTGCACTTTCTGTGTATGTGCACTTTTTAGCTGAGCAGTTGAAATCAGCATGTTGAAGAATGCGCTGGCTGAAAAGCCCCACAGGGTGCATTTACACACACTGGAAGTAGCTCCCCCGCCATAGGAATTGCTGTTCGCAGGGCCTTTAAAAAGACCCCGCGAGCGGCGATTCCTATGGCGGGGTGGCTACTTCTGCTCTGTATAAATGCAGCCCGCGGGGCCTTTCAGTCAGTGCATTCTTTAACGCACTGGTTCCAATCACTCATCTAAATACATGTCGCGTTGTGCCTCCATTTCCTCAAAAGGAAAATGCACTTAGTGGTCCAGCCAGACATAATCTTGAACTGGATATAAAGCAGCTTTCTTTCAGATTGTGGAAACTTAGTTTACACTGTGCTAAAAGCCAACCAGCTCAGCAAAGTATTGTAAAGACAATATTATTTATAAATGAGGTCACGAGACAAAGAATGTTATAAATATAAAGCATAGTTTACTTAAATTCAAATAAAAAGTATCAATATGTTACAAAAGAGAATCAAAGTCAGTTACAAGTACATGATGTAAATAAACATGTCTGTTTAAAGAAACAGCCCTAAAAGCTAACGTATGCTTAATTCATTGGCTCAAATGCATCAAAAGAATATACTTTCATATTACCTAGTTCTGTGCCCAGTTCTGCCATCAAGGTGAAAAAAGACTCTCATGTCAATTTAGAATCGTTTCTGCCCAAGCAAAGAACTTCTCTGACTCTTATTGCTTGAGGAACCCAGTCAGGAGACTTCAGTTACAAAGGCAACTGACTATGGAGTTTCAGTCAGGTTTCCTTCAAAATTAGGTGCTGACCAATTACTTGAATCCAGCTGCTAGCTAATTTAAAGCTAAAACTTTACTTCATAGGGAGATACTCCTTGAAGCGAGTTGAAAGGAGATACTTGTACCATGGAGTCATTAATTACTGAGACACAGACTGATAAAACCCCAGTCCTAAAACAAGTTAGAAGGAGACATTCTAACAATTTAATTTTTTTTCCTAGTATATAGTCAAAAGTTCACTGAGAGGTCATTATACAAACAGTTCACCCAAAGGTTACCATATAGAGACTAATTCTAACTTTTAATACACTGAAACACAGATGGCCAAAAATATATGCATATTGTATGGGATACATGACATACGATCTCAGTCTCAGGCTTTGATGAACCTCCAAGGGAAGGGAGTTCCGTGGCATTGTGATAGCCACCATTTATCTTTCTGTTATGTTGTTCAATAATAAATAATCTGCTGCTATATAATGAAGGTAAAGTGTTCCCAAGTGCAGTTTCTTGGTCCATACCCATAAAAGGGCAGCCCCACTTAAGAGATGAACCAACAAGTCCATTCAAAATGTTTAGTAGTAATCAATAAAAGATTACTTCCTTAGTTGGCAAGTCCTTAAAAAAATCTGGCCAAGTGCCAATTTTGCCTCAATTCTTAGCTGTGTATCTGTCAGGATCATGGAGTGAGGAGCATCTAGGACAGGTGGGCATGGAGGTTTGGCGGTGATGCAGTTCAGGACCAAGGCTAGAAGGGGAACCACATAGGAGCAAGAGCAAGAAACAAATGTGTGGAGTGCAGGACAATGAGCATCTTCAGACAGATGCAGGACTGGCCACCCCATCCACCCACCCAATCTGCTCTGGGGTGCACCCCCATATCCACCCCTACCTATGTCTGTTTTAAATGGACCTGGCAGCGGTGAGGCCCACAATCGGCCCACTTGGCATCCCCTTCCCCCACATCCTAGAGTTGCAAGTGGATCACCCAATGTTGTAGGCTGCTGCCTGCAAATCCATAGTGTTGCCTGGGGAAAACCCCATCCAAGAGCAAAGCTGCAGTGGCTGTCCACCAAGCAGATGGACTGCAGCTCCAGCTTAGGCTGTTGCCCTGGGTTTGTCTGGTCAGCTTCACTGGTGGCACTGTGAGATGTTCCAGAGCACCACAGCCGAGGCTGCCTGGAGCAGGGACTTCCTGTTCCACCTGCACATCTGGCAGGATGCCTTTAGATGGATGGGCCACCCGGAGGTGCAGTGGAGCAGAGGCGGGGCTGCTGTCCATCTGAAAACACCCAAGAAAGGAAAGAGGGTGTGTTGTTTCACCCAGCTTCTTGTTGCTACCAACATACCTTATAGCATAAGGTAGTGAAGCTGGGAGGTGGGACAGGGCTAGAGACAGACAAGAGGAGGATGGATAAGGACAGACTAGGGAGGATTCATGTCAGTTGTGACTGGGCCAGAGGCAGGTGATGCTGACTGGTTGGCTTCTGCTCTAGGAACCCAGAGGGTCGGGGATCAAGGTTGGGGCCGGACTATCTAATTATACCCAGAAAAATGAAAAAAGAAAAGGAATTTACAGCAAATATAAACTATTGGGTATAAAGTAGTGGTGGTCAATTAGCTCAAAACCCACAAGTGGTTCTTGGGCAGTTCAAGTGTTGCTCCCAGCCAGAACTGGTCTTCAGCTCCAAGCTACCTTAATGGTCCTATGGAATGAACTAAGGTCGGGTGCAATGAACCTTAGTTCACTGCTGCCAGCTCCTCACTCCATGACCCTGGCAGATACACAGCTCAGAAGTGGACTGCTGCCAGGTCCTTAGTTGATTGCACCCGAGTTTCAGCAGCTGAATCACAGCTGCTTCTCTGAATCTCAGCAGCCAGGACCACAGAGAACCCAGTCCACCAACCAATCACGGAGCAGGAGAGGTTTCTGTGTGCATGTGTCTTGTGGCACTAGGCCATATGAAACTTTTGCCATGTGGCTCTTGGGGTTGGGAAGTTTGGCCACCCCTTGTATAAGGCATAACCAGACTTTTTCTCAGCATCAGATTATTCCATCTAGACTATATGTGGTCTTTGGTCCATACACATTTTCAACACTGAAGTCAATATGGGCTGAGCCTACCATTTAGAATACTTGGTAAATAGATGTCCATGGAAGTGGTAGAGATTCTTTCATGTGTCTCTTTCAGTAGCAGAGAGCAGGAGTACGTGTAGGCTGGTTTTTTTTTTCTGCATAGGGTGGCATAACCAATCTCAAGCTATTTTTAAATATAAAGATAAAGCTTTGAGGGAATAATAAGCAGACATTGAGCCTTCCATGAAAGGGTTTCAAGCACACAGGTCTACCTGTGGAACTAGCCAAATGTCTAGCTCAAAAAACTGCTTAGTTTTACTCTTTCCTCTGCATTCACATGCATTGATGTATTTAAACTGTAAGTTCTTAAAATCTCTCTCTCATCTAACAAGACTTAGCATATCGTCAACATTGCTTCAATATCAGTGACCGATTACCCCTAATTATAAAGAATACCCCCTAGGCAAAGGCAACAGGTCCAGTGCTCCTGGGATCCCAGGATGGGCTATTTCTGCAGGCCCCCTCCCTGCCCATGTCTCAGCCCCACTCCCCCACCCCGGTATGGTTGCTTCCTTCAGGACTCCAGACCCCTCACTTCAATTTCACTTTCAGTAAATCACTGATTCCTGAATCCCCACTGCTGGAGGGGTGTGTGTGTATGTGTGTGCACACGTATGTGCGTGTAAGAGAGAGAAGGGGAAAGGGAGACAGAGAGAGAGGGAGAGAAAGCTTGAGTGTATGTGCAAGGGAAAGCCTGTGCACGCACATGTGAATGTGAAAACTTGTGATATTCTTTGTAAGCATACACCAGACTGCCAGTGGTTAAAGACATGGAACTATACAGGGTAGGGTCACAGAGGGGCCTGCATTTTATTTTCACCCAAAGCCCCACAAATTCTAAGACCAGCCCTGAGTTTAGAGTACAGTACCCTGGTTCACATAGAAACCTCACAAACTGCATCAGAAAACATCAGAAACATTTGCAAGAGGATTTTCCAACAGGTTTCAGTCAGATGAAAGTGGTATCTAAAAAATCTGCTCTCTGCGACTCCACCAAAAAGCCTCAGATTTCTTGAAAGAAGGAAGAAAGGGAATAACTAAGAGCAAGATCTTTTAATATTCCACTAGCCCTGCTTATCACTTCCTTTTGATCAGTCTTAGATTGTTTGACAGTGGTGATAGGTGAAGTAACTTAAGGGTGTGCATTTCATTTCCGTTATTATAATAACAAAAACAAAATAGGGATTTTTCATTTTTTTTGTTCAATCATGAAAACAAAAGAACATAACAAAAAAAGAAAAACAATTAGTTTTGTTATTGTGAATTAATAGGAAAAACATGACAAACAGATTTTTGGCTGTAACCACTTTCCTTGTCATATGATTTTTGATGAAACGTTGTAGGATTATACCCCCAGAAGAGAGAATTGTGTGTGCAAAATTTCAGAAAGGTTGGATAGAGGGATCAGATTTTATAAGCATTTGTCATTTGTTATTTTACAAAAATCTGTGTATGCATTCCTGGCTGTAACAACTTTTTCTCCCATCATTCATTCATTCATTTTATAAAGCGTGACCTTGGTCATTGCTTGGCCAAAGCCATACAGTAAACGAATACAGTAAGATATAAAGGAAATTTTCTCTCATCTGATTTGGATGTAACCTGGCAGGATTATACCTCTCCATGATATTACTATCTCTGCCAAATTTCAGAAGAATTGGATAAAGGGTCATTGTTATAAGTGATTCACTTGAAAATGCATTTCTGGCTTTAACATCTTTGTATTCCATCCATTTTGGATTATGTTTGGCAAGATTGTATCTCAGATGTTCAGTATTATCTTTGCTAAGTTGTAGACAGATTTGATAAAAGGTCCAAA
The DNA here is from genome assembly GCA_003113815.1 of Sphenodon punctatus. Taxonomy (NCBI): domain Eukaryota; kingdom Metazoa; phylum Chordata; class Lepidosauria; order Sphenodontia; family Sphenodontidae; genus Sphenodon; species Sphenodon punctatus. The sequence continues at coordinate 841,953 of QEPC01007591.1, forward strand.
TTCTATAATCAATTGAAGTTTCCCTCTTGAAGATGTTCGTTATTCAGGTAAATAGCACATGCAGTGCCATTCTGAGACAGGCAAGGCAGGGGGGAGGGAGGCTGTGGAAGGTTGGGGAGCAGCCCAACAGACTGACAGACACATTCACTGGCCAGTTACTGCATGCTTCCACCTTTACAGGAGGACCAATCAGTGGTGGCTTCAAGGCTGGCATAGAGGGTAGATATAAACTGCTGTTCTTTGCACCTGCTTTGTCTGTGGTTAGTTGTGGCTTTGGTCAGAGTGTTTTCTCAGACTTTGATGGCAGGCTTTGTGTGTGTGTGTGTGTGTGTGTGTGTGTGTGTGTGTGTGCTAGAGCTCACTACAAGAGTTCAGCTAACAACATAAATCCAATACCCATGCACCTGGGGTGCTGCCCAACATCCTCCTGACCCCTCCTGGAGGATTCTCTGCATTGCAAATTGATGGACACCCAGACTGTAGCCTGTGCCAAGCAGCAGAGATATCTCCTCTGGCCCAATTGGCTTGACATTTCAAAGACACCCTGGCTGGGACAGAGATGTCATTGCCTCTCTTACTGCCTGCTTCCAGCATTCAGGGACCAATTCTGGGTGGGTCTGAGGCGGGCATAGAAGGGACATAACTGGAACTTCAGGCAGCAAGACAGAGAGCAGGGGGAATCGTCCCAGCAATCAGGAGACATGGTTCACACATCGAGGCTGGCCAATTATCATCACAATCACATCCTGCAGCACTGTGACAGAGGGAATAAGAGAATCCCTTATTGGCTCTTTCCTAACCAGCTGCTTCCAACTTCCTAGCAACAAGTGAGGGAGAGGGGTTGGGGTGGTCACACCACAGAATGATATATGAGTTACATTTCTGCTGACCAGTTGGCATCACAAACACATTTTGTACTACAGTGACAAGCATAAGAGTATCCCTGGCATAGGCTCATACTCTCCAGATGCTGTGCAGGCTCATACCTTTGGGACCCTTTATCATATCCTTTTGATATTTGTGAGATATTTTCCTAAAGGTTTGAGATAGAAGATTTCCAAATTTCATGTAAACTGATTGGAATACAAAGATGCTATAGCCAAACATGCATTAAAAGATAAATTACTTATAACATAAAGACCCTTTATTCAATCCTTTGAAATTTTTTAGGGATAGTACCTGTAGGGAGGGGTAGAATCCCACCAAGTTTCATCTAAATAGGCTGGAATAGACAGACTATACAGCCAGGAATGTGTACCTAGAACTTCATAAAATAACAAACTCCAACTGCTTATAAAATGGGATCCCTTTAACCATTCATTATGAAATTTTGCATGCATAGTGCACTCTACTGAGGGTAATATCCTTCCAGGTATAATCAAAATTGGATCAAAAATAAAAAAAGTTATAATTGAAAATATGTTTTCTATTGAAACCAATTAAAATAAAAAACAAAAGTAAATACAAACATGAAACAAATACTAACAAAATATAATGAAAATAAATGACATTCTAACAATTAAAATGAAATTAATAATGAAAATAAAAGAGAGTTACTGTGCACATCCCTAAAGGTGCCAAGTTTGGAGAGCGAGAGAGCATTAGACCTTACGCCTGCAATGTGAGCTTCCTAATTTTTATAAGAAAAGAACACATTGGGTGGTAAATGGTACAATGATTTCAAAATCTGTAGCACTACTCTCCTAATCAAAATGCTTTCAGAGCCTCAGGCTCTTAAGTGAAATATCATAGAGATTTGGATTGCTGCAAACAGACTCTTTGCTAGATGCCCACATTGGAACAATGCACCAAGAATTAATGTGATCCAGCAGAAGTAACAGCATAATACAAGCAAAGTTCACACACTCCTTTCAATAGTTATGAGTTTTAAACAATCTCATATAGATAGTCCCTAAGACAGTTTTAAAAATCACTTTGGACCTGGATGTGAAACGGACATCTTGCTGAGTAAGGAGTTGTGTGAAAGCTACACCATGCTGCCACCAGGAGGCACTGCATATGGTACCCCTTCCTCTTTGCCCAATATGGGGAGGACCTATACCAGCAGAAAATTATGTCACATCCACCCTGGTTCAATTGTGTTTGCCAGTAAATGGAGTGTGGGTGGAGGCAAGGCTGTTTCCTCAGCCAGATTCCATTCATCCCGGGAACAACCAGAAGTGGAGGAGGACCTCACCATTCCTCCAAAAGTTCCTGTTTAGGAGGGATAGTTCTTATTTGGATGCTGAATCCCACTGTCCTTCTTTCAGGAGTCGAGTCAACGTCTGACTTTTAGAAGAGAGAAACAAAAAGACTGGCATTCAAGCCTCAGGGACCTCTTTCCTGGTTGCCTCCCAGGAAAAGCACTTGGGAGAACAATGGGAAGATAATGAAATGACAAGAAACAGACTGATAAGCAGGCTTTTGTTCCTTTTAATGTACTTGGAGTTGGAATGTTGGAATGTATCCGTGTGCACACATGTGTAAGTATGTGAGGGGGCAGAGCTTATTGTCTGAGGGGACAGGGCTTGTTGCTCATTGGTCACTGGAAATGTTCGGAGATATGCATCATCTTGGCCAAAGACATACCAGGGGCCTAACCCAACCCACAGATGAGAGTTCATGTTTCTTCTTCCCTTTCCCCCACTACTAGTTACTGGTTTCTGACCCCTCATTTCAAACAGAAGTAGGGGTGTGCAATTAATTTTCATTATTATGATAACAAAAATGATATTTTTGATTTTCTTTTTTGTTATTGTAATAACCAAAATGACAAATAATTATAAACAAAAACAAATTTTAGTTTTTGAAATAATGGGGAAAAACTGAAAAACGTTTTTCTGGCTATAAACTTTTTGTTTCTTATTCAATTCTGATGAGACTTGGGGTGATTGTACCCCCAACAGAGGGCACTATAAGTACCAAATTTTTGAAAGACTGGATAATCGAATCTGATTTTAAAAGCAATTGAATGTTGTGATTTTAAGAAAAGCTTCATACACATTCCTGGCTACAACGTCTTAATATTTCCAGGTTTCATGCAAATTGAACAGAAGATAATGTCCCTTCAGAAGACTACTAATCCTGCCAAATTTCAGAAGGATTGGATAAAGGGTCCTGATGTTATTTATTTATTTAGTTAGTTGTATTTTTAAGCCACTGCCTCTTGCCACAAGCAACTTGGAGCAGCTCACAACAATAAATTAAGCATATAAAACAATATAAAACTATATAAACATAAGGTAGAACCACATAAAACACCCGTCTCCCTCACCTCCCTACCCGACTCCCTCACCAAAGTCCTGGCAGAACAGCCAGGTCTTACACTGTCTTCAGAAAGAGGGGAGGTCAGGGGCCAGGTGGGCCTCCATCGGGAGGGAATTCCACAGTCTAGGGGACGCCACTGAGAACGCCCTCCCCATCATCACCACCCAGGAAACCCAGGGGACCTCGAGTCAGTCATTCCCGGTTGACCGTAAAGGTTGCACCACGACCCGGGGTATGAGGCGGTTTAAGACTTTATAGGTCAATACCAACATCTTGAATCGGGCCCAGAAAACAATAGGCAGCCAGTGCAGTGAACAGAGCACTGGTGTAATGTGCTTGCAGTAACATGTCCCCGTTAGGATGCAGGCCACTGCATTCTGCATTACCTGCAGCCTCCGGACCATCACCAAGGGTAGCCCCATGTAGAGTGGATTGTAATAGATTGTAATAGTCCAGCCTAGAGGTGATAAAATCATGGATGATGGTGGCCAAGTCAGAGTCAGAAACATACAGCTGCAGCTATCGCACCAGATGCAACTGGCGAAAGACGCCCCTCGCCACAGCTGCCACTGGAAATCCAGGCAGAGCTGCAAATCTAGAAGCACCCCTAGACTATGAACCTGAGTAGCTAGAGGAGAACAAATCCCATCAACAACAGGAGTCACCACACCTCCCGCCCTACCCACCAACATCACCTCCGCTTGTCGGGATTCAGTCTCAGACAGCTCACTGTCATCCAGTCCCCCACAACCGCCAAATACTGGGTAAGCACCGAGACTGCCGGGTCTGAGACTCCAGAAAAAGAGAGGTAAAGTTGTGTATCATCGGCGTACTGATGACAACGTATGCCGAACTCCCTCATGACCTCACCCAAAGGCTGCATGTACACGTTGAACAGGAAGGGGAATAGAATAGAACTCTGTGGGACTCCACATGTGAGGTTCCAGGGAGATGATGAACACTCCCCAAGAGCCACCCGCTGAGTTCTCCCGGCCAGGAAAGAGAAGAACCATTCAAGAACTGGCCCTGTGGTGCTTAAGAATGGGAGGGCCTATGGTTTGAAGCTGCTGCTGATCAACACGAGGTCGGTGGCTAATAAATCTACAACGATCTGGGAATTAATTCTGGATCAGTCCGCTGACCTAGTGTGTATTACAGAGACCTGGCTGGACACTGAGTCGGGGCCAATATGGGCTGACCTTGTTCCAGCTGGGTACTCTGTATAGCATCAGCCTTGACCAGAGGGACAGGCAGCCCCGGATTTAGGGGCAGGCTCCCTAGGCCCAGGCCTTGGGACACAAATTCGGGGGGGGGGGGTGGGGACAGCAATTGCTGGCACCACCTGCTCTGATTTTTTTTTTCCCTCCCTGCATGGCTGGAGGCTGCTGGCCACAGCCAAACCCTGCTGCCTGTCTCCCCATCCCTCACCTGCCTCTGCCTTCTTGCTGCCTGCTAGTAGTGCAGCAGCAGCAGCAGCAACCAGGACACACGGATGGGCTGGGAGATAACACTGCTTGTTTACAAACAACTCCTCCCCATGTGAGTGATCAGAAGGTTGTTACCTTGTAAAGAAGGTTCTTCAAGAGTCATCTAACATTCTCACAACTGGGTTGTGCATGCTCACCCTATTCAAATAGACCACATGATGGTCTCAAGCTCCTCCAGTATAAAAAGCACTTTCCCCCTCAGAATTACAGTTCCTTCCAACCCTTTCTAGAAATATAAGAAAAAAATTCCATGCAGGGCTGGAAGGGTGGTGGTGTGAGAATGTTAGGAGCTATCTCAAAGAACTTTATTTACAAGGCAGCAACATTCTGAATTGTGGTACACATAATGCCTTCCATTGGAGGTACAATTTTTCCATGTTTCATCCAAATATAATAAAAAACAAAAAGGTTACAGCTGAAAATGTGTTTTCCATTGAAACCAATGAAAATTGAAAATGAAAGCAAAACTGAAAATGAAATTTTGATATTTATGAAAATGAAAGATTTGAATAATAAAATGAAAACAAAAAATGACATGGGTCCCTGGTGCACACCGCTAAACAGAAGGCAATGCTGTGTTTTGGTTCTTCCCCCACAACAGCTCTGGAGCAAGTGCATTTAGTTACACTAGGTGCAGCTGAGATTGGCATTTTGCCCTGTTTTATTTTCTAGATTTGTTGGGTACCAAGTTCACTTCCAGACTTCTGGAGCCCTACACCAACAGCTGATTTGAAATGGAAATGAATGAGTATAGATTTCTTATAGGAGCTCGGTGTTATTCAGTGGAATTCAATCTGAAGGACAAAGGGAGTTTTAAGACACCAGGAATCGGACTGTAGTGCAAGGTACTCTATTCATAACCGTGTAGTATTCTTTTTCATGTTCTCAATGGTCACAACCTCTTACTTGACAAAACTCTTAAGAGTATATCATGCTGGAAAGGAGATTATCTTTTTCACCTGTAACTGGCATGATTCTAGGTACCCATGGCAACAATCACTTGAAGTAGGGAGACCATATTAAAGTGTGCATGCTTCTGCTTTACTTCCCATCTACCAAACTGAGCAGGAAATGTGAAAACTTAGTTTTCCATTTTGATGACTCAAAATTCTTCTTCCATCTTGTTTTCCTCTGAGCTAGTGAATAGCCCCTCAGCCAACAAGGGATTTGATTAACTGAGCCCTCTCTCTCTCTCTCTCTCTCTCTCAATTTTCAGTACTAACACTAGGCTATTGGTTTTTAAACAGGTTAGATCCCTGTTCAGAGTGATTGGTGATTTTATTTATGTGATCAAATTTCAGCCTGTAGCTTTTTGTGACTGTTACCTGTCAATGTTGTTAACTATTTGCAACGTGCTATTCCTGCTGTGTGTCTGATCACTGAAGTTACATGGCAAACACTAACTTTTCTTATTGTAGGAGACATATTCTTTATAAACTCGACACACAAAATTAGCATCCATTCATGTTCCACTCCTGGCGAGGGGCCTGAAACCTACTTATGCAAGGGATGAATATTTTTCTTGCACATGTCATGAAACTTAGTTATAAAAAAGTGGTAGGAGTGGAGCTGAAGTAAAACTCTGTTTGGAAGTTGCAGAAATGCTTGTTAATTGTCATTCATTATTCACCAAGTCTTAGTTTTCTAGGTGTAATTGTTATTGAACATTCATTATTTTTGGCTGTAATTGATATTCAGGCTTGTGAAAATTTAGTTAAGTTGTGGCAAGAGCGTAGCTATAGGGAGAAGTGGTGTAGCTGCATCAGGGCCCACAAACCAGGGGGGGAGGCATTCCCTGCTGATTGGGGGGGGTTCCATTTCTCCCACTCCATCCTCTGCACCAGGGCCCATTTCAATGTAACTGTGCCTCTGAGTGGTGAGTAGGTTTTTACAGCCTTCGTCCACACAGCGCAAAGTTGTAGCCCAGAGTTTGCCATACAGGTGGGCTGTAGCTGCATTCCTGCTTGGAGAACAAGAGGCTGGGACTTGTCCACTTTACTTCAGTACTTGGTAGTAGACTTCTATAGTGGGTGTCATATCTTCTTAGTAATGGAATTGGATTATAGTGCTGGGATACAGGATCCTTCATGGAGTAAGATAGAAATTAGTGCTGAAACTCGGTATTTGAAATTACTCGTTTTTTAACCAAGTATGTCGGTATTTAACTTGGTTTTACTGAGTACCAAGTAACTGAGGAATCGACCTAGTACTCAGTCCAGTACTCATACTAACATATGGAGCTTTTCCTGCTCCTATATAAGGTTATTCGGTACTCAGAAAATACTTGGTACTCTGTTTTATTTTACTAACTATTTTACCAAGTGGTCCAGTGCCAGACCCAGGAGTAGCGAGAGCAGTGGGGGTGATCAGGGAAAGGCAGTGCCCTCCCCTTGAGTCTGGGGGAGGATACTTGGGGGGGGCGGGAGAGGGTCTGGAGGGCATGTAGTGCTGTGTGGGGCAGGGGCAGAGAGGCTGGGTGGGGGTAGAGGAACTGGGTGTCTGTATGGGGACAGGGAGAATGTGTGGGGACAATAAGGATTTCTGCAATAAGGATGCTGGGGGGAGGAAGGAGAGAGGTGGGACAGGAGAGAGGGTGGTGATGGGGGATCCATTTCTTCCACCTGGGCCCATTGTTTCAACCTAGCTATGCCTCTCTGGCAACTGCTACCAAAGAAGTACTCTGTAGATAATCACAGCTTAGCCTACAGTTGCATGCTGGGAACTAATTAGCCTATTAGCTAAACATCATCAATACCAGGAAAGTGGTATACATGTGATTCAGTATACATAGGATCAGGGGGCAGAAAATGCTATGCTATATTTACAGGGGTACTTCAATAACTGTAACTAGGCAAGCGTACAGCATGTGATTGATCTTTTGGGGTGTGTGCTATTAAATCTTGCAGTATAGCAACCCTAGGAGACAGTTTACGTATTTGATAATTGATATCTATATCATAGGGTGGAATAATTCTTTTAGGAGTGGGAGCTCAGGTAAATCAATCTTGACTTTCTCTTGCCAGATGAAAATGTTCCATCTCTGCATCACAGACTGAGATGGCCTGTTTGGACAATGAATCATTGGTGTATCTACAGTTCGGGTGACGTTTGTGATAATATTTACCTCCTCCAATTCTCGCATCTTTATGCTATGGTAATATTGCCTGATTGACTAGACATTATCTGGTAAGCTTGCTGTTTTGCAGTTTTTATGGTAGAACCCTAGAGCTGTAGGGTTCACAAGTAGAGGTCATTAAGAGGTCATCTAGTCCATCCAGCTGCTCTCTTGTGTCAGGAATAAGCCTAATACCTAAACCTAATTATTGATTTAATTAAATTGATAGAATTTTTTTTAGAAATGACAACATCCTACCATCCACAAATGGGTGCCTTGATTAGGGTTGCAAGATATGCAAATATTTCTAGGACACTTCTGAACAGTCTATGTTCCAGGGCCTGTGTTGGCACCTTAGACACCAATGTAGGCCCAACAACATGTATTTTTTGTAACTCTCCTGGAAAAACTTGTATATCGGACAATTCTAGGCTTGATGGAAAGATACAACCTAACACTCAAATGTAGCTGAAGGAATGTGTAAAAGAAACCGAAGTTGATTGGGAGAGGTGGTTGCCCTTTTTATAATTTCCCTGTAGTGAGGTAGTTACCACTGGTCTCTTCAGACTTTTCACCATTCGAGCTACTTTATGCATGGGCACTGGAAGCACAGTGCAATGGGGTGCAATTGCAGCCCCTGGTACTTGCCTGCCCCTGCCCCTGCCCCTTCCTGAAACCAGGAAGAGAGGCGTGGTCATATCAGAAAAGGGCATAAACCTCCTTCAACACATTCCTTTCAATTCAATTTCAGTTTCAATTTATTGCGTGTCTAATTAGCCATTGCAAAGATAAATAAAAAGAAATAGAAATACAATATACAATCAGCGCAATGCTTCTACAAAATAAAAGAAATAAAATACCCATAAGGGTGTTAAACCCATATAACATAAACATACCATATATCATAACATATACATATATATACATTTACGAAGATAAAAACATTAGGATCCAATAACCCAAAAGGCTATAGTTCATTGAATTTACTAATGTAGATTCTATGTAAAAACAATGCCACACTTCTGGTAACCTCCTTAGAGGAGTCTCCCAACAGCAATTTTATATAAAATTTCCAGGGTCTACCAGGGAATGAAGCAATCAAGGGAGCTATCAATCTTTTCTGTACTTCCTCATACCTAGGGCGATCCAATATTATATGCTTAACAGACTCTATTTATAGGAGATTACAATTACAGAATCGCTTAGCCAAGGGTATCTCCTGATATCTGCCTTCAGTCATAGCTGATGGAAAATAATTTATCCTCACCAAGAAAAAGAATCTCCTATTTAGTAGCGTGATACCACAGTCCAGATAAGAGATTGGAGAATCCATCCTCCCAATCAGTGACCTATATAGGCCCAAGGCCCCATTTTCTCCCAAGGACGCCCTCATATCTTGGCAGCTGATATCCAACAGCCTTGCGACCACTAGTCTTTTAGCAGTTTTATAGCCCAAAGGGGCAAGCACCTCTGGGGTATAACCCAAGTGATTTAATTTCTTTAAATCTATCGTTTGCCATGTACTGGGGAACCGGTCATCAACCACCAGCTGAGATAAAGGACCAGCTATTTTAAAATGTAGCCACAGCCAGTAATTTAAAGCTCCCATCCAAACCCTTGCCTGCAAGGGAATCAGTCCACATTCCATATATAAAACCATATTACTAACCCCCAGAGGGGCAGTTAACAGGGCACAGATAAAGCCAGATTGCAATCTCTCAAGATTCTTTATTTTCCCCAGAGCCCAAACATGGACACCACAGAGCATTTGGGGAACACATTTAAGGGAGAATATTTTGATTGCTGGAGCCACCAAGCTGTTGGAAATACATTCCGTTGGTTGCGTCCCCCCTAAGCACCTCATCCCATTTGTTTGCTAGAAACACCAGGAGTAGACAGACAGATCAGGGAACCCGTCCCCCATCCTATCTGTCCTACTCCTGCCAGGACCTGATTGGTCAAGCTCCTCTCCCAGAAGGTTTCTCATCTCTTTGTGTCTCAGAGAGCTTCCTTCCTCCATCCTGAACACACCTAGTCTTAGGGTGCTTTTAAACGAGACAAGAAACGCAGCTGATCCTTTGATCAGCCGCATTTCTTGGCGCTCGTTTAAACATTGCAGACGGATCTTCCCCCGCGTCAGACCGGGCAGGCGATCCTGCCCCCTCCGACGCGGATCCCCGAAGTGCTGGCTTTACGCTGCACTTCCGGGTTCTTTGGCCCAGTGCGCATGCGCAGAACGGTGTGCATGTGCATGCGCAGAAGGGTGCGCATGCGCACAAGACTCAACACCATGTCTGATGCTCTTCTGATCATCAGACACGGTGTACAGAGGAAGACTGGGGGGATATGCCAGCACTTAATGATCCCACTTGTGAGCGGGATCATATAAAAGCACCCTTAAGATGTAGGCCTTTCCTATCCTACATGTATTTCCTAATAAAGCTACTTAAGCTTAAGTATTCCTGCCTGCTTATTGATGATTAGCTACTCACACTCCTCTGTAAACTGTGCATTGGGCAAATAGAAGCAATGATCTCACAGTCCTTTCATTTCCAACACAAGCAACCGCCCCATGAATGAAAAAAGGCCAGAAGAGCTTTATTTAATTTTTTTGCCCTAACCAGGGCTACCTGCGATTGCATGGAGCAACCCCTTGAAGCCTGTAAAAGGAGACCCAGATATTTAAAGGCCCTCACTTGTTCAATCTGCTCCTTATCTATGAACCACCTATACCTTAGTTTTTTACGAGAAAAAAACACTACTTTGGTCTTATTGTGGTTAATCTCGAGGGAATTTTCTTGACAATATTTCCCAAATGATCCCATTAGTCACCTAAGCCCAATTTGAGTACAGGACAAGAGCACCGTGTCATCAGCGTACAAAAGGCAGGAAATGTTGGTATCACTAATAATGGGGGGATGACATTCCACAGCTGAGAGGTCCCTGACCAAGTCATTTAAATATAGGATAAACAGGGTGGGACAAGAATACAACCCTGTTTAATCCCTCTCCGAGTTTCAATTTTTCCCGACAGAGCCCCCTGTTGATTAAGTCTAACCATTATATGAGTATCTTTATGGAGGCTAATTATCAAATGTAATAGTCTCTTAGCAATATTAAGAGCAAACAACTTTTGCCAAAGTCGAGCACTTGGAACTAAATCAAAAGCGGCTCTAAGGTCAACAAAAGCCGTGTATAGAGCTTTCCTGGGTCCCGCATATTTCTGGATCAAATGGGAAAGTAAAAAACAATGGTCCATTGCGGACCTCCCTTCCTGAAAACCAATTTGCTCCCTTGCCAAAATATCCCAAGTCGCCAACTATCCTTTAAGTTTAAGAAGAAAAACTTCACATAAAGCTTACTAATTATGCTAAGCAAGCTGATGAGTCTGTAGTTCTTTGGGTCATCAGGGGCGCCTTTCTTACAAATTGGGACCATGATAGCCTCACCCCAATCCACCAGGACACACCCTGTGGCATTAATCCAAGTAAACAGGGCTGCCAAAACTGGAGCCCACCAGTCCACCTCTCCTTTTAGAAACTCAGCAGGCAGGAAGTCCCCACCTGGGGCCTTACCTATTTTGAGCAAGCCAATTAGCTCCACTATTTCTTCTGAGCTAACAGGATCCCACTCAGGAGCCACCAGCAATATCTCCAGGATGCCTCCAGTGCAGCTTGGAGGAGCATACAAAGCTGCAAAATGTTCCTCCCAAGACTGTGCTGGGACCTGGGACTGGCCCTGGGGCAACTTCTCCAAATTTCTGCTCCTACCTATCTCTCTAACCATCTTCCAAAACGTAATACTTAACACATTCCTTTCTGATTTGACCACACCCATTTTCTGAGCATCAAGATGTCCTGCTGCTTGGAAAGGGGCATAGTCATGCCAGAGAGGTGAAGTGGCTCTCCTGGCCCCTGCTTCTCACCGAGTGTAATTCTGCTGGCGTCCTTGATTTTAGCGGTGGCAAGTCAGAGGGTCCCTTGATGAAATGTAGGAAACCTGTGAAAGCGGAATCAAACTTTTCCAGAGTGTGGCTAGCCTAGCGAAGTTCTGAACATGGGGGAATCACTTGGAGCAAAGGAAAAACTTGAGATGTCACAAAATATTTTAATATCAGAACCACATTAGACAAGACCATTTTGCTTTGGATGACAGACACACACATACACACCCTCAGTTAGTTGAGAGCTACCCAGTATACCAGTGGTTCCCCAATATTTTTGTTTCTGTGATTCCATTTTGAGACTCAGCACAATCTTGTGACCCCTGACAGCTACAAAGACATGCAAAGGATATCAGATATCAGTCACATTGTGAGCCCATCTATTACTCTCTGGGCCCACAACTGGTCTTACAATTTGTAGGACCCGGGGCAAAAGTAAAATGGGACCTTTGCCCCCGCCCCCATCCCAGTGGGTCTTGTACATTGGCAGTCCTGGAGAGAGATGGAAAATAACTGCTCTAGACTGAACTGCAGTAATTATCCTCATATTCTGCCATTGTGTCCTCACCTGCTGCCTTCTTCTCCTCACTTGCAGATTTGCAGCAACTAGGGGAGGGAGGGAGCTGAACACTTATGTACTTATGACTGATTCCAGAACTGTTGAGTTAGGCTAACAATGAAAAAACATGTGCATGAATATTTATTTGAATGGTTGCACATATTCACTTTGAGTGTATTACTTTCTGACATTTTACTATTTATTTTTTTCCAAAGAAAAAAATAATAATACCTGAATAGATCATTTCAGAGGCTGACCATTATTATTATTATTATTATTATTATTAACAAACATTTATATAGCGCCAGCAGTGTACCTGGCACTTTACAAAGTAATAAAATAGACAGGGTCCCTGCCCCTAGGGCTTACAATC
>QEPC01007591.1:860322-871346 GCA_003113815.1 Sphenodon punctatus
CCGTCCAGGCGGAGGGAGGCCGGACTGACCAGTCCCCGCACCACCCGGAATAGCTCCACTGGACGCGACTTTGCAAACGCTATGAGGGTGGCAAATAATTCTTTCTTTGCCATCCTCACAGCCTCAACGTAGGACCGCAAATAGGCTCTGCGGAGAAGTCGGTCGGATTCAGAGCAAGTCCAACACCAGCGTCGGTCTAGTTGCCTGCCTTCCTGCTTCATATCTCGCAGCCCCTCAGTAAACCAAGGGACCCTGCGATGTCGAGACAGGGGCAGGGGATGTCTCAGAGCCACCCTGTCAATGGCCTCCCAAAGCAAGATGTTCCAAACCTGGACGAGTCCATCCACAGAGCGGCTGGCAGAATCCAGGGTTAACTCCCCCAGGGCTTCCTGGAACCGTTGAGGTTCCATCAGACTCCGAGGGCAGACCATCCTAACTGGTACCTTTCCCTTCTGGGGGTGATGCACTAAGAGACTGGTCATAAGGAGGTAATGATCCGTCCACAACAAGGGCATAGTTGTTACATCCCCGACTTCCCGATCACCTGCCTCAAGGCCAGACTAGAACACCAGGTCGAGGGTTTGTCCCCCCACATGGGTCGGGCAGCTGACAACCTGGGACAAATCCATGGTTGCCATGGCAGCCATGAATTCTCGCTCCGCCCCCACAAAGCTGGTGTCGGTATGGGCATTGAATTTATTTGCTTTGGCCTGTTGAGCTACCTACTAATGTGGTCCAATAAAAGGTATCATTTTAATTATTTTGTGTCTTGCATAGCTAAAAAAAATCATACCAGCGGGGCTTGTGGTGGGGAAGCAATTTGAGGATGTCAGGGATGGGCTTTGAACGCCTGGCCCCAGACTGTGCATGGGGCTGCTTTTCCACTTGCACCACTGTTTGTTCTTATGGGAGTTGGGTTCCTTAGTATAATGTTCACCCTTATCGTATTCCCTATGCACACCTGCTAGAGGGCGTGGACTCACCTGTCACAGCCTGCTTGGCTCCCTGAACTATCTAAACCTGCTGGGGGCTGTGCTAGGTGTGGAACTTCTGTTGGTAATACTTGCTGATATTGTCTTTGCCCTTGCTTATGCACACTCTCTTGCTTGGGGTTTCTCCCTAGTCTCCTTTAGTCTTGATAGTTGTGCTGTCTGAACTGCCTCTGCAGTCTGGTTCCTCCTTGCTCTAGCTTTAGCTTGCTTTCCATCCCTTCTGTTTTTCTCTGCTGGTTCCCTTATATCGTTGTGCCTTTAGTTTGCCTCCACATCCCCTTGCTTGCAAGTTGTTCTATCATCCTTGTGCCTTATAACCTTGTTCCTTGCACCCTGCTGCTCTAGTTGTGTTCCACTCTCCACCTCTTATACTGTCTGCCCTTCTCCTAGGTTCTCTGTATCCTGTCTTGTTTCCTTCCTGGATTCCTGTTGCTTTGTTCTGCAGTCATTCTCTACCTTGGCTGTAGCCTTGTCCCCCTTACTTTGCTATTGTCTGGGCCTGTTAAGTCTTTGTTCCTGGCTGCATTCTAGGTCTTACCTCCATGACTCCCTTGCTTATAGCCTTGGTCTGTTGTTCCTTGTTCCCTGCTCTTGTTCCCCGTTTGGCTCGCTTGGTCCCTGTGCTCTAGCTCTGATCCCTGTGACTCCCTTGCTCCTAGCCTTGGTCTGCTGCTCCTTGCTCCCTGCTCTCGTTCCCTACTTGACTGTCTTAGTCCCTCCCTGTACTCTGATCCCTGTAACTCCCTTGCTCCTAGCCTTGGTCTGTTGCTCCCTGCTCTTGTTCCCCACTTGGCTGTCTTGGTCCCTGTGCTCTAGCTTTGATCCCCATGACTCCCTCGTTCCTAGCTCTGGGTACCAGCCCCCTACCCTTGATCATTGTTCCTTGACCCATGATCCTTCCCTTGTCTGACTTCTCGCTTTCTTCCCTAACCTCAATGATGAGCCATATATTCTCTTAGGTTGGTTTTTCCAGCTTTGGTGCAGAATGGTCACTCTCCAGTCACTGGAGAATGGCTGAGAGGTCTCTTGTGCTCTTATTGACTCCTTCCCCAGGCCCTTCTGTCCCTTCTGACCCCCTCCTGCCCTTCTCTTGCCCCCCCCCCTTTTCCAGCTCCTCGCCCTGGGTCCTGACAGAGGATAGGGCTATTTGTTTAAAATATTTGTGCCTTGGACCTCAGGGGAGATTTTCAGAAAAAAACGGCAGCTTGGTGACTAACTACCATTGACTTTCAACAGCAATTAGACACTTAGGTGCAATTTTCCCTTTTGAAAATCTTTTTCATTCTCTCCCCTAAATGAAAAGGACAGACTTCGCATCCCCATCTAGAGTTGTTGTTACTTCCATGTCCAATGGGATTTATTTCACTGCAATACCAACATTTCTAACTGCAGTGGAATATTCTTTAAATGAAAAGCTTTCGAATTAAGATTGGACTTGATTTTACAAATGAAGTTGTTTTATTAAATTTGTTTGCTAGTTAATCCCATATTAATTTGCCTGTTTGTAAATCAGACATAGTCACCCTCCTATGATTACTATAAAATGCCCTTGTTGTTCTCCAAAATGCAGTTTGTTGGACAAGCCCAGTTATGCTTGCTACAAGCATAATCCAGTGAATCCGCCTCTTAATTATAACTTTTTTTATTTTGCAGCATTGAGCTGTTGTGAGGAATTTTGATCCAGCTTCTGACAGTCTGAGATCCTCCCAGTCTTAATCTGCAGCTAATAGAAGATGCGAGAAGGAAGAAGCTGTCATTGTTTCTGATCCTCTCCTCTTTCCTGATAATAAGATTGCTTTTCAGTGCTGCCTCTCTCTATTTGTTTTACAGTCTTTAAACATCTTGTCTTGTTTAATTCAGGAAAAGATAAATATCACTTAGCACTTCACAACTTTAAGAAGCCTCATCCACCAAAGGATTCCAGCACGGAACTGTGAAACAAGGATTTACTCTTTGACCCATTCTTTGCAGCATGTACTTCAGGCTACTATGGGAGATGGGGAATTGGGAGAAGGCTGGTACAGAGGCTTAGCTTTATTTCATTTTCAGCTGAGGCAGATGGTGCGATAGCTTGATTTTCCTAGGGTGCAATCTTCCACCATTGAAGTCAATGGCTCATCTCCCATTGCTCTGTCAATGGA
The DNA here is from genome assembly GCA_003113815.1 of Sphenodon punctatus. Classification (NCBI taxonomy): domain Eukaryota; kingdom Metazoa; phylum Chordata; class Lepidosauria; order Sphenodontia; family Sphenodontidae; genus Sphenodon; species Sphenodon punctatus. The sequence goes on from QEPC01007591.1 coordinate 863,456, forward strand.
TCAATGGCTCATTGCACCTTCAGTTCAGCCATGACTTTTCTGAGGCATTTGAATATTGGCTTCTTAGATGGAGCTTGTTCTAAGCTAGAAGCAAAGTTGATAGGAAGGAAGAAAGTATTTGAGGAAATGGCAAGAGGGGTCTTTCCTTCCTAAGATGAAAGTGATTACAAAGAATGACAATGAGGTTTACAAGCCGTCTGTACTTCCGATTTCTCAGACTGTGATAGAGGTTAGGAATGTCTCAATCAGTAAGCATTTGGTAAGAAAGCTGCAGGCTGGAGCTCTTTCTCCCTGCTTTAGACCTCAACAAAGTTGCTCATAGCTTTTGGGACCTCTCCATCAGATTATTACTGCAATGGCCTATGCATACCATTACACTTCAAGGTCATCCAAAAATTTAAAAACAAAACAAAACAAACTTTGGTGGTGCCAAATGTATGCTGCATGTCCTACTCCTCAGCTTCCTATTCAGACCTCATTGGCTTTCAGTTCAGTGGGTTAACTTTAAGGCTGTTTTCACACAGACACAGACACACACACCCCTTGCATGCGTATGCGGGTGGGGGGGGCCATGCAAACGCTGTGATGGGTGCAGGGGAGATCGGTGGGTGCCTGTGGGAACGCCATAGGCAGTGGGTGGGTGCATGTATACACTCCCATGCTCCACCCATCACCCACGCACAGAACAACAGGCTCCAATGCCCGATGCTCCGTTCGTGGAGACGGGCCGAAGTGGATGGGGATCCGTGGGAACGCACTCCCACGTGCACCGCTCACAAACCGCGCCGCCCACCCATCCCCCCTATGCACTCATACCCATTAGAAAAGAGCCTAAGACATAAGGCCTTTCTTGAAGTCCCCCAGGTATCCCAGGGAGTGACTATGGAGAGCGTTCTTGGTGGTTGCACCCAGGCTATGGAACTCCCTAGCGTTAGAAGTCCAGGTGGCCCCGGACCTCTCCTCCTTTTGACAACAATGCAAGACCTGACTCTTCTCCTAGTCTTTTGGTTAGGGTGGTTGGGTTTTTGTATATTTTTTTCTTTGACTCTCCCCCCACCAATTTGTATTAGTATGGTTTTAATGTATTTTTTAGATATAATATAAAAACAATAATCTAATATGTTTTTAATTGTTAGCCTCCCTGAGCTGCCTTGGCAGGAGGGGCGGGACATAAGTTTTTATATAAATAAATAAAATAAAATAAAATAAAGCCTTCTATGAGATTGTTTCTCTACCTCTATATCATTGTCACCATTAATATGAATTGGAGACTTTTGTTAATCATTCCTGGATATATATTTAAGAGAAGGGAGGCAGAACATTCTCAGTGGAGAGCACTGAATTGGGAATTAGGTTTTAGAGGCCTCACACCTACAAAGACGTTCAGAGGATTTACTCCCAGTAAAGCTAGAAGTGCATGCAAGTCCAGGGCTGGCCTTAGGGCCCAGGACAAAAAAAAAGGGGGGGGGGAGGTGTGGGGGTGTGGGGATTGCCCTTGGGGCAACCTCTGCAGTGCCCTGAAGGTGGTCATGTTTGGGGCCCCACTGAGAGGGAGTGGTACCCCCACGACCTGTTCTCGTGAAAATAGAGGCCACTGCAGGGCCCACAGAAAGAGTAGCGCCTGGGATGGCCACCCTGTGGTAAGGCTGGCCCCGTGCAAGTCTTTGCAGAGACTGTTGACTTTGCAGGCAGGAACTATAAGACTCTCACTTCCAATTTGTTTCCAAGGGTTTTTTTTCCAACACAAAAGAGTTTAAGAAATGCTATACACTTGGCCCACTGTAAAAGCCCAGCCATTTCGTCAATGCAGAATGGCAAAAGTTAGCACCCACAAACTTATTTTTTTTCACTTTTCCCCCTCAAAATTGAAATTTTGTCTAAATTTGGTCTGAAATCATTTTTGCAAAACATGCAATAATATGAAGTACATGACATGTCAAAACTGGGAAGGATAGCTAACAACTAACAGTAAGACCTGTTTGACAGTGTAACAAATTGTTTAGGGAGGTGGTGGGCTCTCCTTTGCTGGAGGTTTTCAAAAAGAGGCTAGAGAGCCATCTGTTGGGGATGCTGTAGCCATGGATTTCCTGCACTGATCAGGGGGTTAGACTAGATGACCTCTGAGGTAACTTCCAATTCTATGAAGCAGAGAACAAACTTCCTCTGCCTTCCCTCAGCTAGTGAAATGGTTCTGTGTTCTGGGGATGAGATATTGGGTGAAAACAGACATGCACCTTAACTCTATTTTAGCACTGCTTTAATGTTTTTTAAGCTGTTTCCTGGAGCCTTGCTGCCCGGCCCTCACAGGTACCAACTCCCCACTCCCCCATCTGGAGGAGGGGGGCAGGGCCAGGTCACATGGCCAGGACTTCTGGGGGAGAAGCCGCCTACCATCCCCGCGGCTCACCTGGTGTCACTGTCTGCCGCTCCTGACGCCGCTGTTGCTGCTGCCGGTTCTGCTGCTGCTGCAGTTTCCCAGAGCCGTGCTGCCCAGTCCCCACAGGTACCAACTCCGGTTGGGGGAAGAAGCCACCTACCATCCCCACGGAAAACCTGGTGTCACTGTCTGCCACTCCTGACGCCACTGTTGTAGGTGATGAGGTGATTGGGGTTCAGAGGGCCCCTGGCCTTGGTTTGATGATGGTAAATGCAAGGTTAGTGGCTAACAAGTCAACTGCGCTCCGGGAGTTAATCCTGGACCAGGCGGCCGACCTCACATGTGTCATGGAGACCTGGGTGGACACTGAATCAGGGCCTATATTGGATGACCTTGTTCCAGCTGGGTACTCTGTGCAGCATCAGCCGTGGCTGGAGGGACCGGGGGGTGGTGTAGCCACTATTTTTAAGGANGACCGGGGGGGGTGTGTAGCCATTATTTTTAAGGATGCCTGGTCTGTGAGGATATTCCCTGTGTGACCTATCTTGGATTTGGCCAGAGACAGAGTGGGGATACTGCTGATATACCGTGCACCCAACTGTACAGCAGCCTCCCTGCCTACAATGACCGAGCTGGTGTTGGAGGTGGTCTTGTGGTCCCCCAGGACAATAGTTCTGGGGGACTTCAATATCGATGCCGATGCAAGTCTTGGAGGGGCAGAGCGTGAGTTCATGGCTGCCATGGCAACCATGGGCCCGTCTCAGAGTAGTGGGCCCAACACATGCTGGAGGACATACCGGGTGGATATCCTGGCACATGTCGGCCCCCGGGAGGATGTGGAACCAGTTAGGTTGGTTCGCCCCCGAAGGCTTATGGAACTCAAAAGGGTCGAGATAGTTCTAGGGGATGTTTCCTCTGACCTTGATGGCTGCTCACTCGATGACCTCGTGTCCATGTGGAATATCGTGTTAATGGAGGCCATTGACTGTGTGGCTCCCAGATGTCTGCTCCCGAACCAACAATGCAGCTCCCCGTGGTATACCGGGGAGCTGCAGCTGATGAAGCAGGAAGGGTGGCGGTTAGAGTGATGGTGGCATCATTCGCGTGCTGAAGTGAACCGGTTGCGACATAGAATCTGGTTACACACCTATGCCATTGTGATGCAGACAGCAAAGAAGGTTTTCTTTGCTGCCCTCATTGCATCCGCTAAGTCCCACCCAGTTGAGCTGTTCTGGGTGGTGAGGGGGTGGTTAGTCTGGCCTCCCTCTGCCTGGACATAGAACCATCAAATGCTCACTGTGATTTGTTTGCAGACTTTTTTGCAGATAAAAATCGCTCAAATTTGATGAAACTTTTTAAGCAGAGAATGGGTCAGAGGCAGTAGAAACCCCTTCTTGTCCTGTTTTATGGGATGAGTTTCAGGCTGTGTTGCCCTCAAATGCGGGGGATGCTCTTGGGACTGTTAGAGCCACCTATTGAGAATTAGATCTATGCCCATCCTGGGTGGTTAAGGCTAGCCGGGAGACACTGGGGCCACTGCTGGTGGGAATAGTCAATGCCTCCCAGGGGGCTGGGCTATCTCAAGGAGGCGGTAGTGTGGACCTTGCTCAAGAAATTGTCTCTGGACGTTGATGCCCTTGCCAGTTATTGACCAGTCTTTAACCTTCCCTTTTTAGAGAAGGTTATTGAACGGGTGGTGGCTCAGCAGCTTCAGAAGCATTTGGACCAGGTTAACTTTCTCGATCCCTCGCAGTCGGGCTTTCACCCATGTTATGACACAGAGACTGTGCTTGTGGCCTTGGCTGACGACATCTCCCATGAGTTGGACCGGGGTCGTTCGACCCTGTTGATCCTGTTAGATCTCTCAGCTGCATTTGATACCGCTGATCATGAGTTGTTGGTGACTCAACTGCGGGACCAGGCAGGGATTGGTGGGACTGTTCTTAAATGGTTCCACTCTTTCCTGGCTTGGAGAACCCAGTGTGTGGTGCTGGGGGAGTTTTCATCTTCCCCCTGGGGCCACACGTGTGGGGTACCGCAGGGTTCCATCTTATCCCCTCTCTTGTTCAATGTGTACATGCAGCCTTTGAGGGAGGTTGTTAGGGAGTATGGAGTGAGATGTCATCAATATGCTGATGACACCCAGCTATCTCTCTCATTTTCCTCCGACTCAGGCCTGGCAGTACCGGTGCTTAGCCGGTGTTTGTCTGCTGTGGGGGATTGGATGAGGGTGAGCTGCCTGCAGCTAAATCCTGACAAGATGGAGGTGATGATTGTGAGGAAGGCTGAGGGAGTGGTGTCCCCCATCACTGATGTGGTCTATCCTCCTCTGGTTTCTCAGGTCTGGAGTCTGGGGGTGCTCCTGGAGCCACAGATTCACTTGGATGCCCAGGTGGCTGCTGTGGTGAAGGGGGCATTTCACCAGTTACATCTGGTGTGTGTCAGCTTAGACCCTATGTCTTGGACTCGGATCTGGCCACAGTCATCCATGCTTTTATTACCTCGAGAGTGGATTACTGTGATGCACTCTACGTGGGGCTACCCTTGGTGCGGGTTTGGAAGCTGCAGCTGGTGCAGAATGCGGAGGCCCGTCTCTTAACAGGGACGGGCCAATGCAAGCATATTACACCAGTGCTTCACTCTCTGCACTGGCTGCTGGTAGGTTGCCAGGCCCAATTCAAGGTGTTGGTGCTGACCTTTAAAGCCCTACATGGCTTGGGCCCCACCTATCTGCAGGTCCTGGATCAGCTCCTGCAGTCAGCTGGGGGCACCCTCCTCGGGGTCCCCCGGGTTTGCCGAATGTCTACTATGAGGAGGGCATTCTCTGTGGCTGTGCTGCGGCTGTGGAACTCCTTCCCGCCGGAGATCTGCTTGGCTGCTGGCCTCCCCTCTTTCCGTAGACAATGTAAGACCTAGCTCCTCTGCTGGGCCTTTCCTGAGGGAGATGGGGTGGGTGGGTTGGGTTAAGGTAGGTGGGGATGCCGTTTTATATTGTAATTATTACTGTTTAAGGTTTAAAATGTTTTAAAGATGTTGTGAGCTGCCCCGAGATGCCTGAGGCAGGAGGGGGCGGCATATAAATTTTGTTATAAATAAATAAATAAATAAATGTTGTAGGACTGCATAGTGAACCAATACAGTCCTGCACCATACATAAGAAATATTAAAGTGGTGTTAAAGCTTAGTTAGGTGCATGTCTGTTTTCACATAGTGTCATCAGAAGGAGGTTGTTACTGGATGTTTTCAAACACGACAGCAGCTGCGTTTAGCATGCTTTGTCACAGATTAATCCCGTGACCCCTGTCACATTAAGTGGCACCCACCAGATGTTGATACAAGTCTCCAAGTCACAGTCCTGGTTAGTCACCACCACAGTCAGATTCATGAGTAAAGCCGCCTTTCAGATTTGAAAGTCTGTTTTACTCATTGTGGTTCAGAGTGGCCAGGGGTGGTGGTGGTTGTGGGCGGGATGTGGGTGCCATGGCATCCACTACTGCTGCCTGTCAGGGAGGGGGCAGGCCACTGGGAGCAGCACCGGGAGGCCACACATCCACTCAGCTCCCCACCCAGCCGGCCCCCATCACATCAGTTCAGGGGCCTGGCCAGATCCCAGCTGCAGTGGCAGCCCAACTCCAGAGGGGGTAAGTCTGTGGCGGCACCTGAGCACCATTACGTTAGTTTGTACCCACTGTCTCTTTGCTTTTGCATCTTTCTCTCCACAGACACACCAGCATTGGCATCAGACCAAAAAAAAAAAAAAAGTGGAGTATGTGGGTGAAGGAAAAGTAGCAGAACAACCTGCAACAACAGCTACCGTGAACACAAGCAAAACACTGAACCATGGGGGTGGGGGGGGTATTTAATGAAGACAATAAAAAAAAGTTCATGAAAAACCATGTATTAAAATAAACCAACAAAATATATCCATGCAGTATATAAATCCAAAATGGATGATATAACAATGTCTGATAAAAGCCCAAAGTCCAACGTGTTTCAAGTATTAACTCTTCTTCAGGGACATTCTGTATAGAAAAAGTTTCTGCAAATAAGGAATAATAATAATAATAATAATAATAATAATAATAATAAAATTCAAATGAACAGCATTCAAAAACCTCTCATCAACTCAGAGGCTAGTTTGTAATGCCTCCCAATGAGGACTGGGGGATTTCCTAAATACATTTTTCCTGGATGGAATGGGGTGGAAAGAGAAAGGAAATCTTCACTCAGAGCATTTTCCCCCATGACAAGAGTGTCAATTTGGATTATTATTAATTTTTGTTTTTAAAAGCCAACTATCTTGTTTGTTAAGGCCAACGAGCTCTTCTTCAGCAATATGATGACTATGTAAGTGCATCCCCATTGCTGGCATCAATGTTATGGCTGCCTAAGAGTAGCAGCTCAGAGAGAATGCAGTGAAATCAATTATCACCCTCTTCAGTGATACATCAGTAGCCTGTGGAAACCACAGCTTGCCATGTGATCTTTACAGTTCAAGACAATAGAGATGAACAAGTAAGTCTTATTTTCTGATCCAGATCAAGTCTTATTTGCTAATCAAGTTCCTTGCTAGGTAGCTTTTAGCAAAGAGGAATAACTTTAATAGAAATTTCTAAGTGGAAACAACCTGCCTTGCGTGGTTATTGGTATAGTCATGAAAATGAATAAAAGATATAACTCTGGCGGAGGGGGTGGGGGAGAGAGGTAGTTCAGTTAAGTTCCCAATAAGTACCCCCTTTTTTGGAGAGGCAATGTGGCACCTTTCCTTACTAGCTCTTGCCTGACTCAACTTCGCACACTCAGAAGCTGGTTTGGGAAAGGCTGCTACTGCCTGTGAAACTTGTGCTAATTTGGCCCATGGAAACAAAATATACTTCTTCCTTGTCCAAGAAGAATATATTTTTCAAAGATGAAGGAACTGATTCTATCATACTTATTTCTATTAAATAAGGAAAATGCTGTTTCTGGAAAATGCTGTTTCTGTCAAGCCAGGTACTACACAGTAGGGGTGTGCAGAAGGCACACCATTTTTGTTTTCATTTTATTATTAATTATTATTATTATTATTATTATTATTATTAAGCATTTGTATAGCACCAGCTGTGTACCTGGCGCATTACAGAGCAATAAAATAGACGCGGTCCCTGCCTACAGCTTACAATCTAATAGACACGGAGGGAGGAGACAAGGAGAGGGGACATAGGGAGAGACAAGGGATAAATAACATTCAAGCAGATGCGAAGTCTCAGGTGCAAGTGCTTGGCTTAGGCAGGAGTCTGCGGGGAGAGAAGACAGTAAATATTGAAAGGAAAGTTCTAACAGGCATCGGGAAAGGTGGTGAGGAAGAGGTGGGTTTTGAGGAGGGATTTGAAGGTGCAGAGGGAGGGGGCAAGGCAGATGTGGGCAGGGAGGGAGTTCCAGGCATGGGGGGCAGCAAGGGAGATGGGGTAAGGCAGTTAGGGGAGCAGGGCAGATGAGGGAGAGTGAGGGAGGGGGCAGAGGAGGAGTGGAGAG
>QEPC01007591.1:909424-943232 GCA_003113815.1 Sphenodon punctatus
CCCCATCTCCCCCAAATCCACCCCATTATTCTCAGTCCTCTCCCCTGCCCCCTATCTCCCCTAAATCCACAAGCACCCCATCCTCTCCCTTGCACCCCATCTCCTCCAAATCCACTCCATCCTCAGTCCTCTCCCCCTGCACCCCATCTCCCCTCCCATCTCCCCCAAATCCACCTCAGACACCCCTATTATCCTCTCCCCTGCACCACATCTCCCCCAAATCCACACCCCAGGGCATCCCATCCCATCCTCCTCTCCCCCTGAACGGTGCACCCCTGGGCCCCATCTCCCTCTGCTTTCCTGGGCCCTGGAGTCACCAACTGCCCATGCTGCCACTGCTCACAGAGGTCTGCTCCTCCTCTTTCTCCCTCCTCCCTCTGAAGAGAGGAGGGAGGGAGAAAGAGCTTAGGCTGGAGGTTTAAGGCAGCCCAGGGTGTTTTGAAAAGATAAAGGGCTTGCTGACTGGTTGTGTTCCTCCATAGGAACCCAGCCAAGGAGCCCATGGCACCTCCCCTGGTCCCTCCCCAATCCCCCAGAAAGCACTGCTTTTCTGGGACGGTGCCCAGTGCATGATCTCTGGGAGCTTGGGGAGGTGACTGCTCTAAAGCCGCTTTTAGACGAGCGCGCGGTGTACTTGCGCTTGTTCTCCACAATCCCGCGAGACGGGATTAGACGTGATGCTGATGCGAGTCACGCACATAAAAGGGGGACGTGCATTCTTTTCCGGCCGTGATTTGACCGGGTCGGTGATCGAGGTGGTCAAATCGTGGCTGGAAAAGAATGCGCATCCCCCTTCTGTGTGCATGACTCGCGCCAATGTCTCGTCTAATCCCGTCTCGTGGGATTTTGGAAAACAAACACGAGCACACCGTGCACTTGTCTAAAAGCGGCCTAAGTCCCCGCCTCCCTCTGGCTCTCTGGCCAGTGAGTGGGAAGCTAGAGGGAGCAGCAGCAGGAGTAGGAGGAGGTTTATCCCCTCCCTGTCTCTCCTTGCAGAGTGACTCACAGTCAAGCTGACATTCTTCCCTTCAGGCTCTATTTGCATTTAACAGCTTTTAGTTCTGACTGCCTGCCAGAGCCATGACTCATCAGCTCTGGCAAGCAGCCAGAAGCCGATAGTTAAATGTAAACAGAGCCTGAGGGAAAGGATGTGACTGTGAGTCACTCTGCAAGGGGAGGCAGTGAGTGGGAAGCTAGATCAACTGAGGGTTGGGAGGATGTCTGCTCCAATGCTCTGGGAGAGTGGCCACCACAATTACTCTTATGTTCACTTATTATCACTTTAAGTTTCCTGGTAGTCTGACCTACATATATCTTTTTACTTTTTTACATTTATTTTTGTTAATTTTTATAATTTATTTTAATTGTTATATTACAAAATGAAAATTACAAATTGAAAGAAAAAAATACAAATATTGTATTGGACTACAATTAATATCTAACTATATCAGATATTCCCTTACCTCTATTAAATTCCTCCCTCATATTGATATCGATCACTTAAAGTAGTGTTATTACTTTTCAGTAATCTGTTCCATATATAATCTCATTTAACACAAAATCCTTGATATTTATTACTAAATTCAGCATAGATTTTTTCCATTGAATACATCATCCATAATCGTCCAATCCAATTCTCTTCAGTGAGTCCCATATAATTCTTCCAATTCCTAGCCAATACATATATTCCAGCCAATAACATTACTTCACATGTATCTCTATATTGCCTCAGCCTTATTTTAAAAAATAAATAAATTCTACATATATCTTTTTACATGGGCATTGAATAGCATAAACCACAATTGCAGAGGCACAGGTGGTAAATTCTCTAAGAAAATACTCCCTGCCATGAAAAGGATTGACAAATGACTGTATTTTGAGTGTTTGTTTACCCGAACCACAAGGGAAATGGCCCTGTATTCTATTTTGTATTGTTCACTCTCTTCTCACAGTCCCCAGAAACATGACAAATAGTAGCACGCACCAAATGGTCCCTGAGGTTTTTGTAAGCAAACATGGGGCATGTCTGAAACAAAGGTAACACCTGGAATGTATTCCAATCTCTAAGTATACTATTGCAAATACATGTACTCATACTGTTAAATGTTAAAATTTACAAATTAATCTGTGTTGTCAAATTTTCAAACAAGGGGTCAATAGTTCTGATCTGAATTTTAAACAAGCCTTAGTAAATCCTGATTGTATAACAGCATTAAGATATCCTTCATGAAGAAAATGTCTTTTCAAAATTTCTGCCTCTTGAAAAAAAACTTCATCACGAGTACAATTCCTCCAAAGTCTGAGAAACTGTCCATANAATAGGGCTTGCCTTCTTAGCCAGGCTGTCTCCAATAACCTGAATATGTTCAATAGCAGGAGTTCAATAGCAGAGAAAATATCCCAACCAATTAAAACATTCAAAGTTCAACTCTCATCAAATAGTCACACAGCAAGAGAGACAAAATTCAAAGGGGCTGTCACAAGAAAGCATAACACTATGTAAGGTCACATGAAAACCAAGTATATTTGAAGTATATTTGCTGCATTTTCAATATTTCAATGGCTGTGAGCGGGGAAGGCAGAGTTCTCCAGACACGCTGAGCTGATCACCTACCTGTTTCCTGCTATTGTTGCCACCTGCAGTGAGGAGGAGCCTGTGGAGCTGCAAGAAGGGAAAATCAGCAGTGAGTCAGAGGCTGTTGTGCTGTGAGCGGGGAAGACAGAGTTCTCCAGACACGCTGAGCTGATCACCTACCTGTTTCCTGCTATTGTTTCCACCTGCGGGGAGGAGGAGCCTGTGGAGCTGCAAGAAGGGAAAATCAGCAGTGAGCCTATGGCCACACCGTAGGCACGCACCGATGGGCTGTGCGCAAAAGGGCGCGCCCTTTGGCACGCCCTTCGGCACAACCCGGCCCAAGGCTCAGGTCCCTTTGCGGTGTAGCTGTTGTGATGGGAGAAGAAACCAGGAACAGTTGCGGCAGAGAACTGCTACATGCCTGACGTCAAACAATAAAAAATTTATAAGAAGACAGACGGTTGGTGAGCTGGGTTGGTTATTCCTGCCTGTGCACAAGTTCTCCTGTACAGCCCCTCCGGGTCAGTGTTGCAACGGACTTTGCTGCAGACGGGCGATAACTCAAGGGTTTGCCATGACAAGGAAGAGAGGGAGGCAGGGCCCCCAGGACCTAGTGGACCAGTATGTTGCTGCTAAACAACTCAAATTAGATTCTTTTTTGGCTAACACTGCCCATATGTTGGGAACTTTGCCTCAGGATGGGAAACTGGGTGCTGCTGCAGAGATAGGGGCTNTTCCTCCAAAGTCTGAGAAACTGTCCATAGGGAAGGTTCTTATGAATATGAGTGGGATAAGAACTATCATATCTCAGATAATTATTTTTATCTGTGGGCTTTCTATATGAAGTAGTGCTAATACCAACATCACTTTTCTTGATAACAACATCCAAAAAGTGAATTTTGTGAACTCCAAATTGGAGAACAAATTGAATATATTCATTCCTAGAATGAATCCACTGCTGAAAATCATTCAACAAATCAATATCGTCCTTCCACAAAAATAAAATATCATCAATAAATCTCCATCATTCAACAATATGATTAATGAAGGGATTAGAACCATCAAAAAACATGAGATTTTTCAAATTTTCCTGGAGCATCCTTGAGAAAGACCAGCTGGGACAATAGCCCTTTGGAACAAAGGACTCTCTTTTGTATTTTGATGTTTATTTTGTATTGCTTTGGACTGATTTGAATGGTCCCTGAGAGAAGGAAAGTCTAAAGACACAATGGGTATTTTCAGACGTTACGAGATCACGGTCAACCACGGGGAATCCCACGGCGTGATCGTGATCCCAGAATGTCTGTTGGGGGGAACGGAATTTCCCCCCCCAGATGTTCACCCCCATGAAGCACAGGGACGGTATCACATTCACCATGCAAACAGCGGTCCCGGCGGAACCGGCCCCATTTGCGTGGTGAATGAGATCCCCCCCCCTGATAAAGGGGACCGTATCGTCTGTCCCCAGACCACGGCCCAGAATCTGTGGCAGGATTCCGGGCTGTGGTCAATGTGCGGGGAGGCGGCTGGGCATTGCAGCCACATTGGCCACGGCGCCCGCCCATCTCCTGGAGGGCGAGCGGCCAGGGCAGCATGGGGGGGTGGGGCTGTGTGGCTGCACGTTGTGACACGCAGCCCCGACCCCCCCAGATTCCCCGCCGGGATCGGCCACCGCATCTGTTCGCCGTTACGCAGTGGCCCCGGCGGGGAATCAGAGGGGTGATTCCGTGCTGGGGTGAATTGGCCCCAGCACGTCGGAAATCACCCAATGTCTCAGAACAGCACAGCCCACAGAACCAGTGCTGATCTCTAGGTGCCTAGAAGGGAAAATATAAGAAGTGCCATTCTGGTCAGACCATCATTCTGTCTTCAACAGTGGCCATTCTTGGTTGCTTCATAAAAGAACTCATCAGGCCATAATGGAGTGATCTGATCCCTGCTGTCAGCTTCCAACAGTCAGAGGTTACATTCCCAACCTACTCGGTCAATAGGCATTAATGGACCTATCCTCCAAGAACTTATTCAATCCTTTTTTAAACCCAGCTATGCTACTAGTCTTGACCACATCCTCTGGCAACAAATTCCGCAAGCTAATTGTGTGCTGAATGAAAAAATACTTTTTAATAATTTGTTTTAAATCTGTTGCCAGTAGTTAGTTTCAGAGCGTCCCCTAGTTCTAGTACTATTTAAGAGGGTAAATAACAAATTCCTATTTATTTACTCATTCCATGCCACTCATGATTTTATACATTTCTATCATATTCCTTCTCAGTAGTCTCTCCTCCAAGCTGAAGAGACCTGACCTATCAAGACGCTCTTCATATGGAAGCCATTCCATACCTTTAATTATTTTTGTTGCCCTTCTCTGTACCATTTCCATTTATATGAAACCTTTTTTGAAATGGGAGAAGAGCTGGACACAATATTCAAGGCATGGTCACAGCATAGATGAATATAGCAGCACTTTGATATTATCTGTTTTATTCTCTATCCCTTTCTGAAGTAATTTCTAACATTTTGTTTGCATTTTTGTAGGGCAGAAATAGACATTTTGCCCAGTTCTGATTGTGATCAGAACCGGGTGTTTCTTTGGGTCCAAATGAAATTGGAAAGAACAATCAGTCTGATCGTTCATTCCAATTTACAATCAGATTGAACAAACACCATTTTGCACATGCACAATGGCCCGGTGCATGCACAATGGCCTTTAAAAAAAATTAAAATGGGATGCCAGCCAAAATACCAAATAATGTTCAATTTTTGTGGAAATTACTATGAAAACAAAACAGCTGTTCCAAACCAGCCCTACATTTTTTATTGCTGCCACACACTCATGGATTTCTCCCTTCAGGATCCAGTCAGCACCCAATAAATAATAAATAATAGCCAAGCCAGTCTCTTCTTTTAATGATCCGAGCCCTTTGCTTTAAGTAGTGCATGTTGCCATCTGCAATATTAATAGCCAAGTACAGCATATTATACTTGGCTACTGTGGAGATGGGGGTCAGCAAGCATTTTATTTATTTAATTTCATAATTTAATAGCTTGCCTCCTCCTGCACAATGGCAGCTCGGAGCAGCTAACAGTAAAACCATAAGAACATAAATACAAAAATATAAAATATATAATCTGAATAAAACAATTGAGGCTCGAATAAATACCACCCCCTTCCCTCCCCACACCCCCACCCACCACCCATCTCCCTCACCAAACGCCTGGAGAAACAGACAGGTTTTCCATTGTCTACGGAAGGAGGGAAGGTCTGGGGATAAGCAGACTTCAGCTGGGTGAGAGTTCTACAGCCTTGGAGTGGCCACTGAGGTAAGACTAAATCAGACTGAAGATTTGGTCCTGGTTGGTTAAATCTGAATTGATCCATAATGGAGCTGTCATTTCCCACTTGCTTGTTAAACACATTTAAGTCTTTAACAGACTGATGGAGGTTTCAGAACACATGCCCTGCCCCTTGCCTTATGAAGCATTTTCTTGTTCACTGCTAAGTGTAAACATGAGCTGCATGCAAACAGCCGTCTCTGTGCTCCAAATTCAAAAATGTTCTGCAGGGGCAGGGTCTCAACTAGAATTCCACCAAATACTAAAAAAAACCAATTGCAAGTATTTTCCAAGTGTCCGAGGACTGGTCCTGAGTGCTCTGGCCAGTCCAAGGACACTCAGTGAATACTTGAGAATTCCAAGGGCGAGGGCTGAGGAGTGGTCCAGAGGCCAGAGGGAGCCTGGGGGGGTGGGTGGGAGAGGGAATGGTCCAGAGAAGTGGGGCGAGGGCCTAGCAGGGGCTGAGGAGTAGAGTACCCCTCTGGAGGGGGTTCAGCAATGCGTGGCTTCCTCCAAGCTGAGTAAGTTTTTAAAAAGGATGGAGGGAAGCTGGGCATCCTCAGAAGGGTTGAATGGCCCCTTCTGAGCCTGCTCAGACCTTTCCAAAATGGCACCCACAGTGTGCTGATGCTGCCAGCACCACCTTGGAAAGGACTGAAGGGTCATTTGGCCTTCTGAGCATGCTCATCTCCGCCCCCCCCTTTTTAAAAACTTACTCGGCCTGGAGGTAGCCACACATTGCCAGAGCCGCTCAAGAGGGTGGATGTCAAAGGAGCAATGGTAGAAAACCAAACCATGGGAGAACCGGAGATCTTTTATTGGACCAACTTCCTCAGCCATGTAAGAAGTCAGAACTTTGTTCTTAACAGCCCCTCCCAAGTAATTGTGTGTTTTGTGGAACAATTGGCCTGATAGTCACTCCTCCCTTCTTTGGAATGCTAGCTACCTCTCTGCCTCCATTATTGCTCCCTTATTTGAAAATCTTTAAATAACAAAATTACTAATTTATTTATTGACTTTCAAATGCTAGAACTGCCATGTTTTTTCTCCTATACTCTGAGTGACAGTTATATATTATCCTATATTATTTTTTACTCCTTACATGCTTGAGGCAAGGGACCTGTGTGGTCTAAAAGCTTGCATAGTCTCACCATCAGTAGTTGGTCCAGTAAAAGATATAATCTGAACTACTATGTGTGAAGTCACATGAGACAAAGTGGGGAGGCTACCATGTGTTGGGTAACTATACCCCGATGTGGGCAGTCAAGCCACGTGATGCAGTGCATTGTGTGGCCAGTGCCTTCCAGATGTTCACCCTGCCCCAAGGCAGGGAGAACAGCTGGCTGCTACGTGATGCGTCCTGAGAAAAATTCTAAGGATGCATCGTGGAGCAGCCTTACCCCAACTGGTGTAGGACTGCCCAAAGCAGGGCAACTTGTGTGCCCAGGCCATGCTTGGCCCACCATGTGAGGAGCACTGCTGCAGAGCCTTGAGTGGCGGCGGGCACTGTTGCCCGTCACACGCAGCCATGTCACAGCTGGGGGAGGGATCTTAGTCAGGCTGGGGGAGGGAGGTTGGGCAGGGATGGGCATCCACTTGTGTGGCTGGTGGCATGGCCTGTTCTACCCATGGTGGAAGCTCTGGCAGTGACTGGCCCACCCAGCTTCCCCACAATCATCTGTCCAGCTCACCACACTGGCCCTACAGCATGGCGGTGGTGCTTGCAAGCCATGGGGTTGCATGGGGATTGGGCCCTAACAGCTTAAGTGATTGCCCCATTTGTCTCCATCTCTTACATTTGGGACAAACACAGCAACTACTTTGTAAAGTGCCAGGTACACTGCTGGCGCTATATAAATGTTTGTTAATAATAATAATAATAATAACTGCACTTTCACTCTGAATGCCAGGATTTGAACCAGAAGGGGAGATAGAGAAGAGAGGTGTAAAGGCAAAGAGGAGAAACAGTTGAACTTGAAACATTAGGCAGCAACTGGGGAATGAACAACAGTGAGGGCATAGTGGATCCTCCAGGCTTTAACTCTGCACAAGTCCCCTCTGTGTTTGTCGCGGCGGGGGTTTGACGGCACCCCTTCCCCTCCTTAAACAAAGAAGGCGAGGAGAGAAGAAACGGCTGCGGGAGGAATTGCGGGGAGCTGAGGTTGCCTAGCAACCACAATCTAAGGCGCCTGGGACTCTCGTGAGAGTCGGGATTCCCGGATGCCATTTTAGCCTCCCTTCTCGCATGCCTCATTCAGCTGGGTGCGGAGCAGGGAGAAGGATGTGCACCCACCTGTCCCTGTTATATGGCACCACTCCGAGTTGCCACTGGTCGCATATTAGGACCAGAAAGGAATTTTCCCTGAGCCAAATTGGTAAAATGGTGAGGGGTTTTTCGCCTTTCCCAGAGTGACTGGCTGATTTGAATAAGGGGCAAGGACGCAAATTTGCTGGTGGTAGGCCAAATTGTTGCACTCTTGGCGGTAGGCTGAGTTCAGGCCGATTGTTAGAAGCTGAAGTTGTTAGTATAGCATTGAGTAGGAACATCTCCTTAAGAGATGGGCATAGGCCATACGTAGCCATACACTGCGGCCCACTGTATGGTCAGCCCAAGGGTGAGAGGCGAGCGGCCGAACCCGCTGGGCGGACAATATACCAAACAGTAGGTTATGGTGTCCTCACCCTTATTGTTTAAATCCCCGCCCCCCCAGTGGGCTAAAGGGGGGTAGGTACGAGCAACCTGCTCCGGCCCGGGGAAACCAGGTGGTCGGTGTAGGGGGTAAGTTAAGGTAGGGCACAGGAGGATTCCCCTCTGGCTTAACTCGAAGACGTGGGAAAGAAGGGCACCGGGCAGACAGGATAGTGCCTGGTGCGGGACGGGAACCTCCTGTGGTTTGGGTTAACAGTTAGGAACAGTAAATAGATAGGACCCCAGTTCAAAGGGGGGAAGTGGGAGGGCTACCCCTTCCCCCCTTTTTTGGTTAATAAAG
Organism: Sphenodon punctatus; assembly: GCA_003113815.1. Lineage (NCBI taxonomy): Eukaryota > Metazoa > Chordata > Lepidosauria > Sphenodontia > Sphenodontidae > Sphenodon > Sphenodon punctatus. Next base: position 918,323 of record QEPC01007591.1, read on the forward strand.
AGTGCANAGGGGCTGAGGAGTAGAGTACCCCTCTGGAGGGGGTTCAGCAATGCGTGGCTTCCTCCAAGCTGAGTAAGTTTTTAAAAAGGATGGAGGGAAGCTGGGCATCCTCAGAAGGGTTGAATGGCCCCTTCTGAGCCTGCTCAGACCTTTCCAAAATGGCACCCACAGCGTGCTGATGCTGCCAGCACCACCTTGGAAAGGACTGAAGGGTCATTTGGCCTTCTGAGCATGCTCATCTCCGCCCCCCCCTTTTTAAAAACTTACTCGGCCTGGAGGTAGCCACACATTGCCAGAGCCGCTCAAGAGGGTGGATGTCAAAGGAGCAATGGTAGAAAACCAAACCATGGGAGAACCGGAGATCTTTTATTGGACCAACTTCCTCAGCCATGTAAGAAGTCAGAACTTTGTTCTTAACAGCCCCTCCCAAGTAATTGTGTGTTTTGTGGAACAATTGGCCTGATAGTCACTCCTCCCTTCTTTGGAATGCTAGCTACCTCTCTGCCTCCATTATTGCTCCCTTATTTGAAAATCTTTAAATAACAAAATTACTAATTTATTTATTGACTTTCAAATGCTAGAACTGCCATGTTTTTTCTCCTATACTCTGAGTGACAGTTATATATTATCCTATATTATTTTTTACTCCTTACATGCTTGAGGCAAGGGACCTGTGTGGTCTAAAAGCTTGCATAGTCTCACCATCAGTAGTTGGTCCAGTAAAAGATATAATCTGAACTACTATGTGTGAAGTCACATGAGACAAAGTGGGGAGGCTACCATGTGTTGGGTAACTATACCCCGCTGTGGGCAGTCAAGCCACGTGATGCAGTGCATTGTGTGGCCAGTGCCTTCCAGATGTTCACCCTGCCCCAAGGCAGGGAGAACAGCTGGCTGCTACGTGATGCGTCCTGAGAAAAATTCTAAGGATGCATCGTGGAGCAGCCTTACCCCAACTGGAGTAGGACTGCCCAAAGCAGGGCAACTTGTGTGCCCAGGCCATGCTTGGCCCACCATGTGAGGAGCACTGCTGCAGAGCCTTGAGTGGCGGCGGGCACTGTTGCCCGTCACACGCAGCCATGTCACAGCTGGGGGAGGGATCTTAGTCAGGCTGGGGGAGGGAGGTTGGGCAGGGATGGGCATCCGCTTGTGTGGCTGGTGGCATGGCCTGTTCTACCCATGGTGGAAGCTCTGGCAGTGACTGGCCCACCCAGCTTCCCCACAATCATCTGTCCAGCTCACCACACTGGCCCTACAGCATGGCGGTGGTGCTTGCAAGCCATGGGGTTGCATGGGGATTGGGCCCTAACAGCTTAAGTGATTGCCCCATTTGTCTCCATCTCTTACATTTGGGACAAACACAGCAACTACTTTGTAAAGTGCCAGGTACACTGCTGGCGCTATATAAATGTTTGTTAATAATAATAATAATAATAACTGCACTTTCACTCTGAATGCCAGGATTTGAACCAGAAGGGGAGATAGAGAAGAGAGGTGTAAAGGCAAAGAGGAGAAACAGTTGAACTTGAAACATTAGGCAGCAACTGGGGAATGAACAACAGTGAGGGCATAGTGGATCCTCCAGGCTTTAACTCTGCACAAGTCCCCTCTGTGTTTGTCGCGGCGGGGGTTTGACGGCACCCCTTCCCCTCCTTAAACAAAGAAGGCGAGGAGAGAAGAAACGGCTGCGGGAGGAATTGCGGGGAGCTGAGGTTGCCTAGCAACCACAATCTAAGGCGCCTGGGACTCTCGTGAGAGTCGGGATTCCCGGATGCCATTTTAGCCTCCCTTCTCGCATGCCTCATTCAGCTGGGTGCGGAGCAGGGAGAAGGATGTGCACCCACCTGTCCCTGTTATATGGCACCACTCCGAGTTGCCACTGGTCGCATATTAGGACCAGAAAGGAATTTTCCCTGAGCCAAATTGGTAAAATGGTGAGGGGTTTTTCGCCTTTCCCAGAGTGACTGGCTGATTTGAATAAGGGGCAAGGACGCAAATTTGCTGGTGGTAGGCCAAATTGTTGCACTCTTGGCGGTAGGCTGAGTTCAGGCCGATTGTTAGAAGCTGAAGTTGTTAGTATAGCATTGAGTAGGAACATCTCCTTAAGAGATGGGCATAGGCCATACGTAGCCATACACTGCGGCCCACTGTATGGTCAGCCCAAGGGTGAGAGGCAAGCGGCCGAACCCGCTGGGCGGACAATATACCAAACAGTAGGTTACGGTGTCCTCACCCTTATTGTTTAAATCCCCGCCCCCCAGTGGGCTAAAGGGGGGTAGGTACGAGCAACCTGCTCCGGCCCGGGGAAACCAGGTGGTCGGTGTAGGGGGTAAGTTAAGGTAGGGCACAGGAGGATTCCCCTCTGGCTTAACTCGAAGACGTGGGAAAGAAGGGCACCGGGCAGACAGGATAGTGCCTGGTGCGGGACGGGAACCTCCTGTGGTTTGGGTTAACAGTTAGGAACAGTAAATAGATAGGACCCCAGTTCAAAGGGGGGAAGTGGGAGGGCTACCCCTTCCCCCCTTTTTTGGTTAATAAAGAGTGCAGCCGTTTAAACTCACACTTGGTGTCCTCGTTTTCTTTGGGGAGTGCGGCGACAATGTGCAATACACATATGGGGAGTGGATAAGGAGCAGTAGAGCTGAGAGGCAGAATACAAAGGACGAAAGAGAGAAGAGAGAAGATTACTCAAAGACCCAGCTAGGGAAGAGAGCAAAGGAAAAGGTCTGGCAGAAAAGTGCAAGAAGGCAGGGCAAAGATAATGGAGAACAGAGGTGCAACTGGAAAGGACAGATGTATAAATCATTTGAAATCTTTTTTAAAAAAAGAAAAATACAGGGGGCTAATTGGGCTGCAAGTTGCATCATTTTAAGTATGGAACCACTCCATCAACAGCATGATTATTCTGGATTTGCATCAGCATTACTGAACTCTGAATCTGGCCCAACATTTTGAAAGCACTTCTTTTGCACTGCTCTGTATCTCCTCTGAGGACTCCAGGAAATTTAATATTACAGGCTGCTTGCAGTGTTTAAACAATTGATTTTTCTTTTATGAACAGCCACTTTCCCATGATTAACTCTGACCATTTAGTTGCCCTGCGAGATTTCAGCATGTTTCTGGAGTGGACATTGTCTGGCTTTCGCTCTCTGGAAGCTTACTATCTTTCCTCATATTCATGCCAATTAACCTTTCTCTGTGGATATGGATCACACCTTCATCTAGTGAATCCTAACTCTGAAAGAATCTATGGTGCTCTGCTCGCAGCTGATGTAGACTGTCAGAGCACCAATTACCCATGGGCTATCGGTAGACTTATCTTCAATGGGTGTTTTCAGACAGATGTGGGGCTAACCATCCCCGGAGCTGTTCCAGAAGTGCGCCCCCATGTCTGCCTGTGTCTAGCCCCACCTGGGTCAGGTTTAAACAGACCTGGTGGGTTCCCTAGCCCATGGTCCACCCACTCAGGGTGTTTTCAGCCATGACGAGATCACAGTGAACCACTCTGAATACCTACATGTGGTCACTGTGCCCTGTACGTCTGCTCGGTGGCCGCCAGATGTTCGCCACACTGAATACCCACATGGGGTCAATTTCAACCACAATTCCCGGGCTACCGGCACAAAAATCGGCTGAAGCGTGGTGAAAGTGATTCCAGGCGGGCATAAAAAAAAAGTAACGTCTGGTCGGCTATCACAGCCCGGAATCCCCGGCGGGATTCCGGGCCAAGGTGAACTCGGCCAGACGCTGCGGCGGCATTGGCCTCGCCGCCCGCCCATCTCCCCAGAGGGTGGGCGGCGAGGCAGTGTGGAGGGGGCGGGGCCGTGCAGCCGCAAGTTGCACCGTGTGGCCCCGCCCCCTCCCTGATTCCCCACCAGGATCCCCGGCATGTCTGTTTGCCGTGCCTGGGTGATCCCAGCGAGGAATCTCTGGGTTGTTTTCGGGACGGGGCGAAGCCGCCCCATCACGTCCGAAAACACCCACAGTGTCCCTCCACCATAAAGTTGCAGGCTAGAGTGACCGAATGCTATGGTGTTGCCTGGAGCAATGGAAGTGGAGCAGCAGCATGAGTCTGCGCATCAGACAGACTGCTGCTCCACTTCAGGCCAGAGCCCTGGGTTTGGGCCATTTTTCTCTTTCTCATTTTATTATTATTTTATGTAAGACATTCAATATTCAAAGTGCTTTACAGTATTTATCTAGTTCACCCCCACAACAATCCTGCATAGTTCTTACTCCCATTTCACAGATTGGGAACTGAGGCTAAGAGATAGTTAGCCAAGGCCACCCCATGATTTTATGACTAATACAGGATCTGAACCATGGTTTCCTAGAGCCAAGTCCAGTATCTTATCTGCTAGGCTGCACTGATGCAAAGGTTTAAAACTCACTTCAAAGTGTATGTTGGGTAGTCGAGTGAGTAGGTGGGTAGCTTTGGAGCTATGGTAGCTGAGCTACTGGCAAACTGCATCACACTGCTAAAGGTTTTTGCACACCAAACCCAGACAATTCTCAGTGTTGCAAAGTTTTGATGACTAGTATGACAGTAAGAAATAAGAATACTAGGTCCAGATACTTCCGAGTGCTGAATGTTCTCAGTTACCACTAAAGCTAGTTGGAGATACTCAGTGCCTCACTGGGACATTCTATATATTTGTTGCTTTTGGTCCCAGTTCAATAGGAAATATGAGCATGACAATGAAGTCAATGGGACTTCTTTCTGTGGTCACAGAAGGTAAAAACAGATGAGACGGTGGCCCACATTGGTCCAGGAGTTACCTGCTCATCTGCTGGTCCACCGCTAGATGTTGGCCTGTGGCTGTCCTGGGGTGCATAGGCAGCTGACCTGAGATCTTTCTTGGGCTCAATTCTGAGTGATGATCCCGGGCCAAGGGCTGCCCACATAGGCCAGTGCAGGCCAACACAGACCTGCGCGTTTGTTTGGTCCCGCCTATCCCCATCACTGGGCGGCGGCTGCCATAGTAATTTGCCATGGCTCATCACCATGGCTGCACGTCATGGCAGGGGGTGGGGCACTGGGAGTGGGTCAGGAGCAAGGTCAGCTGCCCACACATTTGTTGTGGTCCCCCATCCTACACATGGTGTGGGGGTGGTGGGACAGCTCTCTGGCTGCCAGGGGTTGCAGGTGCATCTGTTCAGCATCCATCCAAGGAGTGGTGGCTGCAGTTTCCCGACCTGGGTTGGGCTGGGGAGGCACCTCACCGCCATCCCATCTGTTTTTACCCACCATTTGCACTCTACTGGATCTGGCCCTGAATATCAATAGCTAGGAACGAACTTGGCAACCCTTTCTGTTAGCAAAACTATACGCTGGGGGGCCCTAAATCATGAGCTTGATTTTAAAATTATGATTTTTTTTTCTCTTCAGGTTTTTGAGTCCTTAGGATCACATTGCAGCCACGTTTTAAAGGTTGCACTGACCGAAGGAAATCAGTTTGCATAAACCATTTTAATTATGTCACTGTAAGTGTGGCAAAAGCCAATTTAGCTAAGTAACTAACTGTCTTTTGCTAAATTGACCTTAACAGAAAAGGTCAAAGACATAAAGACTTGCATTGAAATCACTAAATCAGTGTTGATTCACACCATTTCTTACTTTAGCACAAGTCTGTGTGTATACTTTGGGAATTTGCTTTGAGCAAACAATTGCCAGCAGGTAAAACCTCTTTACAGACATAGACTGTGTGCTTTGTTTTTTTCTACAGGTGGACATGATTTCAAACAACAGGAGACAGCCTCATCGCAGCTGCACAATTTTACCCTGCTTTGTATTGGTTGAGGTAAGGGGACGTTTGAGATATTCTGCAAAACTGCTGGGTATGTTTTTCAAAAGAAGAGCTCTCCAAAAAGAATCATGCTTGTATTAGTCAGTTTGCTCTGTGTCATTTTGATATCCATTCTGTATTATGGAATGCTATTATCTCACAATTCCCTTTTCCTGTTACTCACAAAATTTCAGTCCCATTGCTACCGTTTTTAATTATATGATTTGTGTGAAAAAGAATTAGAGGAGTCCTGCACATCAACAGTTTTCATTCAATTTCATTTCCCAATTCCCTCCTGCTACCACAGTCCAGGCAAGCACTGCCCCATCCCTCTGGGAACTTCCTCAGTGCCCATATCTGCTGTTACCATTAACAGAGCTGGAAGTGACCTTGATGGTCATCTAGTCCAACTCCCTGCTCTGATGCAGGTTGATTACAGGATTGGATAAGTTCTTGGAGGATAGGCTTCTCTGAAGTGGCTGGGAATGGCCACTGTCGGAGACAGGAGGCTGGACTCTATGGACCATTGGTCTGATCCAGTATGGCACTTCTTTTTGAGTGAACTCACATGTAACTCTGCTAAACTCTGATGTTTGTGGGGCTCCAGAGGCTGTATAAACAGCCCCGGATGATTCCCCAGATCGCTGTTTGTTTATTTATTTATTTGCAGCATTTATATCCCGCCTCTTCTGCTGTTGTATGTGAGTGCGGCACTCCGGTTTCCAGTCCCGCTTTAGACTCTGATCTGACGTTTAGATCTGATCTATTCATCAGATTCAAGTCTAAAATGGGACTGGAACGTGGAGTAGCTTACTCACACGCAACAGCAATCTGGGGATCATCTGGGGCTGTTCAGACATCCCATATGGATCTGGCGTCCCGCGGACATCAGAGTTTAACAGAGTTATGTGTGAGTTCACCCATGGTTTTATATACAGCTACAACATCCCCGACAGGTGACTGTCTGGCCTCTTTTTGATCAATGGAGATTCTACAACCTGGCTAGGCAACTTATTCCATTGCCATGCAGCTTTTACTGTTAGGAAGTTTCCCCTTGATATTTAACCAAAATTTACCTTCCTTTTAACTTGAGCCCATTATTTTTAGCCCTGTCTTCTGTAGCAATGCAGAACTGTTCCTTGCCCTCCTTTTGGACAATGAGCTGCTCTTGGTTTTTTTGCCTGCAACATTTGGGTCCATACCTGGACTCTTCTTTGCAAGGAAAGTGGACAAGAAAATGTACATTCACTGTTTTCCCTCCTGTTTTTTTCCCCTATTAAAATCAGACTGTCATGAAATTCCTGCAGATTTCTGACTGTACCTCAATCAACCCAGAGTGAAAATGACTGATAGTTCCTGGCAGAGTTCCATTCCTGAAGAAAAATGACCAAGCGCACTTTGGCTAGCCCATTTCAGCTCACTTCATGCATCCTGCAATTTGTCTGCTTTGTTATTACCTAGAAATGGGTTCTGGCTGTGTTGTCCTGCATAGTTTGCTGATGTGAAATTAGCAGACAGCCAAGCGTTTTATTGGTTTATAAACTGAAAATACTGTTTTCTAATCTTTTGGTGCATAACTTTCTGCAGAAAAAGATCTTAAATTCTTTTAAGGTTTGATGACTAGAGCTATGACTCGATAAGTTTTTAAACTGTAGCATAAAAAGATAATGGGCCCAATTCTGTCCTGATTTATATTCCCATGGATTCAGGGCTAAAATCAAGTCTCCGTTTATCCATATATTTATGAATAAATCCATATATTTATGGATCTATTTATGGATAAATATATTCATATATATTCAAGAGGCTTGCCTCAGTATCAAACAGATCCACTATATTGGTCTATTACTAGTTTCAGCAAATGCACATGCATACAAGATTTAGGGTAAAAGTAAACTTTATACAAGGAAAATAATTTTGAGTTGCAATGCAGGGATACAGGAAGTCACTATTGGAAAAAACATAAAATATGCAGACTATCTTTTGGAGAATTTTCTGTTTTGAAATCTCATCCCCTCAGTCTCAGTCCTTCATCATGCCTTGATGGCTTCTTCAACCATAAAGCTGGGCTATTCTTTAGACTCATGATAGGAGACATACTGTAGCCTAATTTTTACATTAACAAACTCTTTGATTAGTCCAAGTGGTGATCCTTTTTTTACTTGCTTGTAGAACTTCCTCTTTCACCTCAGAATAAGTTTCTTAACCGCTGTAGATATCACAATTCCATATGATGTCCCCCACAAACTCAGCAGTCAATATCTTTTGTTCTACTGACTTACCAAAGCACTGCTTTTCCTTGCTAGCATATGTTTGCAATTAAACTCCTTCTGCCACAGAAATCTTTTGATTAGTCATTAACCAATCTTTGTGGGCATTGACTTTCCTTAGAACTTTTACATCATAGGTGAGGTTGCAGGGTTGGCCCTAGGCATGTGCCGCATGTGCAGTGGCACATGAACCCATGCCAGCCTGGGCCTTGTACCTGGGGGCAGCAGTCCCCCAGCCCAGGATTCTCCCGTCCTGTGCCCCGAACCAGCCACGGTGGCACAGTGGGGCAGCCAGGGGCAGGACTTGGGCTGCCCGCAAAGCTGCAGCTGCGTGACCCCGCCCTGCGTGAATTGCAGCCAATCACACAGCTGGCCCAGCCAGCCTGGGCAGGACTGCCGCCAGAGCAGATTGAGGTGTGTGCAGCACAGGCTGAGGCTGAGGTGCGACATGAGAGAGCAGCGCAGTGCTGGCGTTGCAACGGCGACAACTATCAGAAGGGCCGCATTAGGTGGTGGCTGCCAGGTGCACCACCACCACCACCAGAAATTCTGAGAGCAGAGCAAAGTCCCCCTCCTCCCCTTCCATCACTAGCACAGGTGGCATTCACTAGCCCCCCACTCCACCCCCGCTGAACAGAGCAGCAGCAGCAGCAGCAGCAGACCAGTGCCAAGGTAAGTGGAAGACAAGTCCCCGCCCTCTGTGTGTTGTGAGTGTGAGCCCCTCTCTTTCCCCAGTGTGTGTTGTGTGTGTGAGCCCTGAGCCCCGACCTCGTGTGTGTATGTGTGTTATGAGTGTGAACCCCTACCCCACCCCACCCCCAATGTATTTGTTGTGTGTGATGTGAGCCTTTTGCAACATGAACTGTCTGACATTGGGAACCAAGCCTGGGAGGTTCTAGGGACTCGGGAGTGTGTTACATGGGAAGGGGAGACCAATGTCAGATACCCAGGTTCAATTCCTAGCTCTGCTACAGACTCAATATAAGGCCTTGGGTGTGTCACTTAAACTGACTGTATCACAGTTCTGGAAAATGGGAGCAGTACAGAGTAGTAATATTTGACATAAATTTCATTATTGTTTTGCTCTTAATGCTTTTGTCGGGTGGGGGTTTTCCCCAATGTTCTTATGTGCAATGTTTTTCAAAGGTTTTTCAAGGTTGGGGATTATACCCAATGTTCTTATGTGCAATGTTTTTCAAAGGTTTTTCAGGGTTGGGGATTATACCCAATGTTCTTATGTGCAATGTTTTTCAAAGGTTTTTCAGGGTTGGAGATTATACCCAATGTTCTTATTTATCCCCATTTTTTAAAAAAAAGGAAAACAAAAAAGAATAAAGTTGGTTGAAATGAACATTTGTTCTTTCTGTTATTACTATATAGCAACACCTTTGTTTGATTAAAGTATTTTTTGTTTTGAATATAATGATTTCATAAACCCCAACGCTGCTCTCCCCCTCCTACTGTTCTCTCTCTGTCTTGGTGGTGGTGGAGCTGTGGGAGTAAAGTTGGGTGGGGGGGATAGGTGAGGGGGCACTCTGTGGGGGATGTTGAGAGGCTAAGCGGGTGGATCTGTGGGGCACGAGTTGTGGTTAGGCTTGGGTGAGGGGGTGCTGTGTGTAGGGAGCTAAGGGGTTAAGTGGTGGGGCTGATTGGGCATGTGTGCAGGCATGAGGGCAAATTATGCAAATTAGACCCCACACTGAGACTTCTCACATGGCCCTGAAACCCTGGGGCCCCGGTGGTCAGATAATTCTTCTTTCGTTATATTCAGTGTCTGGCAAGGATTAAATCAACACCAAGCATATATGTTCAACACCGTGCATACTGGAAACATACAGGACTTTGCTGTTTACACAGTTCACATAAGCTTCTGGTCATTATCAACGTTTTATAAAATAAATTGTCACAGATGTGCAAGGTCACACCATAAATTACTTTTCCTTTACAAGTTTCTAGTCTCCTCTATGGAGTGGCTTTTATTTTCCTTGTCTTAAATTACATTTTAAAAGTTACTTCAGTTTGGGTGGAAAAGTGAATTCGTTGTCTGATATTATTTCTGTCAGAGCATTTCAGCTGGCTTTCTAACGCGGCAAATTGCATTCATTCTTTTGAGGTAATGTTTATGCACTACCATGACAGACATCACTGCAGATCCATAGGCTTCCTTTGCTTGTGTAGTGTTGCATGGTGACAGCATCAAGCTGCATCATTTCTATACTGTCAAATCGCAATGCCCCAGATTATAGCCACCAAACTCTGCTAATGGCCTGTTGCTACTTGTACAGTTTGCAAGGTAGAACTTAATAGTGAAGTTTGCTAAGGAGCATGATCTAGCAGTGCAGGCAACATACAAAGGGATCTGAGTTTTATTCCTGAATCACAATTATGAATTTGGGCTGGTCTCCTAACCTTTTGCTGCCTCCATTTCTCCATCAGAAAAGTGTGACTAATAAAGTCATATTCACCTTTATTGAGGAGTTTGAGATGTACGCAGGACAACCACTAGTAAGTAACCACAATATAGGCCGCTGAATGAGAGGCATGGTGAAGGCACTCAGCTAGGTTCTTGAATGTTGTGGGTTCAAGTCCCATTTGGTCTGAAACTGAAAGGCTGCCTCCAATGTACTAGCATTGAATGGATACTTGAATAATTGGTTTGGGAAAGTCAAAGGTGGTTGCCAGACTTGGTGCTGGATTCATCACTTACACAGAAATGGTGTGGTTTTGAATAGACATAGCTTTTAAATAAAGCAACAAATAGGACAAATATAATATACTATTTCAACTCCTAGTGTAGTATTGAACTGGAGGATGAAAAGTCAGGTTAACTGCTTTGACAGTCCTTTTGAAAGACCGTGTGACTGGGATTTTGGAGTTTCCCTCTGTGTAGCAGTTCCCCAAAGCCTGGCCCAGCCATGACTCAGTTACCCCACTTACAGTAACCACCACTGCGCACCACTCTCCCCAGGGTGTGCCAGCCAGTGAGGGATCATACTTCATCACCTGTAATCTCAGGGCTCTGAAGTCATCAGAAAAGTAAATGAGTTAGGCTTATTTTGCATGTTAAACCAAGAATTCTCCAGTTGGTATCCAGTGCCAGTATCCACATGGACGCAAGCTTTATAATGAAAAGTTTTATATAAGACTGAAGATAGATAATATAGGTTCAGAGTATATACAGAAGGTACAAAATAAAATAAAATTAAAATAATGTGCAATCCTAACTCAGCTTAGAAGCTTCCCTGACTACAGTTGTTACCTAAGTTCAGCTCTAGTTCTAGAAAGCAATTTGTCCTGTCTGCCATGCAGACAGGCTGGCCTAGGTATGACATGCCAAAGTTTGCCTCTCAGGAATTTTTCTTCTTTCAGGTGCTCTAGGAGCCCCTTTAAATCCCTGAGACCCTTCCTTTGGTTCAGCCTCTGGTGAATTTCCACTGCAGGGTTGTTGGCATTAAACTAACTTGGGCGTAGCTACCATTGGACAAACAGGGACATTTGTCCAGGGGCCCATACTGGCTGGGGGCCCAATATCCAAGGTAGCTAAGCCACACTTCCCCACCCCCTTTTTTTCCTTTTCTTTTTTTTAAACTGCCACCTGAGTTGGCTGGGGGCCCTTTTGGCTGCTGCGTGGGCCCTTTCCCCCTCCCTGCCCACGGTTGCAACATTGTGTCTGGCACAATGCTGCAACCATGGGCAGGGAGTGGGAGGGGCCCCATGCAGCAGTCTGTATCAGGCTAGGTCACACTCACAAGCCTTGCGGCTTGGCTTACCCCCCCCTGGTGCCGCATCGCAGAGGAGGAGTCCTTCCCACCAGTCCAGACATGGTCCGGGCAGGGCTGGCTCGAGGGAGGCCCAGCCTGAGTGGGAAGGTGCTCGGTAGCAGCTCCACTTAGTAACACCACCAGGCACCTTCCTGCTCCAGTGGTCCCCGCATCAAGCCCCCAGGGCTGATTGGGTGGGCTGGGGTAGCAATGATGCTGCTACTGCTGACTGCGCTCAGCCCCAGTATGTGGGCAGCGAGTCGTGAGGGACAGAGTGCACCATGGGACCAGCTCACTGCTGGCCCAGAAGATGGATGGGCCAAGCAGCAGGCCACCAGCAGCACTCTGCAGAGAGCAAGTAAGTCCCGAGCACCAGCAGCCCAGTGTCCCTAGGCCGAGCTGGGAGGTGCCCCTAGGCCGGCCGGCGGCTTCACCACTGGCAGGAAAAAAGAGGGGGGGGGGCACAGACATTTCTTGTCCCTGAACCCATCTCAAGTTAGCTATGCCCCTGATCTTGCTTACTCACCAAGAAAACACGTAGACAGGTAGGCTTCATTAAGTATGTATGTGGCCCTTGATGGTCCCTAATGTGCATTCACCAGAGAGCTTAATCAGGTTAAGATTCAGTTTACATGAATTACCTTCCCAGACAATTTCACAAGCTTTTACTATAACTTTGATTCCCACTTATACAAGCCATAATTAAGACATCATATGATACCATGGCATTCCACATATTACCCCAATCATTTAGACACCAAACAGCCCGAAGGTTACATCAAATGGCTTTACAACACGTGAATGCGGAGACCCCATGTATTCATGTTATATTTGTAACTCAGATTCCCCATGACAGACCTATTTACTTGTTCTTTTTCTAGCAGATAATCTCTTCTATCACAGTGAATGATACGAGAGGAGCATATTATCGCTCCTAGTTATGGTAGGGCTTATGGAAACATAACTCTGTGGATCCAACAGCCAACCCTTCCCCCCCCCACAAAAAAACCCCTATGAACATAATCCCAGGACAGGATCCAAATATGGGACTAGACAGAAGCACAGGCACCCCAATACATGGAATCCATGAATAAACATGAAACAGCAACATGAGTTTGAGAAGCATTGGCATCAGGGGAATTGCTAGGAGGGAATGGCCCTTGGTGCAGATGGCAGAATGACACTCACTCCAGTGTACATATGCACTCTACATGCATGTGGTCCTCCCAGGTTTGTGGGCCCTGGTGCAGCTACACCTGATGCACCTATTATAGCACCGCCCCTGGTTGGCATAAGACATGTGTTCACAGGACCTCATATTCAGGGACCCCCTGACAAATCGTACTTACAACTAAACAATCCATATTAGGAGGCCCTCCTCTATTATGCAAAGGACCCCAGCTTCATTGCATTCAGCACTTGGTGATCCTCTAGGAAAGTAGCACCAGTGGTAGTACTCAGCATAGGCAACAGTCCTATTGAAATAAATGCGACTTACATCTGCATTCAGTTTCAGTGTTGGTGCTTTCTGCCCAGAAAATAATGCTATACAAGTTCTACTTCAAGCATTTGACTTGACCGATACTTAAAAACTCATTTGTCCTGCCTGTGCAATAAGCTTATTTCCCATCAAACACACAAATAAAATACATGACTCTGCGCTGAACCCAATTATTTGTAAATCTGCCAGAGAATTTCCTATTATAAAAAGCTGGACACCTGCTAGAATGTATCTGATTTGAGACAAATACACATTGTTTTAGATGTGCAGATATTCTGGTGCCCCTGAGGGAACTTGGTTGCACTGTAACAATGGGTGTTTTCAGATGGATAGAGCCCCGGAGCAAGCACGTGGGTGACACAAAATGGAGTTGCATGCACCCACACGTTAGTCATTCTCTGGCCATGTTCACACAGACAGGCCAGCAGATGGGGGGACCCAAGTGTGCAGACACTAAACATGCCTTCCCCCTGACCCAGGAAACCCCTGGCTTGTAAAGACACGGGCAGGCGGGCTAACCCCCCGACCCAGATCGCTTCACTCACAACCACACATGCTGCCCAGGAGGCTGTCCCTAGCCTGGATCCCATCCCCGGGAACCATGGCAATGGGGTGTGGCAGCATTCATTAACCCCTTACTGCCCACAGCCCCAGAAGCAGGCCCAGCACCAGCACCCAGGATGGCAGAGTGGGGCAAACAAACGCCAGCTATCCTGGTGTTCACTCAGCTCACCTTCCCTCACTCAGGCACTGGCACTGTTGTGAGTAACCCTCTGCTCCCTTAGTCCCGTAGTTATTTGGTTTCGGAAAATCTTCACAGCGTGGAAACAAGAAACCACCAGTCCCTCAGGGAGAGACCCAAGAGGGTTGGAAGTTGATGTTTCTGATGTGGTAAATGTATTTCATGCTCTGAGACATGTACCACTTGCCCTGCCTTCACCTCGTTTGTTTTACCCCTTCTCCCCTGAATCCATCCACCCTTTCCCATTTGTTTCCTGGTTGTTAGACTAATCTAAGCCTTACCCTTCCTCCCCATTGGCTTGCCTGTGTGATTGTCTCCTTTTATTGGGATTATGAGGGGGAGGGAACAAGGTTTGGCCCTTATTGTTTTACCATGGAATTTAGTGACATCATTGGTGAAGCCAAGCCCTCCTCCCCTGTTTAGGCTTAAGCCTTCATCAACTGGGTGGGATGTGGCTCAGGTGGTAGAGTACATGCTTTGCATGTATAAGGTCCCATCTCCAATTCAGGATCTCTGGTAGCATGCCTTGGTGAGGCCTCTGCCAGAGACCCTGGAGAGCCAGATTTGAAACTCTGTTGCCATGTCAGGTTGTGACAATACTGGGCTAAAATGGACCATTGGTCTAACTCAGGTAGCTCCTTATATCCTTAACTGGAGGCACCACACATGTGGACTCTAATTGTTTTCCTAGGGTTTGAACACCCTTAGCTATCAGGAAGGAGGACCCATAGCTCTTCTCCTGGCAAGGAGGCAAAAAGGGTGGGGTGAGTGGGGTTACAACTACATAAGTCATCAGCATGGCAATGGTGGGAAACTGCAACTACTGTAGATGAACCCAGATGAGAACAGTGACCAGTCAATGTGATGAAAACAGTCTACTGGGGTGGGGGGAGACGTTCAAGAGGGGGAACCTTCACCCTCTGTGCCCGCATGTGTCTTGCCAATCGCCCCTGATCACTTCTGGTACACTTGAGTGGTATGCCTGGCCATGCCACCTCAAGCCCATGGGCTGCTATCTACCCAACGATACTGGTGGTTGCCACAACCCCTGGATTGTCCACATACCCTGGCACAGAGAAGACATGAGACTCATGCTAAGGGTGAGGAAAAGACTTTATTTACAAATAGATGGTGGTGGAGGGAAATAACAAAAGGTGTGTGGGCGGGGTTACATTGGGCATTCTTGGATTCCCTTCAGGATCCTCCCCCCCCCCCCGCCCGTCCACTCCCCCATCCCCTCTCAGCTACAGTTTTTCTTGAGCACTTCCTGGGGGTTCCTGCCAGGGGGCATCCTCCTTCTCTTTTAGTGCCTTTGGCTCTGGCGACTGAGCTGGGGCGCTGGATCTACTGGTGGATGGGAGGGCAGGTGCAGGCACATGGATGTCATGGACTGGGGTGGTGGTGGTGCAGGGTGGGAAGTACCCGGTTGTTGCTGGGTGGCCAGGGTTAGCTGAGGGGGAACTCCAGGTGGGACAGCAGTACCTGCTGGGGAGGACAGGCATATAGAGCCCGTGTCTGGATGCCCCATTTGGTCCAACTTTGTGGGATCAGTTTCAGGAAGCGACGTTGGCCGATGCCGAGGGGGTGCTGGGGGTCTGTTAGGGACACCTTTTGTGAATTAGATCCTTGCCCATCCTGGTTGGTGAAAGCCTCCAGGGAGAGCCTTGCCCATCCTGGCGGGTGTGATCAATGCCTCCCTTCAGGAGGGCAGAGTGCCGGACTGCCTCAAGGAGACAGTGGTGCAGCCCCTGCTTAAAAAAACATCTTTAGATGTTGACGCACTCGCTAGCTATTGGCCTGTCTCTAACCTCCTCTTTTTAGGGAAGGTTATTGAACAGGTGGTGGCCCAGCAGCTTCAGGGCCATCTGTATGATGTCAGTTTCCTGGATCCTTTTCAATCAGGATTTCAACCAGGATATGGCACTGAGACTGCGTTGGTGGCTTTGGTGGATGACCTCCGCCAAGAGATGGACTTGGGGCGTTCAACATTACTTGTCCTGTTGGATCTCTTGACAGCATTTGATACAGTTGACCATAGGTTGCTGTTGAGGCAGCTGCGGGCCCTGGGGGGAGGGGGTGTTGGCAGGACTGTCCTAGGATGGTTCCACTCATTCCTCTTGGGGAGAAGCCAGCGGGTGGTGCTGGGGAAAGAAACATCTAGTCCCCAGGATCTCGCTTGTGGCGTACCGCAAGGTTCCATTCTGTCTCCATTGCTATTTAATATTTATATGCAACCCCTGGATGAGGTTTTGAGACAGTTTGGTGTGGGTTGCCACCAGTATGCTGATGACACCCAGCTATACCTCTCTTTTTCAGCAGACCCAGGTCCTGCAGTCTTGATGCTTTCCCCAGTGCCTGACAGCAGTGAGCGACTGGATGAGGCTGAGCAGACTGAGGTTGAACCCTGATAAAATGGAGGTGATGTTGGTAGGTAGGCCAGCTGAGGTGATGGCCCCATTTGTGGAGGGGATCCACCCCTTGCTGGCCCTGCAGGTACAGGGTTTGTGGGTCCTGTTGGACTCTGGCCTCCGCCTGTATTGTCAGGTGGAGGCAGTGCCAAAGGGAGCCTTTCGCCAATTACATCTTGTGCGTAGGATCCAGCCATATGTCTCAAACGCCGAC
This sequence comes from Sphenodon punctatus, assembly GCA_003113815.1. Lineage (NCBI taxonomy): Eukaryota > Metazoa > Chordata > Lepidosauria > Sphenodontia > Sphenodontidae > Sphenodon > Sphenodon punctatus. Next base: position 935,005 of record QEPC01007591.1, read on the forward strand.
TTAGCCACCCTCATCCATGCATTCATCACCTCTAGGTTGGATTACTGCAATGTGCTCTACGTGGGGCTGCCCTTGGTGATGGTTGGGAAGCTACAGCTGGTGCAGAATGCCGTGGCACACCTCCTGATGGGGACGGGTTGTAGGGAGCACATTACACCAGTGCTCCAGGCTCTGCACTGGCTGCCTATAGCGTTCTGGACCCAATTCAAGGTGCTGGTGTTGACCTTTAAAGCCCTAAACAACCTGGGTCCCTCCTACCTGAGAGACTGCCTCACTCCCCAGGTCCTGCAACAATCTTTGCAATCCACCAGGGGTGCCTTCTTGGAGGTCCCCTGCATAAACCAGGGGGCCACGATGGAGAGGGCATTCTTGGTGGTCACACCACGGCTGTGGAACTCACTCCCAGAGGAGGCTCACCTGGCCCCCAGCTTGTTGGCCTTCCGCTGGGTCTGTAAGACCTGGCTGTTCGTCCAGGCCTTTGGAGGAGGGGGGTAAAGGGATAGGGGTTGGGATTTTTAACAGCAAGGACCCTCTTTTTATCATATTTATTGTCTTTGTAACCCCCCCTTTTTGTATATTTTAATCTGTTTTTATCTGTTTTGAATTATGTAAGCTGCCCTGAGCTACCGTGTGGCTGGCTGGGGTGGGGGTAGAAATTAAATAAATAAATAAATAAATAAATGTCTGGATGAGCAGGGCTGCAGTCACCACACTTATGTGCTGTGTGAGGGTGTTCTGGAGCTCAAGGGACTCAAGTATGATGTCACTCATCTCCAATCTCACCTCACCCAGCCCAATGTGGGCAGCCCACTACTCTGCCAAGAGGCAGTTCTATAGCCTGTTCTCCTGTCAGTGGTCCCTGAAGGCCTCAGCAGCGAGGACCCTAAAGTGTTCTTGATTCTGCTCCAGGGCCCACCTGATCTGCTGGGCCATGCCCTCGATGGCATCCCTAATCTCATCTTCCCAGCATGTGGTTTCCTCCATCAGCTCCCTTGTGAGGTCCTCCCTTGGCTGCCTGTTCTGTGCCGACCACTCCCAGTTCCTCTGGACACTCCCGGATAACCAGGACTGTGGCCTCAACAGTGGCAGGCCTGCAGAAGGAGACAGGGAGGTGTGATGTTAGGTGATGCCGCTCCCACTGCAGGCTCTGTGCCACAGTGTGAGTCCTCCACCCGCCTGTGGCAGCTGGTGCCCGGGTGCCTACTGGCAGCCTATCCTCCTTCCTCCCAGTGGGCACACTCACCAATCCCACATGGAGCGGATGTGTCCTGGTGCTGTTTCAGAGGATGCCCATTGCCCTCCTGGGCACATGGTATAAGGTGACTGTCCTGGAGTTGTATGGCGCTCTGTGGCTGCTTCACCCCTCTGGGCCTGGAACTTCCATGCTGGCCCCTCCCACCTGTCTAAGGGAACACTCACTGCTCTCCTCCATGTCCTCGCTGTGCCCTGCACCTTCCACCTGCCTCCCCTCAGGCTCGGGCGGCTCCTGGGACTTGGAGTCAGGGGACATCATGTGGATGGTGAAGGTGCTTGCTTCTCCCATCATTGTTCTCATCATCATAATCATCTTCTGCCTCTACCTCCACCTCCTCCTCCCTGGCTGGCAGTTCGGTCAGCAGCAGCAAGGCTTCTCAGGAGGGGCCAGGGAAAGATGAATCAGACATGGTTCAGGAGGGAAGGGTCAGGGGGCTTGCTCATCCACCTCCTCCCTGCCCCGGTGACTATGTTCCCATGCAGCTGGGAAGCCATAGTTGCCCCGTGGAGGAACCAATCCAGTAGGCCATAATAGGGGTCCATTTGCTTTCAGTGGACAGACTTGCGGTTGCCATCACGGACCTCTTTGTATCCACGCTGCAAATCCTTTGTCCGCTGCTAGCACTGGTTCTTACAGATGTTGTACCCCCATCTGTACCATTTGCTCAGAGATACCCTGGAATACCACCACATTCCTATGGGTTTTCTCAAGCTGACCCTGAACCTTTTCATCCTCCCAAAGGGCTATGAGCACCCTGGTCTCCTTCTTGGACCAGGGCATGCCCTTCTGCTGGCTGGTTTGTGGGGGGGCTGTCCTTCTGCACCTGTCTCTTATACACATCTAGATGTGTATAAGAGACAGCCCCTAGGCCGGCCGGCGGCTTCACCACTGGCAGGAAAAAAGAGGGGGGGGGGCACAGACATTTCTTGTCCCTGAACCCATCCCAAGTTAGCTATGCCCCTGATCTTGCTTACTCACCAAGAAAACACGTAGACAGGTAGGCTTCATTAAGTATGTATGTGGCCCTTGATGGTCCCTAATGTGCATTCACCAGAGAGCTTAATCAGGTTAAGATTCAGTTTACNTTCTCTGTGCCGTGTGTGTGTGTGTGTGTGTGTGTGTGTGTGTGTGTGTGTGTGTGTGTGTGTGTGTGTGTGTGTGTGTGGCCAATGTATCTTCAAGTTTCATACTTGTTCCATTAAGGACTGGGGTGAGGGGTAGGTGCAGGGAACCAAGATGGCTGTGGGAGCCACTCTGGCCATCTTGTCTGCTGGCATCTATGATTCAGGCAGGCCTGTGTTGGGCCAGAGCTCATGGGACTGTTTAGACGGACAGGTGTTCCATGTTTGCCTGTTGCCCTGGGTTTGGCCTGCTCACTCAGTGAGGTGTGCTCTGGATGTTCCTGTGTGCCAGGGCAGGGCCAGCCTGCTCCACCTGCACATGTGGTAGCCCACTTTAGATGGAAAGGTCAAACCAGCGGTGAAACGAGCAGAACTGGAAAGAACCAGGGCTGGTGTCCATCTGAGAACACCCAGTGTCCCAGTGTGTCAGGTAATGGCTGGGATTTAAGGGGTTCATTCCTAGCCTGGGTGCAGAGGCAGGTCAAAGAAGCATTGACAGCTGGTAATGAACTAGGAGTAGCTGAGACTATTTTGGCTCAACCCTTTAAATCTATAGAAGAAAGAAGGAGAAGGGTGTACGGGGAGTTGATCAGCAGTTACAAGAGGGAGGCCTAGCATTGTAGCTAAGCAGCACTTTTGAGTGTACAGTATGAAAAACTGCATGGAAGGAACACAGCCAAAATCATTTGCCAAGTTGTTGCTAATGTGCGTAAAACCAGAGCCTCTCTAATAATATTATCTACAAAGGATAATTTATGTTTCTATCATAACCTTCACTGAATCTTCTCTTTTACTATTCTCTGGATCTGCTACTCCTGCTTTTGCTGTCAAGGAAACAATCTATCAGTGATGAAGAACAGTTAAGAGAAGCCACTATTTCTCCTCATGATATATATACAAGTATACATGAAGTAGAGATTGCCCATTATTATTTATTTCTTCATATTTCTTGGCCGCACTCTCCTGTTACAGCAGCTGTGTGGATGTGTGGCAGGAAGGACACAGATGTGTGGCAGGCAGGACCACTTTCCAGGCTGCCCTAGGGCAGAAAATCCCAGGCAGCATGGCCCAGGGCAGGGCAGGGCACTGACCTGACCGTGCCAGGGAACCATTCCACCAGCTGCACGACCTGGGTATGGCTGAGAGCACCACAAACATGCAGGTGGGTGGCCCCTCTGCACTGTGCTCCCAGTGCCTTGCCCCCTGCCATGACAGGCAGCTATGGCAGCCAATGAGGCACAGTCATGATGACTGGCCATGGCAGAAAGACGCACCTACACAGACATGCTGACCTGCTCAGGCCCGCATTGGTCTGGGAAGACTTTAGCCCGGCTTTTGAAATAAAAGGTTGTCTAGAGGTCACAGCCTGGGTTAGCCGCAACACCACCTGAAGCAATCCTGGGCCAACATCTGGCTGTGCTTACATCTGCAACCTTGTCCTAGGCTAAAGTGGTCCGAAGTAGGCCCAAATCATGTCTGTTTTTATTCTAAGAATTTAGGGTGGATTTGTCAATTTCTTTTGTAGACTGTTAATTTCAACAGTGTGTTAGGAGGAGCTGGGCCTGATTTTAAATGATAGGATAGTAATATGCAGGTGAGGGAGTGAAGGAAGAAAACATGAAGGAAAGAATGGAGGTGACACTAATCTCTGATGCTATAGTGCTGTCACATTAACAGCGAGCTTCTCATAAACCAGCAGGCAAAGAATGGAAAGTATAGAGAGAGTTAGTTCTCTTGTCACTTTTTTGCTAGCCACTGAATATTTTATGGGTATTGGGTAGTTCATCTATAGGATGAGAAGAGAGGGATGCTTAAACTAGTGTAAATTTAAGACATGCAAAAGAGAGTTTCTCTGTAACTACAAAGTTAAATAAGATTCAGTTATTTCTGAGGCCCCTCTTACATGTTTGAGCCAAAGTCTATGCTGGCATAATAGCACTCCACTGAAATCAGTACAATTACATCTGACCTCTTATGTATTTTAGAGTCAAAACCTTGCTGTTGTTTATGCATTCACTAATTTGTACATTGGGTTGTTTGACTTTGCAAGGTATCTAGATATTTTCTGTTAATAAAGATCTAAAGTAAATATTAATTTTGTCTCTTACAATATCCTAAACTGTAGTTGATACATCTAAGAAGGCTACACCTTTAGAAAAGTCCATACAAAAAACCACCATAAGGCCAATATTGGGTGAAAACAGACATGACGCTAACCACCCTTTAACAACCCTTGGTGGTTATTTATGCATGTTGTAGGGCTGTATTGGTGTCCTATGCAGCCCTGAAACATGCATAAATGACCACCAAGGGTGGTTAAAGGGTGATAACGTCATGTCTGTTTTCACCCATTGACATCCTTCCAGCCAAGCAATTTGCTCACAAAAGCTGATAAACTATCTCTTAGAAGCTATGATTTTATAAATGCAAATTCTTCACTAAATTACTTCAGGACATAGCCCTCTAATCTAAAGACTTTCCTAATAAGCTGTGTTTGATGAGAGATCTCAGTCTGCAGAGTAAAGGCCCTAGATTCTTCTGCCTCATTGATTGAAGAAATCACAAATCATCTTTAGTCTTCGCTTCTCCTGCTGCCCACTGGTATTTTACATATCTGGTTAGTCAGAAATATGAGTGAAATCTACAAGTGGTGGTCTAAAAGTGCTTTGAAAAGTAACTGTAAATAGTAAAATTCCTTGTTTATGGGACCTCAAACATTGCTAGGTCAGGGTTTACAAGAAGAAAGGCACTGGTTTTAAGTGTCATCAGAAAGTCAAGCTGGTTTCTGTGCTATCCCTTTTGCACCTGCTTAAGACAAAATCTGTTGTTAATGCAGATTAAGGTAAGTCATGGGATAGGAGATAGTGTCTTACTATGGATCAGAAACTGTTTAAAAGATAGAAAGCAAAGGGTAGGACTAAATGGTCAGTTTTCACAATGGAGAGATGTAAAAAGTGGTGTGCCTCAGGGATCTGTATTGGGGCCGGTACTGTTTAATGTATTCATTAATGATTTGGAAAAGGGTGTTAAGAGTGAGGTGATCAAATCTGCAGACGACACGAAGTTATTCAAGGTAGTTAAAACACGATCAGACTGTGAGGAACTGCAACAGGATCTTATGACACTGGGTGCCTGGGCATCTAAATGGCAAATGAGAGTTAATGTGGACAAGTGCAAAGTGATGCGCATAGGGAAAAATAATCCAAACCATGAGTACACAATGCTGGGTACTAAGCTAGGGGATACCACTCAGGAAAAGGATATGGGGGTGGTTGTGGAAAATACAATGAAATCCACAGCGCAATGCACAGCAGCAATTAAAAAATCAAACAGAATGTTAGAAATTATTCGGAAGGGGATAGAGAATAAAACTGAGGAGGTCATAATGCCTCTATACAAATCAATGATGTGACCACATCTCGAATATTGTGTGCAGTTCTGGTCACCCCATCTCAAAAGAAGACATAGCTGAACTAGAAAAGGTACAGAGAAGGGCAACAAGAATGACAAAGGGCATGGACAGGCTCCCATATGAGGAGAGGCTTGGTAGGTTGGGGCTCTTCAGTTTAGAGAAGAGATGACTGAGAGGAGATATGATAGCGGTCTATAAACTCTTGAGTGGTGTGGCACTAATAAACAAGGAAGAGTTACTTACCCTCTCAGCTAGTACTAGAACTAGGGAACACTCCATGAAACTCATGGGTGGCAAGTTCAAAACAAATAAAAGAAAATATTTTTTCACTCAGCATATAATTGAGTTGTGGAATCTACTGGCAGAGGCTGTGGTAAGGGTCAGTAGTATAGCTGAGTTTAAAAGAGGTTTGGACAAGTTTCTGGAGGATAGATCCATTAGAAGCTATTAGCCAGACAGGATCAGGGAACATGATGGGAGCTGGGGGGAAACTACAGGGAATGGATTCCCCATTGTGACCAATTGGGTGATTGGCCACTGTTGGAGACAGGATGCTGGGCTAGATGGACCATTGGTCTGACTCAGTATGGCACTTCTTATGTTCTTATGTTATGTTCTTATGCAAGAGGAAATTAGAGGCATTGGGTGTTTTTAGACAGACAGGCTGCCCATGCCTCAGTGCTGGCTGCACCAGTCCGCTTCACCCCTGGGTGGCCCATCCATCTAAAGGTGGCCCACTGGTAGTGCTCCAGAACATCCTGGTCTGAAACAGAGCAGCTGTCCATCTGATGAACCCATGCTTCAGCTCCACTTCCATTTGGCTGTTGCCCCAGGCAACACTATAAAGTTGTAGGCACCAGCCTAGAGCGTTGGGCGCCTGCAACTCTGGGTGTTTTTACATACACATTTATCCTGCATATTTGCTGTTACATCCTGAACTTTCTGTGTGTCTAAATCACTCACCCAGATCTTAAACATCTGACTCTTTGAACTTCTGCATAGAATTTCTCCCAGAACTTTTGTGTGTAAAAAGTTCTCCTGGTAAACTGCTTTGCTCCAGGCAGCTGTGGTCACTTGGTTTCCATGGCAGCCCCTCATGTCTACAGCTGTGACTTCTTTAGGCTGCTCAGGACAGTGTTTGTGTGAAGAATGCATTCAGGAACTGCTTCAGGGTAGTGTGTGCGTGAAGAATGCATTCAGAACTTACTTGTGGACTTGTAAACCCAGAAGATTGAAAGACCAGCATTTTAAGGTGTGTGTTAAAATTCCCTCTATGGTGTATGTGGGACACTACTCTGCAGTCCAGGGAACTTGGGTGCATCTGAAGCAGACACAGGCAGGGCCTGGAGTGGGTGGACATGGGGGTGCACCCCCATAGCAGCTCTGGTGGCAGGTAGCCACCTGTCAGTCTAAAAACACCCACTTGGACAATCAGGAAATTCCAGACAATAACGTTCCTTCTACAATGTTAACTCAGTCACATGATGCAACATTTAAATATTATAATCTAGAGAGAGGGGAGAGTGCCATGTTGGGCCCAAAGGTCAATGCCTGAGGTGGAGTCCTGCATGACCCACAAGCTACCTTATGTTCACCAACAGAAGCTGGTTCAGTAAAAGCTATCATCCAAACTACGTCTCTATCTAGATATATTGTCATACTTAGGGTTGTCAAGAACAGATGTTCACAAAAACATGACACAAGCATTCCATATTCAAGAAATTGGCTTTCAAAATTATGATATTTATTAATATAAATTCTATTTGTCTTCTGGTTTCTGACCCTTTAGGGCACACTACAATTATGTTTTCAAACTTTCCTTTGCCCCCATAAGGACTAGAAACGTACTTTTAAAAATGAAAGCTGAGATTGAGAAAGCTTCTGTCTGAAAAATAGCCTTCCGTAGGTGCCATGTAGAAATGTTGCCCTAATTATTCCAATGCCCTTGGATGAAACTGCTGCATTTAAGGCCCTGAAATGCCTTTTTCCAGAACAGTCAATCATGCTGTTAAAAACTATGAGCCAGTGCTATAGACGAGCCAAGTTTGAAGTTTCTAGCTTCAGCTCCTGATGAGTTCTGTGAATGCAAAATACCTGATGGAAGCCTCTAGGGAGACCACACTTTTCACCTCATGCTCACATACCTGCCGATAGTGTGCCGGGCCAAGTTCAAGGTCCTAGTGATGATCTATAAAGCCCTATACGGCCTTGGCCCCTCATACCTTAGGGACCGCCTTGCCCTTCGCGCCCCGGAACGGCTCCTGCGGTCTGCCGGGGGTGCCCTCCTGCAGGTCCCCCGTGTTAAGCGGGGGGCCACGATGGAGCGAGCATTCTCGGTGATAGGGCCGCGGCTGTGGAACTCCCTTCCGGAGGAAGCTCGCCTGGCCCCAAGCCTTTTGACATTTCGGCGGAACTGTAAGACCTGGCTGTTTGCCCAGGC